>ML662449.1:8485986-8857127 GCA_007570785.1 Antilocapra americana | reverse complement strand
ATATATATATATATATATATATCTTTATATATATATATATATATATAGTTGGCAATCATCATTTATGTTTCACAAGCTCTTTCTTATTTTATCCCTTTTTATCCTTTTTATAACATTCTCTTTTGTTTTATGAATACCAAAGTTTCTCAAATTCCTCTGAAGAAGCTAAGTTTTTAAGTTCTCCTCTGTCCCTTGAATTATTTCCATTTCTTGTTGCTTCTCTTAGCCATTCCCTTTCAAGTTACTGGCTTTGCTCAAGACTTTGATAATCATCAAGTATCTTTTCATGTTTAAGAAGGAAACAATAGAACAGCTGACCAGGTCTGTGAATAAGGCTTGGCTTATCAACCAGCAGGTTTTGCTTTACTTGAACCAGTGGGGAACCTGCCATTACATCTGGAGACTCCTCAATTCCACAACAAAGAGGGCTTTGATCTAGAGCAGTAATCCTCATATACGTCCTCTTCCAAAGACTGTGTTCAGTTTCTTTAGAGAATGTTCATCTTGAGAAAAGGTGCTATTCTGAGTTGCACAAGGAAGATGGCAGGAGTGAGATCAACAGTTGCATGGAGCTCCAATTTGTCTTGCATTTTCAATCCTACTGACATGAACACTGCCTTCAAGGACAGAGCCTCCTTATAGTTTTGGGGGGCAATGGATGATTTCCTTTTACTAAAATCGAAGTACATGTTAGTACACTAAACTTTATTCACTCTGCTTTACTAGCCAAGTCTCAAAATGTTTTCTGCCTTTTAGAGATTTGTTAAGATGTATGAACCATCACTACTCACTTACACACTTATTCCTTTTAGTTTTTATACTTTTTTAGTTCTTTAATTTTTTACATAATTTTAGTGCTGTCTGAGAAAGGGAGAACACTTCTGCCATTTTGAACTAAAGTCCATGAAATGGTTTTCAGACCTACACAAGGTCAAGCTTATGAAGAGAAAGAGCAAGGATGGGACACCAAAATAAGAGCTGATCAAGTGACACTTCCCAACTAGAGCTTGCTGCTTTTATTGATTGTGCTTTGATATATTTCATTTGATTACATTTTCCTACAAGAAAGAATCAAAGAATAATTCAAGACAAATTATAATCAAGTACTGATATAAGTGAGCTTTCAGGTATGGGCTAGAATAGTCAGAGAAGGGTAATTAGGAAGAGGTAGAACTTCTAGAGAAATCTGGCTCTGAAAATGTATGTTGGGGCCAGATTCTACAGGAATTTAAAGCTATGTTGACAAGTCTGGGCTTTATCCTAAACAAGAAGGAGCAATTAAATGGTTTTAAAAAAGGAACTAAAAGGATTTGAAGTGTGTTTTTGAAAGGTCACCCTGACTTTAGATGCATAGAGGTGATCATCAGCAAGCAGGCAAGGACCTCTCATGCTTCCTTTCCCTCAATCTTTACCACACCCTCCACAGGAAAGATAGGCAAGTATTGTTGCTATTCCTAATTTACAAGTGGGAAAATAGGCTCAGAGAGATTTTCTGATTTGTTTGAATTTACATGAGTCATAAATGATCAGAGCCATGCCAGAAATCTTGTTTAACTCCTTCTGGACAGGGGTAAATGAACCATAATGAATCATTAAAGTTTGGTCAAAACCAGCTAGTCAATGTCACTGCCCATCCTGGATGCCTGCCCTCCTAGCCCCATTCCCTACATTCCAGTGATCTTATACTACCAACTCCCTAACTCTTTAGAGCCTAGCTTTACAGCCACCCCAGGAAATAGCAGAAGAAAAACAATAACGTGAATTCATCGTCTACTATGACCCTTCTTTCTTTCTCAAAATCCTTTTATGAATACTGAAATTGGTTAAAGAATGTCCCCTTAAATTGATATCTATGTGGAACCTCAGAAAGCAACTTTATTTGGAAATAGGGTCTTTGCAGAAATAACTAGTTCTGTTAAAATGAGTTCAGACCAGATTGGGGTGAGTCCTAAATCCAATGACTGGAATTCTTGTTTTAAAAAGATGGCCGTGTGACCACAGAGATACACAGGGAAGAAGGCCATGTGATAAGAAGGCAAATATTTGAGTGATGCACCTATAAACCAAAGAATGTCATGGATTGTCAAGAGCCCCCAGAAGCTATATTTAAGCAAGGAAGAGACATGGCCCCTTAAGCTTCCAGAATTGTGAGAAAATAAATTTCTGTCATTTTAAACCACTCACTATTTGGTACTTTGTAACAGATCCAACCAGTCCATCCTAAAGGAAATCAGTCCTGGGTGTTCATTGGAAGGACTGATGTTGAAGCTTAAACTCCAATCTTTTGGCCACCTGATGTGAAGAGCTGACTCATTTGAAAAGACCCTGATGCTGGGAAAGATTGAAGGCAGGAGGAGAAGCAGTTGACAGAGGATGAGATAGTTGGATGGCATCACCGACTCAATGGACATGAGTTTGGGTAAACTCCGGGAGTTGGTGATAGACAGGGAGGCCTGGTGTGCTGCAGTTCATGGGGTCACAAAGAGTAGGACACGACTGAGTGACTGAACTGAACTGAACTGAACAGATAAACTGGGAAACTAAAAGTAATGCAAAATTCAAAACCAATTTAAAAAAGAAAAAGAGGTAGTGATTCCATTTAAAATAATCACCAAAGGAAAAATTTCAAAACACAGAAAAGGTTTAACAGAAAAATTAAAAACTGGCTCTGGGTTTTGGAACAATTCCAGCTGTTTTCCGGGGTGCTGAGTCTTAAAAGAACGAGGATATCAGCTGAAAACCTGGGCTTTGAGAGAGAAGGGAATCTACTGAGCTGAAGTCCTGGGAAATTGACCCTCTCCATCCCAAATAGTCTTGAACACCTAGTTTCTCAGCCTCCCGAAGCACCCTCCACATCACAGAAACTACCATTTTGGAACCGAGTGTCTCCACTTTGCTAGACACTTGGCAGTTTGGCCTCACTCTCTCCTCACTCGCCACATGCCTGTCTGGCAGATACTAAGCTCTCAGTTGCTATTGGTTGACCAACGAACTAGCCCTGAGAAGCACAACGAACTAGCCCTGAGAAGCACATCCCAGCCTGCATGAGGAAGCCATGTGCTGTCAAGGAAAGCTTTACGGCAGGTGACCTCTAAGGTCTCTTCATTCTCTGTCTGTATCTCTCCTCTAAAGTAGTACACAGCCAACACCCAAAAAAGGGCTTTCCTAGTCAATGAAACACTCCCCATTTCCTGAGCTCCAGCTAGACCCAGAAATAAAAACACTTTAGGGCAAAGTAAAATTCTTTGCGCTGGCTTTTTGCCCATGTCAAGTTGACTTAACAAAATTCCAAAGGTGATTCACAGTTGGCCTCAGTACAGAGACATCAAGCAGAGACGCACGTACACAAATCCTTCTCTCTCACACACACATACCTCCAAACACAGTACACATGCCTGTTCCCAAAGCCTTACTGGCACAGACCTGCTGATATCCTAATGGATAAGAGAGGGTGGAAGAAAAGCAAGAGTAAACATATTCACAGAGCTGGTAGAAAAGCATAGTTTAGAAACCCTCTGTAATCTAAAGTGAGGAAGAAAAATCTTAATGAACTGAGAACCAAAAGCCTGGGACTGAAATCCACCCTAGTGCCAAATGCTAGCCATGTGACCTTCGACAGTTCACAGCTCAGCTCTCAAAGGATTAATTTATCTACACAGCTCCTCAACCATCCCTCATCCAATGAGCAAATCAATCCTTCCACTGTCTTTCCCCATTTCCTTGGACTCTGCACTGCTCTCATACACTGATGTTTGCACACTTATGCTTTTGCACAGACTGTACCCTTCCTCTTTAAAGTTCTTCCCAGCCCAACCTCTGAGTGTTCAAATCCAACCCTCCCTTCAAGTTAAATCCAAAGAATTCTACAAAGCCTTCCTGGATCCTTAAGTTGGAAATAAGCTCCTTCTTAAGCTCCTCTAGCACTCTACCTGTGATGAAATTTGACTCTTTTTGTCTCAGGCTTTAGTTATTTGGGGTATATTTGTTAACACGCTCGTCCATTAGCCTGTGAGCTTCTGGAAGGCATGGCCTGTATCTGGTTCATCATTCAATCACCTGTCACTGCAGTAGATGCTCAGAAAGCCTCTTTAAGCTGAGCAAGGATACAGAGCTCATAAGTTACAGTTCTTGTCACTATGGTTCTCATTTGGGGTCAGAGTCCCAGGAAATTAATGAAGTTGGTTCATGCAAATAACTCCATGCCATGTGACAAAATTTTACATGCCTATTACCAACTTGAGAATGTATGAATGACTGTGTGTTTTACAAAAGTCAATTGCAAGGAAACCCCACCTTCACTTGTTTTGTTGAGCCCCATTCCAGGAAACATATGGTGTGGATGACTGCTATCATCACAGGAACCTAAAATACTTCAGCTTGAGCAGGTGTACCAAGACTGGGCCTGGGGTCTGGATTCCATGTATGCTCTCCAGAAACACATTCATGGGTTGCTTTGGAAGCTGATTATCATGGGGAGAAGGAACTATTTGCTCAGCAGTAGTTGCTTTTTTTTTTTTTTAAGGTCCCCTCCACCCCTTATCCACACAGCCTGACCTCAGGCTGGAAGATTAGAGCATTTCTTGAAGAATAATGGATCTGTTTGCCTTCAGAGTCATGACCTGTTTCTTCTAATTAAGACAAACATTCTATTTCGGTATAACATGAAGAAGTGAGGAAAGTGAGAAGGTTTTGAAAAATGAAGCACTTTTGTAAATTACCTAATCCTATTTGTTTTCTTTCCCAGGTGTCACCAGCCACTTCTACTTGAAGACTGACATAGCAAACACCATCCATTTGTCCTCTAATGACAAACTGAAATTATTTTTAAGGCTGTCTCTATGATGAAAAGCACAAGAAATAGCCATAAATTACCAGGCAGAGCCATCTATTTACAAATATCATAAATAATCATAAACATTATATATAACCGTAAATAAATATCACAGTGTTCACCCTTTTCTAGCAATCAGATAAAGCCAGATAAAAGGTCAAATGACCCCATTCTGCTGACCCTCACCTGCCTGGAGAATGAGAAATTCTATCTCTGCTGCCAGAGCCTAGCAACTCTCCCCAGGGTCCTGAGAAAAATCAGCTTGGTACACAATCCCGTGCTAATACTTGCCCACTAAATGTTGGCAATCAAACCCCATTCATCACCCCCACAGGGCCTAATATTGATTTGCATCTGGGATTTCTCATACTTAAGAGTTCTGCTATGGCATCAGACAATGGAATCAGATGCCCGCCCAGCTTCATTATTCTCCAGCCAAGCCACTTAAAGAAAGGTGATAACATTCCCTCAGCCTCAGTTTCTCTGAGTAGGAACAATAATAGCCCCTTACCCGTAGGATTTAGTGAAAAAGTAAGTAAAATCATGCATATAAACCCCTTAGAACAGCGCTTGACTGAGAAGGACCAATCCAAAGAATGTTCACTGTTGCTATTCCTCAAATGCTGTCTTGTTCAAAATAAAACTTGACCTCCTTTGCCTTGTTTTATGTAGCTTAGAAAACAAGTGAGAACAGAAGGACACACACACACAGAGTGGAGATTGCATGCTAACAATGTAGTTCCAGGTAACATCTGACTGGGTAGATAACACATGCCTTATCCTGTTACAGAATATAAGCTTCATTTCCCCAAAAGCAGAGCCTGAGGCAAACGCTCGCATGCAAGTTGTTTATCCAGAGGTGTGACCTCAAGAGGCAGAAGTTGGAAGCAAGCAGAAAGGAAGAAAGAACAGGAAAGAACCAACATAAGGATGCATTACTGAGTTGGCCCCTGTTATATAAGACTGGATGTTGGATCCTGGGGGATCGTGTGCGATGCCCATGTTGTCCACCAAGGGCAGAGAGATGAAGCATTGCTCCGCCAGCTCCTGTTGCCCATTGGTCTAGAGTTGTCCCATCCACACGCTTGACAGCAGAGCAATTCCTGAAGGACCGCCACACTGCAGTCCACAATGAGGAGCATAGCACTGGCCTGAGAGTTGTCCCCATGACACGGCTGGAAATCTTTACTGACCTGGTCACCACAGCAGTGACTGGACTAAGAGATAAAGCCCAGATGACATTAGGTTATGAAGAGCATTCATTCAGCAAGAGATAACCTGAAGAGGCTGACATGTCCTTAAAGCAGACTTCCAAGAATGAACTCTTATTCTGACAGACACACTTTCTCCACTCTGTTCAAGTCCATGCCATTAGACGATGGGGACTTGGGTGCTTCTTGGCTTCTGATGAAAAATAAACACTTGAAGGTGTTTTTCCAAAGTTCACATCCCAGTCTCACCAACTTGACTCTTCTTCACCCTGTTTCCAAATCAGAGAATTTTATGGTTGACTGTTGCAACTACCTCCACTGGAAACATGGCTCCTTTCTGCAATGGCCATGACAAGAAGTACCTGGTTCACGCTAGGAACCTGGTTCACACTAGCACCTGGTTCACGCTCGGTTCCCACAGTGAAGGAAATTCCCATTCCTCAGGAGGCAGCTGTTTCCTCTTCCCACAGCTCTGTTAGAAAAATGATCTGACTTTCAGCTAAACAGGGCAGATTGAACACACATTAATCAATATGCTTTCCACCAAATGGCCCAGGTCTCTTTTGACTATACTATGTCAGGGACTGAAGGAGTCAACATAGTTCCAGGGTAAGACTGCCGATGTACACTGTTGTCCACTGAAAGTGAATATCAACTGTTTTTGATCCTCTCCTTTTCAAGAGAAATGGAAAAGAATGAATTTGCCAGATCAATGCCTTTGTACCATGTATCCAAGCTTGTGTCAATTGGCTTCAGCAAAAAATACCACAGGAGCAGTTGTAGCTGCTATTTGGGTGAGTTTCCAGTAGTCTACTACTATCATCCGTCAGGATTTTCCTGGATTTTGCAGGGCTCAGTCTGATGAATACAGCAGGAATATGATGGGGATCACCCTGCATCTTTACGTCTTAAAGAGTGGCACTGATTTCTGCCAGTTCAGTTTTTGGTGTGGTCTATTTTCTGCATCACTTGGGATGACCAATTAATCCCAGTCTGCCTGGGCTTTCCTGGTTTGAAAACTGAATATCCCCACATATTGGGAACCTCCCAAGTCCCAAGTAAACTAGAATAGTTGGACACCCTAATGCTGCCTCCCTTCGCTTACCCCTGAAGGAGATTAAAGTCTATCTGTATGATACCAAGAAGGCCTTCTAGATTTCCTACTTAGCTTTTAATTGCTGGTTAATCACCTGCTTCTTATTATCTTTTTCCAGAGCATCAGTTAACAATAGCCACATAATTCCATCTTCTTATATTTATTAATACCCCGGTAATTCTCACCACCTGATGGATCAAATCATACCTGGTAACTACATTCTTTTTTTTTTTTTTCTTTTTTCGGTCATGCCTTGTGGCACGTGAGATCTTATTTCCCTGACCAGGGATCGAACCCACTTCCCCTGCTATGGAAGTGATGATTCTTAACCACTGGACTGCCAGGGAAGTCCCTAACTGCATTCTTTTCCACCAGGATACAATTCTAATTCACTGTCAAAGTTTTAACTATGGAACTGCTATGTTGTTATTTGTACCAGGGATTGTTTGTTCTTTACCTTCTACTGGTGATGGGCTTTTTATTAGCATCTGGGTGGAGAGGGCACCCTCCTGCCATTTGGGCTTTCCAGGTGGCTCAGTAGTAAAGAATCCGCCTGCCAAGCAGGAGACATGGGTTTGATCCGTGGGTTGGGAAGATCCCCTAGAGTATTATATGGCAACCCACTCTAGCATTCTTCCTTGAAAAATCCCAGGAATAGAGGAGCCTGGTGGGCTATAGTCCATGGGGTCACAAAGAGTTGGACACAGCTTAGCAACTGAACAGCAACAGGGCAGCCAGAGATCCAGCTCTAAAATCTCACTTCAGCATCCGCTTTCTTGACCACTTGTGATGGCAACTGTTGCAAGCCAGGTTCTGTTGGAAGTGGATCCTGAGATGGAGAATAGCATGCTAATGAATTATTAAGAAGTGATCCTCAACTTAACTGTGGAAGGAAAGAGAGGAAAACAGGATTGGGTAGATGGACAAGTTGTGCTGCACTGCAGTCTCAAAGGAGGATTCAACTCACCCTACAGTGAGATCTGAAACTAGTATGAACCTTCAGAATTGTCCAAAATGGGGAAGAGGGTCTTTATGTCTTGTGTGGTTAAAAAACAATTAACCTGGTTCAAAGAGAAACCTTGCCTTTGTCCTTGGTTCCTGGAAGATCATAATTAAACCCTTGGAATGTCCTGCCTGATAAAAGTTTTTGTTCACCTAAGAGCCTTAGGCCACGGCAGATGGTCTCACAATGTTTTTTGGGTCAAAAGGTATCAGTTTGATCTCAAAAGGAGCTGGAGACTGGTGCCAGCCATGTAGGCAGTCAACCGCATCTATGTTATTTGGAGTCCCAAATAAAAACTCTGAACACAAAGGCTCAGGTACCTTATCTATCTGGCAGTACTCCATGTGCTGTGTCGCATACTGTTGCTAGGGAATTTGGTGCTGTCTGCAATTCTGTTGAGAGAGGGGGATTGGAAACTTCATACATGGAACTTTCCTGGATTCTGCCCATGATTCTCTATCCTGAATGATTTTAACTTGTATCCTTTCACTCTAATCAATGGTAACCGTGATCATAATAGCTTTCAAGAATTTCAGTGAGCCCTTCTAGTGAATTGTCAAACTTGAGAGTAGTCTTAGAGATGCCCAAACTCTGCAATTAGTGGCAAGAATGAAGGTGGTTTTGTAGAATTTTCTATATCCTGACTTTGAGGGATATCATGGATATGATATTGGATATGATCTGTGTCGCCCCTGGAAGGATGATAACTTCGGGTGTAGTTTGGGTGTAGTAGTAACCACCCAGACAAACCTAGGAGGGGGCTGTCAGCTGGGAGTTTTCTGCTATTAATGGTCTCACAAACTAGAAAATGAAGATTTTCATTCCTGAAGAAGCCAAGTATATCACAGCATCCAGCACAATGGGACAGGCTTTTGTTGTTAGATGTATATTTAAAATGGATAACCAACAAGGACCTATTGTATAGCACATGGAACTCTACTCAATGGTATGTGGCAGCATGGATGGGAGAGGATTTGCGGGAGAGAATGTATACATGTATATACATGGCTGAGTCCCTTCATCTTTCACCTGAAACTATCACAGCATTGTTAATTGACTATATTCCAGCAAAACAATTAAAAGTTTAAAAAAAGGAAAAAGGTATGCTTGTTTCGTGGACAGAATCTGTGTCATTGTGTGTCTATTCATGACTTTCTGTGACTGTTATTGATAGTGCACCTAGTGAATTTTGTCATTCAATGCTGATTTCTAATGACCAAAAGCATTATCATAATCAACATCCATGGTTCCTTGCTGGAACTTCTCTCAACTTGACCTCAACAGTTCTCCTAAAATGTAAAATCTAAATGTAAAAGTCAGAAGCTAAAGCATTGCTATGTGGCACTTTTTCTGTGAGGCAGACAACCCCTTTTGTGGTTTGCATCATAGTGAACAGGGCCAAAGAAATAACCTGGAGCCATGGTTGAGCATCAAGATTGCATTAACCCATAGAACACAATTCTAACAGTAAACACCAATTAACTGTAATAAGTAATGACCATACAATACACACACAATTTCAAGTCAATCTTGTTAAGATCTTCTGCTATGGGTCTGTGGCCCCAGATGAAAGTTCTATTGGAGATTTTGAAAGGTCTTCAAGTTTTCGTTTGTCTTCTTTACCATCTAACTCTGCCCCACTTCAAAGTTGGAATGATTTTCTCCTGTCTAGAAATTTTGATATTTTATTAAACATCTGTAGACTGTCTCCACAGCTTCTCTTGGTTATCACTTCCCCTGTTCTTTAATCCTAAAGTTTGAGTAAAAAAATAAATAAATAAAATATTTCCTTCTGTCAAATACAACTTATTCTGCTCTGGTTTGAGTTTTAAATCTTTAGTAAATATGAAAATTCTTTTTTGCTTCCTCTTACACTTTCAGACTCTTACCAAGCCATCACATTAGTATTCTACTAATGCTAGCAAAGTAAACAGCAGCTACTTTCACTGATGGTTCTCCTAAATCAAATGATTTATCATAGCTACACAGAAGAGCTGAGTTTTAACTCAGGAACCACAGAAGGATGGACTCATGCCAAAATCCAAATTCTCTTCCAGAAAGGGCTCTGGTAAAGAAGAGTTCTCTTCCAAAACAAATCCATTTGTAAATCCTAAATAGAGTCAGCATTAAGTCCACAATTGAAGGATAGCCTTCTTTTTCAAAGCATAGTGCAAGACAGAGAATTTTTTTCTCTAATTAAACAGTTAGCTGACTTCTCTTCCATCTTTATCATGACAGATGGATGCTTAAATATAAGATTTGGGATTTAATGTTCATTTTAAACTGTACTACTTTATAGCTTTAAAAGGTATTCCAGTCATTACTATAATGGCTATACATGCAAAATAGATTATAATAATGCAAACTGAACTTGAATTTTACAAGATGAAAGTGGAAGAAACAGTAATTTTTAGGCACCTTTTGACACTCAAGAACAGACTATAAGATGATCTGTCTCTCAATTCTACAAACACAAATGCTCACAGTGAGCAGATAGGAAGGAAGGCCAATAATGCAATCAGGAGTGCTGAGGACTCCAACACTTGAGAGCAAAGGCCCACATGAATAAGGTAGATGCTACGAAGAACCATAAGACTATATGCTTATAGGAGCCAACCCGGTGTCTCCAGATTTTATGATTTTCCCAGAGAAGCTGGAAATTCAGGTTTCATGTAAAATTTAATCTTCGTTAAAACTGACATTCCCACCAATAGTGTAGGAGTTTTCCTTTTCTTCACACCCTCTCTACCATTTGTTATATGTAAACTTTTTAGTTATGGCCTTTGTAGCTGGTTTGAGGTGGTACCTCACTATAGCTGTGGCTTTTGCCTTTGTTTTTTGCATTTCACCAATAGTTAGTGGTATTGAACATTTTTCATGTGCCTGTTGGCCATCTTATCATCTATTCTTTCCATTTTTATCATATTGTGGAGGAAGATGATGTGGACTTTTTTAAACTGGATTTCCTTTGCAGATTTTTAGAATGTATTACAGGGTCAGTGACTAATTTGACAGGCATTTTGTTTGCTGATAACACACCCTGAGTGCTTAAGAAGGGTAACCTGCAAACAAAGTCATAACCCAACCAGAGTACAACAAGGAATTCTCATTCCAGTCTCATGATGTTGCTGGATTATTTTGAGCAAATAAACACTCTTTGAAAATGGCTGTCTGCTCTGGAGTCTCGAAAAAATCCACCAGTCTGTAGGTTTTAGAGAGAGGCGGCAAGAAATTCTGGGTAGTTGAGTGAGGAGGGAAATGATCCTACATTGCTTATCTGCCTTAAGTTGAAGGAGCCTCTTAGTATCTGCATGTGTTATAAATAATGTAATCGCCTCTGTGCAATTGGATAGTGCTAATGGAGCCAGTGAAGCCCACAGTATATAATATTTATTTGAAAGAGAAAATGATTTCATTTTCATTTTATTTCTAGTACAGCCAAGCATTCGAGTAGCACACGATGAGCCTTTCAATTACATGTTTAATTCATTCAGATGATTTGTGCACAGCAAGATCTTAATCCCAGGGATTCTTAGTGAGAACATCATTAGGTTAATATCATTCTCAAAGGCTTCTTGGATTGGATTCTACTTAACACCATCTCACAGACTGAACCATAGAGGCAAAAAAAAAATCCAGCAAGCAATAGTAAAACTTACCTCCACTATGTCAGTTCTTCAGAGACGGCTGCTCAAACCTCCCAGGTCAGACCATTTCTCAAGCTGAGCATACACTAGGATCTTGTATCTCTCACATATCTTTTTTTAAAAAATACTAGTACAGTTTTATTTGACCAACAAACAAATCCAGAATTATAGCAAGAACGTTCAATAGAGCTTTATCAGCAATTGATTAATCTTGTATACAAAAGAAAAAATCAGTAAGCAATATGGAAAATTTAAATAACATGACTAGCAGACCTAACAAAATTGCCATGATTATAATGCTATAAGCCAAAACTATAGTAAAGAGTGCATAGAACATTTGAAAAACAAGATTATGTTCTTATCTGTAAGACAAATCATAAATTTCAAAAAATATCATGTGGAATATTTTTTCTGATTACAGTAAAATGCAACCATAAGTCAGTTTAAAGATGTTTTTAAAGTGCACACATCATAGACAGCTTTTTGTAGGGTAAAATCAACTTTATTATTTAATTTTTATTAATACTATAAAATCCTTTCAATCATGTAACAAAATCATTTGCACATTTTTTTTAGATTCCACATTTAAGTGGTATATGATCACATTTGTAACTAGAGTCTTTTGTATCATCATTTGTAATTATGTAGTGTTTACACACTAGAATGTAAAACCCAGTGTTGTCAGAGAATGCATCTGGCTTATTGTCAGTGCCCAACACAATGCCTGACTCCTGGTCAGTGCTTGATACAGTTTGGTGAATAGTCTGCAATACAGCACTGTTTATTCTGGAAAAATAAAATGGAATTACCATTTCTGATATAGATACATTTTTACTGACATAAAAAGGAAACTATGGATTTGTTTCCCAAAACAGGTATAAAACAATATATATACTTATGGTAGTACTAGAATATAGTGCTTAAGAGTGTTAGAAAAGGGATTCTGCTGGTGGTCCAGAGGCTAAGACTTTGCACTTCCACTGCAAGGGTTGCAGGTTTGATCCCTGGTCAAACAACTAAGATTCTTGAATGCTTCCCGAATGCCATGTGACATGGCCAAAAAAAAAATTTTTTTAAGTGAGGATCTTAGATGAACGTGAGCAAGTTACTTACTTCAGTGAGCATTAAAAGAGGAGCTATGAATAATCTCAAGTGTGAAGGGTTGTTAAAAGGATGAGTGAGAAAACTGACTAAATAAAATAACATAAAAATAATTTTTTAAAAAACTCAGCAAACTGCCTGAGGTATATACTAACAGCATGATAAATATTAACTGTACTGAAGACTACAACCTCATTTTATGGAAAAAAGTTTATTTGTGTATATATAAAGAACTCAAAACTATTCAGATCAAATTATTAACATGAATATGTTTGGTATTAGGGTTTTAGAGTTTTTTAATTTTCTTTTTTGCTTTTGTTTTTATTTCTGGAAAATAAGGCCATTTTAATTTGTGAGTGGGGATAATAACTGAGTTTTCTACTGTAGCTTTAGCTGTCTCACCCTTTATTACAAAGCAGAATATTTTGGAGATGGTTTTCCCAGAAAATGATCTCAGACACATTTGAGTGAGTGAGGAAGATCAAATGAAGGTTTCAAATGGCTGACTGAAATAAGGTGTTTGCCTGGTCACATTCTCCAAATTCCACTGATGTAACTGAGGAATACACAAACAAAATAAATTTAAGCAAAGCTGAAAAATGAAGAGAGTGGCCACTAACACATCAGAACCTTGAGAATTTTCTAGAAAAAGCAAGTGGAAACAGATCTGAAGAATTCAGAATTCCATGAAGGAAACAAGAAGTCCTGCAAGGAATAACTGTAAACAATCAGATGATCAGAGGCAGTAGGAACAGGACTAGGATTAGGCCAGGGCCCTTTTTGAGAATGTAGAGAACTATGTTCCTGCCCAGGTTGAGTGCCAGATGCTGGCTTTGACCTCAAGTACAGCTCCATAACATGGGCATTTTGACACTGGACATTCTCAGAGTAGATACTGGGGCTGGAACAAAGCAATTTCCTAAATACTGTTGGCTACCTCAAGGGAAAATAGTAACCTTCATCTGAAGACAAACTACTGGTTGACCTAAAAGGGAAATCTAGTCCACTGGGATCCATAACTGTTCTTCATTTCAAAAGAAGCATCAACACCTCCAACAAGAACTGTAGTGATCCCAAGGAATCAGGGATCAGGAATCAGGATCCCAGTGAAACAGGGATTTCATTTCCACTAGGAAAACATATCCGAGCTATCAAGTGTGTCTGTTTATGTGCACTTATCCAAAAATACGTAGTGCCGTGAAGTATTGTCAAACATTCTATGGAAATTGATAGCTGACAGAGTGAAGGGAAGGTGAATAGGAAAGAGGGAAAAAGGAAAGAGGGAAAAAAGATGACTTTCAATTGGAAATTAATTTGCTTAGAAATTAATAATGACCTCTCTATCTTTTTCTGGTTATAAGTTGTCTAGTATAACTCTTTCCGTACTTTGTTTGCAGTTTTTCTGTGTGGTTTTGTGTTACTCTTGTATACATCAAATAACTGGAATTTATTCTGTAACTCAAACTAAATGTCACTACACTTAATAGACTATTTTGATATAACCACCTTTATTTTGATTACTGCTATTTGATAACATCCTCATTCCTGTTACCTTTTTTGCTATGAGCTATCATTGTGCATTGTTTTTCTTTTTTCTTCTTCTTTTACTTTTGTTGATTAAAGAAGTTTTTTGTTTCCTTTTTTGCTCTACTGGTTTGGAAATAACATGTTATAGTTCCACTTTTCTCAAGATTAAATGTATGCTGAACACATGTATTTAAAATGTTTTAATTAAATTTTTTTAATTGAAAAACAATTTATACATAGAAGCTCCTCTCGAAACAAGGCAAGATGCTTATCATGCTTTCATCCATTCTTTCCTTTTGCCTCCTCCTATTTTAGGAAGCATCACTAAGAAAGAACAAAGCTAGTGGAGGTGATGGAATTCCAGTTGAGCTATTTCAAATCCTAAAAGACGATGCTGTGAAAGTGCTGCACTCAATATGTCAGCAAATTTGGAAAACACAGTAGTGGCCACAGGACTGGAAAAGGTCAGTTTTCATTCCAATCCCAAAGAAAGGCAATGCCAAAGAATGCTCAAACTACCACACAATTGCACTCATCTCACATGCTAATAAAGTAATGCTCAAAATTCTCCAAGCCAGGCTTCAGCAATACATGAATCGTGAACTTCCAGATGTTCAAGCTGGTTTTAGAAAAGGGAGAGAAACAAGAGATCAAATTGCCAACATTTGCTGGATCATCAAAAAAGCAAGAGAGATCCAGAAAAACATCTATTTCTGCTTTATTGACTATGCCAAAGCCTTTGACTGCGTGGATCACAATAAACTGTGGAAAATTCTTAAACAGATGGGAATACCAGACCACTTGACCTGTCTCTTGAGAAACCTGTATGCAGGTCAGGAAGCAACAGTTAGAACTGGACATGGAACAACAGATTGGTTCCAAATAGGGAAAGGAGTACGTCGAGGCTGTATATTGTCACCCTGCTTATTTAACTTATATGCAGAGTACATCATGAGAAACACTGGGCTGGAGGAAGCACAAGCTGGAATAAAGATTGCTGGAAGAAAGTTCAATAACCTCAGATATGCAGATGACACCACCCTTATGGCAGAAAGTGAAGAAGAACTAAAGAGCCTCTTGATGAAAGTGAAAGAGGAGAGTGCAAAAATTGGCTTAAAGCTCAACATTCAGAAAACTAAGATCATGGCATCAGGACCCATCACTTCATGGCAAATAGATGGGGAAAGAGTGGAAACAGTGAGAGACTTTATTTAGGGAGCCTCCAAAATCACTGCAGATGGTGATTGCAGCCCTGATGTTAAAAGACACTTGTTCCTTGGAAGGAAAGTTATGACCAACATAGACAGCATAGTAAAAAGCAGAGACATTATCGACAAAGGTCCATCTAGTCAAGGCTATGGTTTTTCCAATAGTCATGTATGGATATGGGAGTTAGACTATAAAGAAAGCTGAGCACCAAAGAATTGATGCTTTTGAACTGTGGTGTTGGAGAAGACTCTTCAGAGTCACTTGGATTGCAAGGAGACCCAGCCAGTCCATCCTAAAGGAGATCAGTCCTGACTATTCATTGGAAGGACTGATGTTGAAGCTGAAACTCCAGTACTTTGGCCACCTCATGTGAAGAGCTGACTCATTTGAAAAGACCCTGATGCTGGGAAAGATTGAGGGCAGGAGGAGAAGGGGACGACAGAGGATGAGATGGTTGGATGGCATCACTGACTCAATGGACATGAGTCTGAGCAAGCTCCGGGAGTTGATGGCGGACTGGAAAGCCTGGCCTGCTGCAGTCCATGGGGTGGCAAAGAGTTGGACACAACTGAGCAACTGAACTGGACTGAACTGAAACAATGAAATTGAATACAGGTTCAAAACCAAATGCAAATTTAGTATATGACCATAAGAGGGTGAACTACATAGTAGATGATGTTGGGACAAATGGTTAGCCAATTGGGAAGAAGTTATGAAGTTAGATTCTTACACTATATGCAAGATTAAATCCTGGTTAGATTAAAGATCTTACTACTAAAAAGTTGTCAGAAGAAAGTTTGAAATAATAACTTTATAATTTGGGGGATGTTTTCCAAAGCAAAACAAAAAATGTATGAATCATAAAAGGAAAGTTACTGATTTGATGATTCACAAATTTAAAGCATCTCTGAGGCAAACAACACCATAAGCACACTTTAAAGTAAAGCAATAAACCAAGAAGAAAGATTTGCACCATTATAAAGTCACTCTCTGTTCCTAAACAGTGCCTACAAATTGGTAGGAATGATATTTCTAAAAAGGAAACCAGATATGATTAGGTACTTAGCAGAAGAGACACACATGACAGATAAGAAAGGATATTCAGCCTCACTAGGAAATACAGAAGTGAATATTAAAGCAATGTGATGATACCCTTTCTTAAAATCTTTAAAGACTGAGAGTGTTTATTTATTAAAAAGAATGTGGAAAAACGGATAAACATGTACTGGGGTAGAAGTGCAACTCATCATAGGCCTCTTGGTGATCACCTTGACGGTATCTGGTCAGACACGCAGACAATGGGCTCTTCTACGTCTGACCCCAGGAAACACACACAGACGGCCCGCACCAAGCCACGGGTGCTAGAATGCTCACTGGTCCTTGTTCGTCTAGATTCAGTCCAATGGCTGCCACTCTGAAGACGGTTATGACACAGGCGCTATAATGCAGTCACAGTGATGATGGAAGCAGGGCTAGATGGACCCAGGCAAAAAGATGTCTAAGACACACTATTAAGGGGAAAAAAAAAATCACAGAGCATTATGAATAGTTGGATCCTTTTACCGTTTTTAAACTACGTATATGTATGTCTTATATCCATATATAAATACATAGAAAAAATTCTGAATGATAAAAACTAAATCGTTAGCAATGGTTCCCCCTAGGGAAGAGAATGGCATCCAGGAAAGAAATGAATGGGTGCTTTCATTTTTCATTCTATATACATCTGTACTGTTCAAACTTTTACAGGGAGCAAATAGTCACGTCTTAACCTCTATAATTTTTTAAAAGAAATTAAGGTCAAATAGCACCAAATTTTCCTGTTCTGTCACATACTTTGAAAAGGAACTACTTGCTGGGTCCTCTCCATAGAGCTGACATCCACTGGGGTAAGGAAGCTAAAATCACCTGGTATTGTGAAAGTGAAGTCACTCAGTCATGTCTGACTCTTTGTGACCCCATGGACTGCAGTCTACCAGGCTCCTCCATCCATGGAATTTTCTCGGCAAGAGTACTGGAGTGGCAGTACTTTTCCTTTTCCAGGGGATCTTCCCAACCCAGGGATCGAACCCGGGTCTCCTGCATTGCAGGCAGACACTTTACCATCTGAGCCACCAGGGAATCCCTGGTATTGTGAAAAGAGTTTAAAATGCACTTAGTGAACAAAAGCTTTACTCCAAGCTTGATCTTGTTTTCCTGGTTTATTTCCCCAATGTCCCGCATGTGTTTGCATCTGGTTATTTTGTGGATGTCTCTGTGAGCACCCTTAAACCCTGATGGAGAATATCGGTAAGTATCATGAATAGTAGAGGGTCCTGAGTTTGGGGCTCTGGGATCCAGACTACTTAGGTCTGTTCAGTTCAGTTCTATCAGTTGTGTCTCTCAGTCGTGTCTGACTCTTTGTGACCCCATGGACTGCAGCATACCAGGCCTCCCTGTCCATCGCCAACTCCCAGAGTTTACTCAAACTCATGTCCATTGAGTCAGTGATGCCATCCAACCATCTCATCCTCTGTCGTCCCCTTCTCCTCCTGCCCTCAATCTTTCCCAGCATCAGGGTCTTTTCCAATGAGTCGGTTCTTCACATGAGGTGGCCAAAGTACTGGAGTTTCAGCTTCAACATCAGTCCTTCCAATGAATAGTCAGGACTGATTTCCTTTAGGATGGACTGGTTGGATCTCCTTGCAATCCAAGTGCCTCTGAAGAGTCTTCTCCAACACCACAGTTCAAAAGCATCAATTGTTTGGTGCTCAGCTTTCTTTATAGTCCAACTCACATCCATACATGACTACTGGAAAAACCATAGCTTTGACTAGGTGGACCTTCATTGGTAAAGCAGCGTCTCTACTTTTTACTATGCTGTATAGGTTGTTTATAACTTTTCTTCCAAAGACCAAGCATCTTTTAATTTCATGGCTGAAGTCACCATCAGCAGTGATTCCAGAATAAGTCTTAGCTTCTCCACACTTGTCTTCTTCATCGGCAAAATTCAGTGGCTGGCCCAGTGCTGTCAGAGACTCTTTGCAGCTCTTAACCTTTAGGGTGCCTGTTCCAGGTTCCCTCTGTTTTCCACATCCTAAAGGCATTGGGACAAGAAAGTGTGAACGCTTGCCCCTTTCATCAATATAAATCATTGGGATTTGATTATATGTCCATGGGGGCCAGGGACTGATGAGGAATTAATGACTCACAAGTCTGCTGCCAGATTTTACATGGAAAACCACTTCCATTGCCCCAGCTGCACCTGTTCATTTGGAAGTCACATGGATAGTTCATGCTGGGGGCTCTCCATGAGGGTCAGCTGTGGTTCCTGGCCAATGGTCACAGTGACCCACAGCTCTGAGCCAGAAGCTAACACAGTATTGTAGATCAACCATACTGCAATTTTTAAAAATGAAATAAAAATAGAACCAATGCTACAACAAACATCTGTATAACCTTTGTTTCGTCTCCACACACCCACCTCCCTACCCCACAACAGCACTGCTCTTCCTACCAACCAGTTTTAATCAATATCCCTATGTTTTTTTAGTCATTCATAATTTCCACATTTTTCTCCACAGTTTTACTAAATATGCAGAATTATCTTTTAAATTATCTTTTTTTCATAAAATCCTTAAGAGGATTAAATGAGATAATGCTTAAAATCCTTAACACAGTATCTGACACATAGCAAGTACTAAAAAATGCCATCTATTGTCCTGATTCTTTTAAATTTCCACTAATGTGATGCAAAAGATCCTTCATTTATTCAGTTGTTCACCTCATTCATTTCTTAATTGCCTAAGATTAAGATGGGTCATCTCATCTCTTTCATGATAGATGCTATAATGATATACAGTTTGGGGTGGAGTTTTTTATCTTTTTAAATAATTTATAGATGCACAAAAAGTTGTAAGAAGAGTACAGGGAGGTTCTGTGTACCCATACTCCAGCTCCTACTGACATTTTATATATCTACAGCACATTCTCAAAACCAAGAAATTAGCACTGGGACGATATAATTAACAGGACTACAAACTTTCTTCAGATTTCACCAATCTTTGCATGGACTTTTTTTTTTTTGGTATGTCCTTGCCTCCCATGACATTTTTATCCTATGTGTAGATCTGTGTAAGATCCAGACCTGTTCTGTCACCACAAAGGAATTCTCTATGCAATCTGTTTAGAGTCACACCCTTCCTACCTAATCCCTGGCAACCACTGATCTGCTCCCTATCTCTACTTTTGTCATTTTGAGAATGCTATTTAAATGGACTCATACAATATCTAACCTTTTGAGATAAACTATGCAGTTTTACACTCATGGGAAATTGACCTTACATCCTGACTTCCGGATTTCTTGTCTGGGGAGAATTTCTTGCCTAGATTTTTTAATTAATTTTTATTGGAGTATATAGTTGCTTTACAATGTTGTGTTAGTTTCTGCTGTGAATCAGCTAAATGTATACATATATCCCCTCTTTTTTGGGTTTCCTTCCCATTTAGGTTGCCACAGAGCACTGAGTAGAGTTCCCTGAGCTATGCAGGTTCTCATTAGTAATATATATTATATGTAGTATTAATAGTATATATATGTCAATCCCAGCCTTGCAGTTCATCCCACTCCCATTTCCCCCCACCGCATACCCATTTCCATACATTTGTTCTCTCCATCTGTGTTCTTGACTATTAATAGATTTTTACTGAGAATTAATTTCATCTTCAGGTCATGCAGTGTTTCAGTGCCTTGAGAAAATCTGTTCAAACTCTGAAGATAAAGAATTTAACCACTAGTTAGAATTTACCAGGACTTTGGAGGGTGTTCATGAGGGATCCGGAATGGGAGGGAGGGAGGAGAAGCAGAAAATAGCCTTGAAACTAGATATTTGGAAGTCCGTGTTATTTGGGCGTCCTGACATGAAAACCATAATTGATGGCAAGACCGTTCAGGTGCTGCCCATGCTGAAAACTAATAAACTTGGAAGAGGTTTGTCTATAAGTGTCAGAAATGAGTTTCAATGGTTTGCATCAGTCTCTCACCCCCAACTGACAAAGAAAAAAAAAGGGGGATCGTTTGCAAATTGCACAGTAGGCCAGGAAAACAGTCTGAAAACCCTTTCAATCAGATATTTGGGAAGGCGCTTGTCAAAAAAACCACCTTTGCCAAGTTTCCAGGCTGCTCCTTTGCAAGCTCACTTTTGAAGACACATCACAAAGCAGGAAGTGGAAGGAGAAACATGTTTTATTTTGTGATACAATGAAGTCCTTTGTCCAACAAATAGATGCGATAATATCGCTGTGTTGGATCCACAAAACCCTTCTCCAAAGTGGTTGTGGCTGCTTTTTCAACTTTTGCACCTTCCGTCTGGTTGAGAGCACCAAAAGAATGGTACTAAAAGCCTCTTTTCAGATCCTTCAGGGGCATTCTTTTGTTTGAATGTACTTCCCCTTTCCCACCCTGTCCCTGGCACCAAACGCAGCCTTACAAATCGGCTCAGACTGGCAGGCCAGATGAAGTCAGCAGGGGCTGTGCCAAGTTCCCCTCCAAGCTCTGCTCACTCACCCTCTCTCCACATAGAAAGGGCAGCCCAACTGCTCTCAGAAACAGAGTTTTGCACACATGCCAAGGGGCTCTTGGGGAGAGCTAAAGCAGAGACCGTCCCACGTGGATTTTACCTAGACTGTGTCAGACAGAGCAGAGCACCTTGCAAATTACCACATTTTCTCTTTACTTAATATTATTAATAGAAGCTTTGTCTGATTCCACAACTGATTGCTGAAAGGACATTCCAAATGAGGACGTGTTTCTATAAGCCAGCGACACCCAAAATCACTTAATATGACAAACCATTGACTGTCTCCTACTGGATTTGAGAGACCACACGTATGAGTGCTTCAGTTTTCTAAAACACACAAGAACATGTGAAAATGTAAAGACATGAATTCCAGCGGCATCTCTCAATTGCAGGTGTATGGATTTGTAGGCACCACAACTTTTAATTAGCTCAGCTGTGTGGTTTAGAACAGTGGTTCTCAACTGGGACAGTTCTGTCCCACAAGGGACATTGGGCAATATCTGGAGACATTGCTGGTTGCCACAGCTGAGTGGAGAGTGTTACTGGCATCTAGTGAGCAGAGGGCAGGGATGCTGCGGCCATCCCAAGATGCACAAGACAGCCTTCCCTGCAAAGGCTTCCTGGTCCTAAATGTCAATAGTGCGAAGGGTGAAAAACCTAGTTAAAGGAAAGCATGACACCTTTAAAGTCAGAGACCCTGGATCTGAATCCTGCCTTTATCTTCCATCTAACATATCCAGGCTTGGACTCCTCTTCTGTAAACTTGGAAAAGACCCTGATGCTGGGAAAGATCGAGGACAGAAGGAGAAGGGATCAAAAGCGAATGAGGTGGTTGGCTGGCATCACCGACTAAATGGACATGAGTTTGAGCAAACTCCAGGAGCAGTGAAGGACAGGGAAGCCTGGCATGCTGCAGTCCACGTGGTCACAAAGAATCGGACACGACTTAGTGAACCGAACAACATGTAGACGAAGGAGTGGGTTTTCATGAGTATTTATTGCAATCTGATTTTTAGATTATACCACAACTCTAGGGCAGGTTTTCTCATTTCTACTGACATTTGGAACCGGATAATGCTTTGTTATTAGGTATTGTCTTGCGTATTATAGAACTTTTAGCAGTATCCTGACATCTGCCCACCAGAAGGCCATGGAAATACTCCCCTTTCTTGCCCCCTACCTCACAGTTGTGACAAGCAAAAATGTCCCCAGACATTGCCAAACATCCCTGGGAGGGTACAAAATTACCACAATTAAGAATTGAGGACTATTGCCCTAAGGTAAATGAGAATTAGGTTTTCTAAGCTTTCCTGCTTTCCTGAAGTATTTACTCTATTCGTCCTTAAAATTAAGTCTCTGAAACCTTATTATGAGTTAATACATCTGTTTGCTGTCCTGACAATTAAATGATAAAATGTGTGTAAAAACATCTAGCACAGCATATTGATCAATATTTCTTGACTTTGACATGGTAACAACCTAAATGTCTATCAATAGATGGATAAAGAAGATGTGGGGTATATATAGAATGTATTCAATATATACTGGAATATATGTACTGCTCAGTCATTAAAAGGAACAAAATAATGCCATTTGCAGTAACATGGAGCCTCAGATTTCCTAGCTCTGTCTTTGGCTTTGTTCCTTAATTAATCCCTTTTAGCAATAATGTTCCTCTAGGTGTTTCACTGTTTTTCCCTCTTGTCATCTTACTTAGTATGACCTTATATCCAGGCTGAGATGCAACTAGATGAGGGTGGGGCCACGGCTCATGTGTCTCTTTATCCTGGACTGTGTCTGCATAGATGCTGGCAGAGATTCTCCAAAACATTTTAGCGATTTGCAGTGCTTTAAAGATATGTCTGCAAATTCTTTGACATCATTAAAAGCGCAGTGGAATCCTGTTGCCTTTGGATGTGGGCCAGCTTAGTGATGCGCATCCAACAAACAGAAAGCAGCAGAAGTAATGCAGCATGTCTTCCAAGACTGGGTCACAAATGGTGATGTGGCTTCTTCCTGACACTCTCTTGTTTATAAATTTTATTATGATAAGAACACTTAACATGAGATCTACCCTCTTAATAAAAGCTTAAGTGTACAGTGCAGTATTATTGACCACAGCCTAGATCTCTCGGATAACATGGACCTTGGAATGCCGAGCTGACATATAAGTAGCTGGAGGGACCACATGGAAACAGAAAGATGCCCAAGGAACCCCAACTGTGTTAGCCCCCTTGTTCTAATCCTCCCAGGATTAATTCCCAGATATGGGAGTGAATGACTTTCAGATGATTCTAACCCCAGCCTTCAGGCTACCCCGGCTGACGTCCCACCAGTCTTTATTGCCCAAACTCATAAGCAAAATAAATATTTCTGTTTGAAGCCACTAAAGGTTGTGTGGTTCATCACACTGCATTAGACAATAGGAAGAGATTGGATCCACAGGTGAAGAGCTGTGGAATACAGAACGAAAAATATTCCCCATTTCAAATACATCCCAAAACTGCAGGGTCAATTGTTAAGATCACTCTAATTGCACCATCTCTCTTTTCTGGTTCCCTCCCTGAGCTTTAGAAAGAAGTAGTGCTACCCAAATGACAAAGACCATCCAGAAAATCTCTAGGTTGACATATTACTAACCCTTGTGTTTCAGCTCCCAGGGAATTTATATTTTACTTTCCAACCTACACTTTTTTTTTTTTTTGCTAGATGTTTTCAACTAATGGTTTTCATGCTACTAATGGTGAAATGTGACTTGTTTTTCTAGGTAAGGAAATATTGTTTTCCTTATTCTAGGAAAGGAATATTTGTCCTTTACTCCCTACCAGTTGAGCTTCAGAAGTGATCTCATTCTAAGAAATTCAGCACAGCAACCAGACTCACTTTTGTTGAAAATTATAGGTGCCCAAATACAGAGGTCGTTGGTGGCTTTGAGTTGCACTAGAATAGAATGGCTTCGTGGGCTGGGGACCAGACTCTTCCATCAGCCCTGATGCAATCAGTGGATCCCTTCACCCTCTTCTGGGTGCATTTCTTTCCTAGTTTGGTGTTTAATAATCAACGTATCTGACCTTCACAAACAATTCACTGGGAACTGAACAACTTAAAAACATCTGAAAAACATAAACTGATGTGAGATGTTAGACTGTTGAAAAAAATCTAGGAAGATTGGAACATTGCATTCTGATCAGTTGGCTGGTGGTCCATGATCATGATGAATTTCTTACTCTGGTTGACACATTTTCAAATGTTAATGTCTGCTTGAGGAATAAACTGTGTTCTAATGATCGAAATAATGGCTGCAAAGGTGAGTATTCCGCTTATTATGGTTTCAAACCTTGGCACTCTGCACGGAGAGGTGTTAGGTTATGTGCTTGACAGAGAAATAATTATGACCGCATAATGAAAAGGGACAGGTTTTGAGAGAGGGATTATGGAGAGGACCTGGGTCATGAGGGAAAGAGACTCCATCAGTAGGACACAGTTCCTAGTTAAGTGGAGGATACAAGATCAAGTTTCGTGGAAACTGTGCAATTCACACCCATCAGGGCTATAGTTCCTGTATACATTTTCTTTCTCTGCCCTGAGAGGGAAGAGAGTCAGAGAGACTTTTTTTCTATCAAAACTCCACTTTCTTTCCGCTTAATGCTGAGTCAAGAAAGACAGGAAACTCGAGAGCAACAGGGTGAGTTCCTAGTTTTTTCATCTCTCCAGGAGGAAGGCAGAGCAGACAACCTCCTGGTGACCAAACACACTTCCAGCTGCAGGCTGACTGGTAGAATTCATCTGAGAACAAGTAAAGAGCAACTGTCAGCAACAGAAGAGGAGAATTGGAAATATTATCCGGAAAGGAATTATCAGTCTCCCGTGGCACTGCAGCTTTCCTTGAAGCCATGGCTGATAAAAGCCTCTCGTTTCCCTAATTCCATCCTGAGCTACCTTCCTAGGAAAACTTGCAGTGTTTCAGTACAGAAATTCCATCACACACAGAATTCGTGGGCAGCTGGACTTTTAATGATGAAGCCAATGCACAAAGTCTCCTTGTTTTTCTTGAGATAAATATACTGTGAATCATACAGGTGCAAAAATTCAGCTGAGTGGCACTACAAAAGGAAGTGGGGGAAAACAGATTACCTCTCCCCCAAAATCTTGTCTTGTCCTGAGCAAAGGCAGCCCTCCAACAGGCACATGCATAAGTGTTCCATGTTACATGAGAAATCACCAATACTTTGACCACCTGATTAGAAGAGCCGATTCATTGGAAAAGACTCTGATGCTGGGAAAGATTGAGGCCAGGAGGAGAAGGGGGTGACAGAGAATGAGATGGTTGGATGGCATCATCGACTCAATGGACATGAGTTTGAGCAAACTCCAGGAGATAGTAAAGGACAGGGAAGCCTGGCTGTAGTCCATGGGATCACAAAGAATCAGACATGACTGAGCGACTGAACAACAAGTTGCTTTAAACCACACCCCTTTATTATCTGAAGTTCCATGGGTCAGGAGCCTGGGTATCTCTTAGTGGGATTCTCTGCCCAGCATCTTACAAGGTTGCATTTTCATCTGGACCTCAGGTTTCCAAGATCACTGGCTGTTGGCAGAATTCAGACACATGCAGCTGTATAACTGAGGCTCTCAGCTTCTAAACACCTGCTGGTCCTGCTGTGAGGCCCTCTGACAACGTGATAGTTTGCTTGTTCAAAGTCAAATGAGTCTGCTCAGGCTGCCAGAGACAAAATGCCGTAGACTGGGCGGCTTAAACAACTGAAAGTTATATTCTCACTGGGAGAGATCAGGGTTCTAGCATGGTTGAGTTCTGTGACACTCTCCCACTGGATTGCAGACAGCCACCTTCTCATTGTGGGCTCATGTGACCTTGCATACACAGGTGTTCAGGGGGAGTGGGAGAGAGAGAGGGAGAAGGAGAAACCTCTCTGTTGTCTCTTCTTATAAGGCATTAACCTCATCATGAGAGCCCCGCCCTCACAACCTTATCTAACCCTAACGACCTTCCAAAGATTTTGTCTCCGAAACCCCAAAACCATCTCTTGGGGGGTCAAGGCTTTAGTATATGACTGGAGGTGGGGTGGAACACAGTCATTCAGTCCACAGCAAAGGCCAGCAAAAGAGTGCCTCCAACCTCATCCATCTTGGATCTTTAGACCACCTTTTAGAGGGTTCACCTGATTAGGCCAGGCCCACCACAAGGTCTTTCCTTTGATAATTTAAAGTCAGCTGATTAAGGGCCTTAATTAAATCTAAAAAACCCATTCTCCTTTGTCATATAACACAACCTAATTACAAGAGTGAAATTTCATCATGTTCACACACTCAAATGGGGGGGCAAGGAGGAATTATATAAAATGTGCATGCCCAGGGTTGGGTATCTTGAGAGCCATCTCAGAGCTCTACTTGCCACACCTTACCATTGACCCTGTGCTGTCTTTTCTCTCATATCCCTTTATCCCTCAGCACCTTCATCCATCACCCTCACTACCACGTATACAAATGCATACATGCATAAGCATACACATACACTCACTACTTTTTCAGAGTTACCTACAAATTAGCTGAAGACACTTGGCCATTACTTATGGCCTCCCCATACCCTTCCTTCCTGTACCCAGTTCCATCTTGACCTGAAAGATGTAGCTTGTTGTATAGCACAGAAGAAGACTCTGAGAAAGGAATTTTGTCTTTCTACCAAATGTCTTTTCTCTAAAGACATTTTTTTCAATTTATTTATTTATTTTAATTGGAGGCTAATTACTTTACAGTACTGTAGTGGTTTTTGCCATACATTGACATGAATCAGCCATGGGTGTACATGTATTCCCCATCCTGAACCCCCCTCCCACCTCCCTCCCCACCCCATCCCTCTGGGTCATCCCAGTGCACCAGCCCTGAGCACCCTGTCTCATGCATTAAACCTGGACTGGTGATATATTTCACATATGATAATATACATGTTTCCCTGATATTCTCTCAAATCATCCCACCCTTGCCTTCTCCCACAGAGTCCAAAAGACTGTTCTATACATCTGTGTCTCTTTTGCTGTCTTGCATACAGGGTCATCATTACCATCTTTCTAAATTCTATATATACGCATTAGTATACTGTATTGGTGTTTTTCTTTCTGACTTACTTCACTCTGTATAATAGGCTCCAGTTTCATCCACCTCATTAGAACTGATTCAAATGCATTCTTTTTAATGGCTGAGTAAAATTCCATTGTGTATATGTACCATAGCTTTCTTATCCATTCATCTGCCCATGGACATATAAGTTGCTTCCATGTCCTGGCTATTGTAAACAGTGCTGCGATGAACATTGGAATACATGTGTCTCTTTCAATTCTGGTTTCCTTGGTGTGTATGCCCAGCAGTGGGACTGCTTGGTCATATGGGAAATCTATTTCCAGGTTTTTAAGGAATCTCTACACTGTTCTCTATAGTGGCTGTACTAGTTTGCATTCCCACCAACAGTGTAAGAGGGTTTCGTTTTCTCTGCACCCTCTCCAGCATTTATTGTTTGTAGACTTTTTGATAGCAGCCATTCTGACTGGTGTGAGATGGTACCTCCTTGTGGTTTTGATTTGCATTTCTCTGATAATGAGTGATGTTGAGCATCTTTTCATGTGTTTGTTAGCCATCTGTATCTCTTCTTTGGAGAAATGTCTGTTTAGTTCTTTAGCCCATTTTTTGATTGGGTCACTTATTTTTCTGGAATTGAGCTGCAGGAGCTGCTTGTATATTTTTGAGATTAATTCTTTGTCTGTTGCTTCATTTGCTATTATATTCTCCCATTCTGAAGGCCATATTTTCACCTTACTTACAGTTTCCTTCATTATGCAAAAGCTTTTAAGTTTAATTAGGTCCCATTTGTTCATTTTTGCTTTCATTTCCATTACTCTAGGACGTGGGTCATAGATGATCCTGTCATTTATGTCAAAGAGTGTTTTGCTTATGTGTTCCTCTAGGAGTTTTATAGTTTCTGGTCTTACATTTAGATCTTTAATCCATTTTGAGTTTATTTTTGTGTATGGTGTTAGAAAGTGTTCTAGTTTCATTCTTTTACAAGTGGCTGTCCAGTTTTCCCAGCACCACTTGTTAAAGAGATTGTCTTTTCTCCATTGTATATTCTTGCCTCCTTTGTCAAAGATAAGGTGTCCATAGGTGTGTGGATTTATCTCTGGGCTTTCTGTTTTGTTCCATTGATCTATATTTCTGTCTTTGTGCCAGTACCAAACTGTCTTGATGGCTGTAGCTTTGTAGTATAGTCTGAAGTCAGGCAGATTGATTCCTCCAGCTCCACTCTTCTTTCTCAAGATTGCTTTGGCTGTTCAAGGTTTTTTGTATTTCCATACAAATTGTGAAATTATTTATTTTAGTTCTCTGAAAAATACCATTGGTAGCTTGATAGGGATTGCACCGAATCTATAGATTGCTTTGGGTAGTATACTCATTTTCACTATACTGATTCTTCTGATCCATGAACATGGTATATTCCTCCATCTGTGTCTTCTTTGATTTCTTTCATCGGTGTTTTATCATTTTCTATATATAGGTCTTTTGTTTATTTAGGTAGATTTATTCCTAAGTATTTTATTCTGTTCATTGCAATGGTGAATGGAATCATTTCCTTAATTTCTCTTTCTATTTTCTCATTGTTAGTGTATAGGAATGCAAGGGATTTCTCTGTGTTAATTTTATATCCTGAAACTTTACTGTATTCATTGATTCAGTTCAATTGCTCAGTCGTGTCCTACTTTTTGTGACCCCATGAACCGTAGCACACCACGCCTCCCTGTCCATCACCAGCTCCAGGAGTCCACTCAAACCCATGTCCATCAAGTCTGTGATGCCATTCAGCCATCTCATCCTCTGTCTTCCCCTTCTCCTCCTGCCCCCAATCCTTCCCAGCATCAGGGTCTTTTCCAATGAGTCAACTCTTTGCATGAGATGGCCAAAGTATTGGAGTTTCAGCTTCAACATCAGTCCTTCCAATGAACACCCAGGACTGATTTCCTTTAGGATGGACTGGTTGGATGTCCTTGCAGTCCAAGGGACTCTCAAGAGTCTTCTCCAACACCACAGTTCAAAAGCATCAATTCTTTGGTAGCTCTAGTAATTTTCTGGTGGAGTCTCTAGGGTTTTCTATGCAGAGGATCATGTCATCTGAAAACAGAGTTTTACTTCTTCTTTTCCAATCTGGATTCCTTTTATTTCTTTTTCTTCTATGATTGCTGTGGATAAAACTTCCAAAACTATTTTGAATAGTGGTGAGAGTGGGTACCTTTGTCTTGTTCCTGACTTTCTCTAAAGACATTTATGAAGAATTATTAAAAGTGATGAGTAACTCTGAGTCTTTAAAAGTTCTACCAAAGAAGTTTGAAATAAAAAAATATTATTATCTCCAAAATACAAAACCCATCATAATTTAACTAAATGCCCATAAAACATTTTATCAGAATAAAAAACATATTAATATGTGTAAATTTTATTTAATGGGGATGTGAGAATATTATAATATGCTTTCTGTGATGAGGCACTGGGCTCCAAAACTAAAGGTATCAAGGAGATGTGAAGGAAGCAAGCAACTTTATGAGACTCATTTACCCACTGGTACTAGAACTCGTAGGCTGGTGTTAGAGAAAAAAAATCTCAAAATGACAATTATTTTACTATTAATATTAGAGTAGATAGTCTAGCCTTCATGCTTACTCGATTCTATTTCCTTATGAATTAAAAAAAACAAATAGACATTTTTATTTCACATATTGGGAAAGAATAATAAAGTATTTGTCTCAGACTACAGTAGAATTATATCAAAGAACATGGTCTACCATCAAACTATAGAATCACAGATTCTGAGCTTTGACCGCTGAGCACCATCACCTGACAGATGCAAAGAAAATGGGATGAGCCTAGCACTACACTCACCAGTCAGCTTGCCATGGAGGCAGGAATCTGGGCTGAATGACTCCTAATCCAGAGGTCTTCCCAACATGATGTGCTTTCTGCTTTATCTCCTAATGCTACACTCATGTTCCTTCAGTCCAACCTTCTTATCTCAGACTAGACCTCACATACATGTATGATTTTCAGTTTTAACTCTTTTCTTCCCAACCTCATCTGGAATTCTGAGAATAAACCATAAGAAGAATCCCGGTATCTTGGTACTAAGATACCGCTCAGTGATCATCTAATCCATCCTGCTTTTGAGTCTGGATATCCCTTTTACAATATCCCTTAAATGAGATCAACTAGTCTCTTCTTGAATACCTCCAGTGATAGGGAGCTCCCTACCAAAGATAAAGGCAAGTCCAGCTTGAGCAGCCTTAACTGCTGAGATGTTCAGTTTCCCTCTAATTTTACATGTGTGTTTTCCAGAGGCACATGGGAAAGTGTAAGTCATTTCAAATGCCATTTTGTCTCATACCTGAAGATAATTTATTTGTCTTCTTCAAATAAAGAAACACTTCTCCCAGAGTTTCTCAGTGCTGGTATCATTAGCATTTAGAGTGAGACTTCTTCTTCAAGTGGGCCTGTCCTATGCATTGCAAGATATTTAGTTCCCCTGGGAACTAAATTCCAGTAGCTCACATACACTCATCATGTGACAACCTATTCACTGTGACAATAAAATATCCTCCCACATTTCCAAAAACCCTTGGAGAGGGCAAGAATACTGTCCCTGATTGAAAACCACTGTTAATCTAGGTCAGCCCTCCCCCTACCCTGAGTGCCCTCAACCATTGGCTATTGCCCATTGAACAGTTGTAGAATGCTTCACCACCCATGGAATTCTCAAAGTGACCCATGACAGGAACTTTGTGTCACTGTCCTCATGAACACAGGATTACAGAGGAAAAGAGACAATTAATGCCAAGTATTTAACATAACTAGAAGGCAGTCTTTCCCCTTGCTGTATTTAGAAATCGGCCATCTTGCACTGTTCTACATGTCCACCCTCCCAGTCTGCTATGGTAATTGGGAAGCATATGTTATCAATTAAGTAATTTTGCTGAAACTAGAAATCCAGATCACCTTGTTTCCCGCCCAAATAGCCATCTCTCAATTATCCTGCCAACAGAAGTACCTTGTAGTTCTCTAAAAATCTGTCACCTCTGGCCATTGTTTTCGTAGCTATTAACCAACTATGGCTGGACCTTTTGATTTTGATTTAAATTGCTTTAGTCAGAGTGACTGTTAAGACAGAAAATAATTGAAATCCAAATTGCCCCTAAAATTGCTTTGAAATCAGAACACAAACTGGTGAGAGATTATGATGTCATCAAATGTTGTACCACCACCCAGAACCTCCAATATCTTGTTCATTCATTCCTCAAATTTTCTTGATTACATACATGACAGCTGCTGTGTTTGGGGAAGCAGTGAGCATTATGCCATATGGTGGAAAAGCATGGGATTCTTGCTGTGAGTCTTGGGTCTGCCACTTACTAGCTGGGTGACCACAGGCAGATTTGTTTATCTCTCTCTGCCTCACTTTCCTGAAAAATGGAGACAAGAATACTTACTTCTCAAGGTTGTTTTAAGGATTTGTAAATGAAAATAATCAATACACAGTCAATAATAAGAATGGAAAAGAGTTTTATTTTGAGTGAAACTGAGAACTAGCCAGAAAGCCCACTTTCCAAATAACTCTGAGGAACTGCTCCAGAAAAGCATGATTTCCAGCACAGTTTTATATTTATATCTTGTCAGGACAAAGATTGCATCCTGACTCAATGAACATGAGTTTTGGCAAATTCTGGGAGAAGGTAAAAGACAAGGAAGCCTAGTGTGCTGCAGTCCATGGAATCTCAAAGAGTCGGACACAACTTAGCAACTGAACAACGACATTGAAACATATAAATTATCATATGTGATATCAGGTTTGATGCTCAGGGCTGGTGCACCGGGATGACCCAGAGAGAGGGAATTGGGAGGGAGGTGGAAGGGGTGTTCTGGAAGGGGAACACATGTATACTCATGGCAGATTCATGTCAATGTATGGCAAAACCAACACGATAATGTAAAGAAAATTTTAAAAAATTAAATTAAATTAAATTAAAAAAATAAAACTGCCATGTAAACCAAAAACAAAACAAAAAACATAAAAAACAAAGAATGTTAAACAAATCAGGGTTACATTTCTTCTAGTTTTCAAAAAAAAGAACAGACCAGCCTGTAGGCAGTGAATCAGTATGGCTTTGGTGCCTGGGAAGGGAGTCTTATCATTAAAGAGGGACCAGCATCAGCAATCCAGGAAGAGAGGCATTTTATCCTTACTTTTAACATGGACTTTCTTTACTTTGGGGCAATAATTTTTACTTTTATTTTTCACTAATAATTAAAGCAGATGTCCACTGTACATTTAATTGGCCACAAACAGGCTCTTTTAGTTAGCAAAAGACTCAAGTTAATAGTTTATAGATAAGCGAGAATGATTTCCCTCTATTTCAATATGTGAAAATTTCTTTTATCAGATTGAGTGAGCTGAGAATGAGCAAGTAGGTCCTGTGAACACTCCACCAGAACCTCTAGAGCACTTGCATGGTTTCTATGCACCTGTCTCTGGCCACTCCTGGTTGAGGCTCTTCAGATTTTTTTCCCTTCATCTTCTAACTCTTAAAGCCTGGTGGAGCTGCTCCATGGCTGTGGCACAAAATGTCAGAAGTATCTGGGAGTTTCTGACCCCCAGCACCACCATTACCCCACTGCGGTGATCCTGAGCCCATGACAGACTGGGGTGAGTATATAAAAGCCCAGGTCCCCTCACCATCAGTGAGGATAAACTCCATGATGTAACTTACACTCCAGAGCCCTCACGTGTGATCAGGCTGAGCCTGGGGCTTCCCCTGAACTCACAGCCCAGCGTGGTTTCTTCTCTTCCTCGGCCCTGATTCTTCCATCCTCAGAGAAATCCTACAAGAGTCACCTGTACACAGATTCCCTTCTCTGGGCCTGCAAGTCCAACCTGGGACAGCCACTTACCATAATTCACAACGAGCAAGCATTTAATAAATGTTAGTCTTTATTACATTTACCATTGACAGGTACTAGGAACTCAGTAACATTTTAAAACGGGCATGCATTTTGTAAGTCCCAACTGCTTCTAAATATATCTGAAAAATAATTACGTATGTACAAGACACTGGGTCTTCCCAGGTGGCACTATCAGTAAAGAATCTGCCTGCCAATGCAGGAGATGTAAGACACAGATTCGATCCCTGGGTCAGGAAGATCCCCTGGAGGAGTGCATGGCAACTCACTCTAGTATTCTTGCCTGGTGAATCCCAAGGACAGAGGAGCCTAGTGACTACGATCCATAGGGTCACAAAGAGTCAGACATGGCTGAAGCTACTGAGCATGCAGGCACACACATACAAGGGTGTACAATAGGTCTTGAGCCTATAAAATTCGGGACAGTCTGGACACACTGTAGTCATCATAGTTCCCCGTAGCCACATTTAGGAAACATGTCTTTTAAAAAATTCTCTTATTTCACTGAAAGCAAAACCAAGAACAGGAGAGTCTTTGCGAATGGCCCTAGTCCCAAGGCTAAGGAGTGAGGCGCAGAATTAGAACCCAAGTCTGCTGCCCAGTTCAGTGTCATTTTCATCACACCTTTTAGGTGCCCACTGGCCAGTTTTCAGACAAAGGGAAATAGTGGGAACTCAGAAGCCTGCTTAGAGCACCAGTGGCAGCACTCCAGGAACAGTAATGGAAAGCCTGTGTACACAGCCATATGGGGTGCTTTAACAACAGAGTATATAAACACTCCCTGCCTTCTAGAAGCTCACCTCTGAGCATGGACAAAATGCCAGATGCATGAGAATCATAAGAAAATATCCCAAAAGCATCAGGACACTGGAGTTACCAAGAAGTGTGGGCTCCATTTAGAAATAGGAGGAGCCTTCACAGACATGCTGCCTAGTGATTTTCAGTGTATTGTTTAAGCAGCAGAATCTTTGGTTTGAATGAGTCAGATGCCAAAATGCAGGGTCTAGAAGAGCTAAAAGCAGGTGTGTTTAAATGAAAGGAGATGGGAACCAAGAGCACTGTGGCCACATCCCCCCACCTTCTCCATCCCCAGAATCCAGAAAGATGCCGCACTCATTCACAGAGGATGACACATAAGGTCACCCTCCCTTGCCTTTGCATTACCAATGCCCTGATTCCCTTTCACTTGTCTTGCAGAAGAGCCCTCATGCACTCTCCCTACTTCCCTCCCATTCCTGTCCACACCTCCTCCCTCCTGACCCACACATCACTGTCTGTAGGGTCTTCCTACTCTGCACCTCCCACACAAACCCTGTCCCAGCAGCCTTCTAATCAGCCTTCAAGGACCACCAGAAATGCCACCTCCTCCAGGCAGCCTCCTGGGATCTTCCCAGTCAAAAGTGACCATGCTTTGCCCTCTTGGCTCCTGCTTCACTTCCCCTTGCACTTAGGATATTCGTGAACATCTCATCTTCCCACACTAGGAGATTTAATTGGTTGTGTTTCCCCCCACTCACATACCCATAGTGGAGCACCTTGCCCACAGTGAATGGCCAACAAAATGTTCTCGAAGCAATTGCCCATAATCACAACTTGACCTTGGTGGCATCAACCAGAGAGGGGACCTATGGACAGGATGGAATACCTGGGTCTGGATGGGCATTTGGGAAGACTACAGAAACAGCACACACTCCATTTGTAGATTTGTCACTCTCTGTAGGAAAACCATCTCACAAATCTGATTAAACTATGCAGGCACAGAGCCTTGGGACAGCTTGGAGAAGCCACAACCAAGGGGTGTGACTACAGATTGATGGAAGTATTTTTCAGGAGGGAAAAAACCTCTGAATTCAACTTCACTGAGGATGAGCTGTCATACTCAGTGTTTTTCCTTAGAAGGGGGATATTTTTCTCAGAGAATGGGCTGTACAGAGTCAATCCTCAGAAGAATAGCCCCTAGAAGGGCCTGCACCCTCTTGGAGGTCCGCACCTGGTTCCAGTTAATAAGGGGCTGCACCCAATAAGGGGCTGCTGAGATTCTCGACTTACAAACACAGAGGCAGGAAGAAAGAAACAGATACCTCACTGTCAAGCACCCCTGAGAAACACCTGCCCCCTTCAGGGCAGACATCTAGGCCTTCCTACCTTGGCTCAGCTCTTCAAGATCCACTAAGCAACATGAAAAATGCAGTTCTGCAGATCTGCTGGCATCCTCCACGAGGAGGAGGCAACAGGGGCCCAAATTTAGGCAGAAGGATTATCACCATTTCATCCTCTCCAAGGGTTCAGTCACTGCATTTGTGCTCAGAACCTCACCCAGGAAGAAAGAGAAGATGCTCCAGGGATGGTCTCAGGCCAGAGTCTGCATGTTCTCTGAGCCCTCAGCCCTCGACTCATCACTTCCTAGCCCATGGAAGCCTACTTTCAGGAATTCCAACGGACATGTGTACACCCTGAAGGGCATGGTTTCCAAAGGGAAACTGGATGTTTTGCCCAGAAGGTTTAGAAAAATCCCAAATTCAAAGACATTTATTTTCTCAAGGACTTCTCAGAGCCTTTAAAACTTAATGAACCCTGGGTAATTTCAACAATGTGATACAATACATTGTGTATTCCAAACAGGACTTAATCAGCTTTTCCTCAGTGGTATCCCCTAGAACCAGCAGAATTTAGTTTGTTCCATTTCTACCTCAGCGGGTTTTCCAAGTGTGGTCTATGGACACACTTTCAAAGATCCATGGCTTCTTTATCCATTCATCTATCGGGGGGCATTTAAGTTGTTTCTATGTCTTGGCTGCTGTGAGTAGTGCTGGTATGAACAGAGGGGTGTGTATATCTTTTTGAACTAGAGTTTTGTCCAGGAATGGAATTGCTGGGTCATATGGTAACTCTCTGTCTGTCTGTCTCTCTCTCTCTATATATATATATAGAGATAGATAGATAGATAGATATAGATTTAGATTTTTTTTAATGTGGACTATTTTTAAAATGTTTATTGAATTTGTTACAATATTCTGTTTTAACTTTTGGTTTTTTGGCTGCAAGACATGGGATTTTAGTTCCCCAACCAAGGATTGAGCCCATACCCCATGCACCGGAAGGTGAAGTCTTAATCACTGCACTGACAAGGAAGTCTCTTTTTAGTTCTTTTTTTTTAAAATTTTTTTGAGAAACCTCTATGCCATTTTCTATACTGGCTGCACTAACTTACATTCCCACCTAAGAACACATGTGTGTATGCATGCTCAGTCACTTCAGTTGTACCCAGTTCTTTGCAACCCCATGGACTGCAGTCCACCAGGCTCCTTTGTCCGTGGGATTTTCCAGGCAAGAATACCAGAGTTGGTTGCCATTTCCTTCTCCAGGGGATCTTCCCCACTCAGGGATCAAACTCAAGTCTCATGCATCTCCTGCACTGCAGGCAATTCCTGACCGCTAAGCCAAAGGGAAAAACCAAAGAAAGCATGCATATAACTGAATCACTTTTGCCACACAACAGAAATCAACACAACATTATAAGTCAATTATAACGCAATTAAAAAAAAGATCCACAAGGTCAAATCTATGTTCATAATAATAGTAAAATGTCATTTGTCTTCTTCACTATATTGATAAAAACACAGATGATCCAAAAACAAGGGGCAGGGAGGGTGACACTGGCGATGCCTGAATATATATCAAGGGAGGGGCCTTGCATGCTCACAAGAAAGAAAAAACACTTCTACTTTAAAAATGTCCTTTATCAAGTTGTAAGAAGTATTAACTTTATTAGGTTGCAAACTTTGAGTGTATATATATATACATATATATACATAAACACATATAATATGTTGTGTGAATATATAAAAATATACATAAAGCACTTCTACTGCACATTTTGAAAGGTTCTGTCTGGGAAATGCTCTTGAATTGTTACAGTTGCAAACTGAATTAGTCTTTTTTAAACTGGGACACCACTTCACTTGACTGACAAACTATGGTTACACAGATTTGAGTATCTGGCAGACATTCTCTTAAAAATGAATGAAATGAGATCTTAACAAGGAAAACAACTGGCAAAGTTTGATGTCAGTTACAAAATTTGAGCTTTCAAGCAAAAATTAGAGTTTTGGAAAACTGTGTAAACCATCATGCATTTGACAGCTTAAAGACTTTTTTAATGAGCTCAATGGGGATATTAACAAATGTGATGTTTTGATATGATGCAAAATGAAATATGTCAATATTTGGAAGATATGAATAACTCAGTGAACTAATATTTTCAAAATAATTAATGCATGATGTTACAAAAATCATGAGTATAAAAATGAGCATAAGAACCATTCAACGTGCAATTTAGACCAATGGATTTTAATGTAACAGAGTATGAAATTTTCATTGCTATGGTTTCAGATTCTACATGCAGTTTCCTAGAATTTACCACTTGTCAAGATTTGTTGTAGTCAAAGGAAAATGTCCATAAATATCTGAAATGACTACTGAAATACTCCTCCCTTTTCTAACTACATACCTTTACGGGGCTGGGTGTTCTTTGCCCACTTCAAACAAAGCAACATACCACACCAGATTAAATGCAGAAGCAGATGAGAATCGAGCTGCTTCTATTAAGACACACATCAAAGGAATTTGCAGACATGGAATACAATGCCACTCTGAGTTTCACTAAGTGTTTTTTATTTTGTTTTGGAAAGTAGGAACATTTTTCAATTTAAAAAAGTCATAGTTTTTCTTGTCATGGTTTTTTATTGATTTTTAAATGAATAAATAAATATTTTACACATTTCTCCTTTTATTTTTTATATTAGGGATAAGCAGACTTTTTCTATAAAGGTACAGATAATAAATATTTTACACTTCTTCAGTCAGTCTCTAGTGCAACTAATCAACTCAGAGCATTAAAGAACCATGTGCTTAGTCGCTCAGCCATGTCTGACTCTGTGCAACCCCATGGACTGTATCTAGCTCACCAGGTTCCTCTGTCCATGGGGATTCTCCAAGCAAGAATACTGGAGTGGGTGGCCATGCCCTCCTCCACGGGAATCTTCCCAACCCAGGGATCGAACCCAGGTCCCCCAATTCTTTACCATCTGAGCCACCAGAGAAGCCCTAAAGAACCATAGACAATGCATAAACAAATGTACCTGACTATGTTCCACTAAATTTTTTTTTTTTTGCGAAAAAACAGTCATGGGCTAGATTTGACCCATAGGCCAACGTTTGCTGATCTCTGTCATATGATAAATATTAATAGCTATAACCAGCTAAAACCAAAGCTCTTTGGAGTCCTCAATAATTTAGAAGCGTAAAGAGGCCCTGTGACCAAAAAGATTGAAAAATCACTGTTCTACCTGAAGTATGAACACATCACCTTATTCAAAAAGAATCTCATATAAGAGAAAGGCCAGAGGAGATATGCTGAGGGGACAGCCCTTCATCCAGGGGTGTCAATCAGCCTGCCCAGTTCCTTGGGGGGCAAGTCCTATAGGCAACAGATGGTCTGGGTAGGTGAGATTCTGAATACAACAGCACTCAATATTGACTTCAATATTCCCAGTCACCCCTGGAACCCACTTCATCTAGAAAAAAAAAAGACTCAGATTTTGTCAAGTATGGCTACCACCACTGCCTGAGGTTGTCAATAAAATTCCCCTCTTTTGAAAGATAAAAATCATTCATGACTTCAAAGCACATCTGCAGGGTAACCTGCAACCCACCCCAGAGAAACAAGAGGTTCTCCTGAGCTTCCCGGGGGCAAAGCTGGCCTGCCTGGTGCTGAGGGTAGCATGTCTGATCCTCCCACAAACAAATCATTTCAAACCTAGACAGTGCACAGAAGATTTCAGGCTGCTTGGAGCACACTCATGAAGCCTGCCAAAGAGCTAGCTCTTCAGCCCTGGCCTCCTATTGTACATATAATGCAGGAACTGAGTAACACCTGCAAATCCTATGACAGATGATGTTTTATTAACTTTGCAGAATGCCAGCTCATTTCCTGGGTTCCAAGCCAACCCAACATAATAGGGTCCTTTCAACAACCCACTAGAAGTTGATATAATGTCCAAAATATTTCAAGGAATGAACACTGCTTAATTTACTAATAAGCTCTGTGCCAATCAGTTCTCACAGGATAAAAGCCAATCATGAGAGGCTCCAGGCAAACACAAGGCCACCATCCCTCTATTCCCTGCTAGATCTTTTTTCCTTGATTATTTTTTGTTTTTTGTTTTCCTTCTAGAAATGCTTTGGGTGGCAAAAAGAATTTTCTGGAGTCTTTCACACACAGTCAGCTCTCCTTCCCAACAATCTTCTGGATATTTTTATTTCATTTCCTGGATAATTTTATTGGATCAACACATCAAGCTGTGAGGTTTTACAAACATGTAATGTCAATGCAAACACAGATACATCCAGAATAGCAGCATTCCCTCTCTGCCAATAGAACCCTCTAATCAACAGACACACACACACACACATCATCATCTTTCCTCAGTCACAAAGAAACTACCCAGTCGGGCCCTTCTCCTCAGAATTCTGCTTTAGCATAGCACAAGGAGAGTTTCCCAGGTGGCCCTAGTGGTAAAGGTCCCGCCCACCAATGCAGGCAATGTAAGAGACGTGGGTTTGATTCCTGGGTCGGGAAGATCCCCTGGAGGAGGGCATGGCAACCCACTCCAGTATTCTTACCTGGAGAATCCCATGGACAGAGGAGCCTGGTGGGCTACAGTACATAGGGTTGCAAAGAGTCAGAAACAACTGAAGCAACTGAGCACACGCATGGCATAGGGAACACTGCACAATGTTATGCGGCAGCCAGGATGAGAGCGGAGTTTGGAGGAGAGTGGATACATGTACGTGTATGGCTGAGTCCCTTTGCTATCCACCTGAATCTATCACAACATTGTTAATCAGCTATACTCCAATGTAAAATAAAATTAAAAAAAAAAAAGCTTTACAGTGAAAAAAAAAAATTTCTGCATTAGTCTCACTGAGTGACAATATACAGGGGTCCCAGGGTAGAGCATGACAAAGAAGCATGGCAAACACAGACAATACCTGCCAAGATATGGGGGATCCTCCCTCTAAGGGCAGACTAGGCCTCAGTCTGCTTAGAGTGAATGAAAGCAGCCTCAAGTCAGAGATCACAGTCTTGAGACAGAGAGCTGCCTTCTCAGAGTTTGCCACGTGGTACTGAACAGGTCACAGGAGGAGGGAGTGGGTTCATGCAGGAGGGGCAAGAGAGGAGGAGGGAGCAGAGGCCTGTGCACCGTCCTCAGGGTGATTTTGAACAGAACAGGTTAATACAGCTCCTTCCCAAATTGGACAACTTTGTGGAGTCAGGAGGAAGCATTCAGGAAAATTGAGGCCTGGATCACTGATAGAGACCCAAAGGCCAGGCATGGGTGATGAATGAGACAAAAGGGCCTATCATTAAGGTTTCAACTAAAAGCAGGGATTAAACCCTCAGTCACCCAGAAAATGGGTGCCTTGAGGTTAACAAGGACAGAATCACAGTCCGTAACCAAAACAACTCTGCTGTTTACCAGCTGGGTGAACCAAGACAGGTAACTCAGTCTTTTTGAACCTCTTTTCTCATTAATAAAATGGAATAATAACAGGAGTCCATTAGCTCTGGCTGTCATAACAAAATACCATAGGCTGGGTGGCTTAAATAACATAAACTTATTTCTCATGTTTGGAGACTGGAAACCTGAGATCAGGGTGCCAGCAGCATGAGGTTCTGGTGAGGTTGCTTTTCCTGGCTTTCAAACGTCCCCCACCCACTGTGTCCTCACAGATTAGAGACTGTGAGGGGGCTCTGGGCAATTCCTCTTCTCTGTTGTTGTTGTTTAGTCACCCAGTTGTGTCCAACTCTTTGCAACCCCAAGGACTGCAGCATGCCAGGCCTCCCTGTCCTTCACTGTCTCCTGAAATTTGCTCAAACTCATGTCCATTGAGTCAGTGATGCCATCCAACCACCTCATCTTCTGTTGTCCTCTTCTCCTCTTTCACTCAATCTTTCCCAGCATTAGGGTCTTTTCCAATAAGTCGGCTCTTCCCATCAGGTGGCCAAAGTACTGGAGCTTCAGCTTCACCATCAGTCCTTCCAATGAATATTCAGGGTTGATTTGCTTTAGGATTGATTTGTTTGGTCTCTTTGCTGTCCCAGGGACTCTCAAGATTCTTCTCCAGTGCCACAGTTTAAAGGCATCAGCTCTCAGCCTTCTTTATGGTCCAACTCTCACATCCATACGTGACTACTGGAAAAACCATAGCTTTGATTATCTGGACCTTTGTCAGCAAAGTTATGTCTCTGCTTTTTAATATGCGTTGTCTAGGTTTGTCATGGTTTTTCTTCCAAGGAGCAAGCATCTTTTAATTTTATGGCTGCAGTCATCATCCACAGCACAGGGGTGATCCACCCTCAAGATACCCTCATCTGAACCTAATCCCCCTCCCCAAGGCCCCACCTCCCAATACCATCACATTAGGGGGTGGGGAAATAGAGATCAAATTGCCAAAGCTATGGTTTTTCCAGGAGTCATATATGGATGTGAGAGTTGGACTATAAAAGAGGCTGAGCGCCAAAGAATTAACGCTTTTGAACTGCGGTGTTGGAGACGACTCTTGAGAGTCCCTTGGACTGCAAGGAGATCCAACCAGTCCATCCTAAAGGAAATCAGTCTTGAATATTCATTGGAAGAACTGATGCTGGAGCTGAAACTCCGGTACTTTGGCCACCTGATGCGAAGAACTGACTCATTTGAAAAGACCCTGATGCTGGGAAAGATTGAAGGTGGGAAGAGAAGGGGATGACAGAGAATGAGATGGTTGGATGGCATCACTGACTTGATGGACATGAGTTTGAGTAAAGTCTGAGAGTTGGTGATGGACAGGGAGGCCTGGCATGCTGCAGTCCATGGAATCGCAAAGAGCTGGACATGGCTGAGCAACTGAACTGAACTGAACTGAACTAAACTGCACAGCAGGAATTCCCTGGGGCTTGCTTCAAGGATGCAGGTGGATAAAGAGCACTGGATGTTTCCACCTGCTGCTGTTCCTGTTTGGTGAAGGGGAAACTTTATCCCTGATGAAGACAGGAAGCCAAGAATTGTTTCCACAAACAAGAATCAATCAAGTTACATCCTAGGGTGGGAATCAGACAAGTATTTGACATAGTTTGTTTTCACTAGGTGTCGGAGATAAGACTGTTTAATGCCAGGGAAATTGCTGGGGAAAAGAGTTGATGGTTGAGAATTCTGACCCCTCCCTCAGTTCTAGTTTCCAAAGGCTTGACTAATCCCTTTCATACACCCTGGGGACACAGACCAGACTTATCTGACCTGTACCTTTAACTCCCCTCAAATATGAGATATTATTTCTCCTTTCTGAAGTGACTCCACATTTTTCTGTTTTGAAAACTTCAGTGGTTAGTTCTGTCCTCTATTTGGAATCTTGAAGGAAGGCATAGGTGTTCCTGGAATGTCAATCTTTTCTAAAAATTGTCAGATTGGCATAGGAAACAAGCTACTGCAGCCTCTGGTTCTTGGTCTACAACGGTGATTCTCAAAGTGTAGTTCCAAAGCCAGCAGCAGCTCCATCACCTGGACACCAGTGAGAAATGCAGATTCTGAAGCCCATCCCAAATTTGTTGAATTAGGAACTCTGGAGAGGGGACCCAACAACTTGTGTCATAAGAAGCTCCTGGGGTGAGGCTGGTTTGAGATTATTGGTCCATGTCATAGGGAAAAAGGCAAAGTGAGAATGTGACTTTCAGTAGGCATCATACTGCCTTGTTGGAAATGATATTGCAACTGCCTACTGAACACAGTACTGCGTGGACGGTGGTGCTGGCCCCTGGAAATGCTTCCTCTGTCCATTTCCTAAGAGCAATGACCATCTTTATGTGATGATGTGCCAGGAAACATGTTAAAACAGCTCTCTCTGTGCCGGGTGCTTGCTATCAACTGAGTGTCTGGACCCCTCAAATGCGTGTCTTGAAGCCTCACATTCTCAGTTCAGTTCAGTTACTCAGTCATGTCCATCTCTTTGCATTCCCATGGACTGCAGCATGCCAGCCCTCCCTGTCCATCACCAGCTCTCAGAATTTACTCAAACTCATGTCCATCAAGTCGGTGATGCCATCCAGCCATCTCATCCTCTGTCGTCCCCTTCTCCTTCTGCCTTCAATCCTTCCCAGCATCAGGGTCTTTTCAAATGAGTCAGTTCTTCGCATCAGGTGGCCGAAGTATTGGAGTTTCAGCTTCAACATTAGTCCTTCCAATGAATAGTCAGAACTGATTTCCTTTAGGATAGACTGGTTGGATCTCCTTGAAGTCCAAAGGACTCTCCAAAGTCTTCTCCAACACCATCATTCAAAAGCATCAATTCTTTGGCACTCAGCTTTCTTTATAGTTCTCACATCCAAACATGACTACTGTAAAAACCATAGCTTTGACTAGATGGACCTTTGTTGGCAAAGTAATGTCTCTGCTTTTTAATATGTTATCTAGGTTGGTCATAACTTTCCTTCCAAAGAGTAAGTGTCTTTTAATTTCATGGCTGCAGTCACCATCTACAGTGATTTTGGAGCCCCCCAAAAATAAGGTCAGCCACTGTTTCCACTGTTTCCTGTCTATTTGCCATGAAGTGATGGGACCAGATGCCATGATTTTAGTTTTCTGAATGTTGAGTTTTAAGTCAACTTTTTCACTCTCCTCTTTCACTTTCATTAAGAGGCCCTTTAGTTCTTCTTCACCCTTTCTGCCATAAGGGTGGTGTCATCTGCATATCTAAGGTTATTGTTATTTCTCCTGGCAATCTTGATTCCAGCTTGTGCTTCATCCAGCCCAGCATTTCTCATGATGTACTCTGCATATAAGTTAAATCAGCAGAGTGATAGTATACAGACTTGACATACTCCTTTCCCGATTTAGAACCAGTCTGTTGCTCCATGTCCAATTCTAACTGTTGCTTCTTGACCTGCATAAAGATTTCTCAGGAGGCAGGTCAGGTGGTCTGGTATTCCCATCTTTTTAAGAATTTTTCACACAGTTTGTTGTGATCCACACAGCCAAAAGCTTTGGCATGGTCAATAAAGCAGAAGTAGATGTTCTTCTGGAACTCTCCAGCCTTTTCAATGATCCAACAGATGTTGGCAATTTGATTTCTGGTTCCCCTGCCTTTTTTAAATCCAGTATGAGCATCTGGAAGTTCATGGTTCACATACTATTGAAGCCTAATTTGGAAATTTTTGAGCATTACTTTGCTAGCATGGGAGATGAGTGCAATTGTGGGATAGTTTGAGCATTCTTTGGCACTGCCTTTCTTAAGGACTGGAATATAAACTGACCTTTTCCAGTCCTGTGGCCACTGCTGAGTCTTCCAAATTTGCTGGCATATTGAGTGCACCACGTTCACAGCATCACCTCTATGATTTGAAATAGCTCAACTGGAATTCCATCACCCTCCTCTAGCTTTGTTTATAATGATGCTTCCTAAGGCCCACTTGACTTCGCATTCTAGTATGTCTGGCTCTAGGTGAGTGATCACACCATCATGATTATCTGGGTCATGAAGATCTTTTTCATATAGTTCTTGTGTGTATTCTTGCCACCTCTTCTTAATATCTTCTGCTTCTGTTAGGTCTATACCACTTCTGCATACCATTGCTGCATAGTGCATCACCAGATTTTTCCACTCCCAGGGATCATCCTAGGGGGCAGGTTTATGGAGCCCCTAGCCATCAACTTCATTTCTCTAAGTACACTAAGTCAGGGCAGTTGTCTCCTTGACACCCTCCAAGCATTTACTCTTTGCTTGCTCTTTATGGAAAACGAGGCCACGTCACCACCATGCCTGACAGTGGTTTGTTCCCTTCTTGACCCATCATAGCCTTCAATAAAAGGCATAACTACAGCATGAGACCCTTTTCTCAGCTCATAGCTTGGATTGTTCAATCCAGAACCCAGGTCCTCATGGACTCCCTCTTATTAAAGAATTCCATCCACTGTGCTCTTTACAGAAGTCAATAGCAACTTCCCAAGTTATTTCAGGACACCAGCCAGCTGCCACTTTCTCTCAGATTAAGTATCACTACCCAAGAACCCTTACTGCCATACAAGAACTCCTCTAATCTATACCTTTTATATCTATTTTATTGGGAGGAGTAGCTCCAATGCAAGAGGATAACCTCAAAGATTTTCTCAGATCATCTTCAATCTGTCTTTCCTTCCTGTTGGGTAATCAGAAAACCTTCAGATACCCTACACCAGCAATCCCCAACCTTTTTGGCACCAGAAGCCAGTTTCATGGGAAGACAATTTTTCCGCAGACCAAGGGCAGGAGAGGGATGGTTTGGGGATGATTTGAGTACATTTACTGTGTACTTTATTTCTAACCTAATGCTGATGCTGATCTGACAGCATGTACCAGCCTGTGGCTCACAGGTTGGGGACCCCTGCCCTAAGCAAGCTCATCCCATTAGACCCATGTACACTTGATTTAAGTCAGTGGTCCTCAGCTGAGGGTAACTCTGGCCCCTGGGACTTTTGGCCATGTCTGAAGATATTTTGGGTTGTCACAACTAGGGTGAGGGATGCTCCTGACATCTAGCAGACAGGAACCAGGGATGCTGCCAGCCATCCTACAGTGCACAAGACAGCCCCCACAACAAAGTTGCTAAGCTCAAAATGTCAGTGGTGCCAAGCTGGAGAAACCCTGATAAATGACTGCCTATAAGGAACATTGGAAGGACTGATGCTGAAGCTGAAGCTCCAATACTTTGGCCACCTGATGCCAAGAACTGACTGATTAGAAAAGACCCTGATGCTGGGAAAGACTGAGGGCAGGAATAGAAGGGGATGACAGAGGATGAGATGATTGGGGGACATCACCAACTCAATGAACATGAGTTTGAGTAAGCTCTGGGAGATGGTGAAGGACAGGGAAGTTTGGTGTGCTACTGCAGTCCATGGGGTCAGAAAGAGTCAAACACAACTGAGCAACTGAACAGCAACAAGGGGGAACAGGCAACTCAATTCAGTACCTAAATAATAAACAGGATCTCTGGTTAAATTTCCAAACTAAGAGCATTCAAGGAAGTTCCTAGAATTTAAAGCCATGGTGTCATCCTTGAGTGTTGGGTATCTTAGATTGGTCCTCTCAGGAGGTACAAGTACAAGTGGTTCATTTGGGAGGTGATCCCTGGAAACCTCAGTAGGGGAATGCAGATCTGAAACCAGGAAGGGAAGAAAGCCAACAGAAGGTATGTTTTCCAGCAAGTTGCTGAGGGCAATTGCAGCTTAATCCCACCAGGGAACGCCAGAAGAGACTGCAGAATATTCATTATCTTCAGTTACCCCAACAAGAGACAAGGAGGCTGAGGTATTTACTCACACATCCTGTCGGTCATTGGTCAAAGGATCCCAAGGGCTATTAATTCCCCAACACCTCCAACCATCCCAAACACAGGAGGAACATGCCCTCAAGCAAAGTCTGCAGGTAAAGAATCCCTAGTGCTGGTAGTGATGCATGAAACCAGCAAGTGTATGAAACTGACGATTGTGACTGGTTGTGGATGGGGCCACCAAGAGCATCCGCTACAATGAGAGCGCTGAATGCATTAATTTTTACACTGTACTTCTTCTGTGTTGAATATTTCAGTAAACATTTATTACATTAGTAGCAATAATACTAATATGCATATAAACAAAAATACCAGAAAGAAGGGTTTCCCAGGTGGCACTAGTGGTAAAGAACCCACTTGCCAAGGCTGGAGACTTAAGAACCGCAGGTTTGATTACTGGGTCTGTTAGATCCCCTGGAGGAGGGCATGGCAACCCACTCTAGTATTCTTGTCTGGAGAATCCCCACAGACAGAGGAGCCTGTCAGGCTATAGGCCTTAGGGTTGCAAAGAATGGGACAGGACTGAAGTGACTCAGCACACATGCACACACCAGAGGAAAAATGCAAAAATCAAACTTAAAAGATGAGATTAGATATAGCTCTTGCAAGCAGCTAAACTGTCTGATTCAAAATGAGAACAAGACAGTGCAGAACCATCTTTACCCAGTATGGTGACCCACTGGGTGGTGTGGTGTCACAGTCACTGTAGATCTGTCATCTCCTGTGCCACTAAGCTCTGAATCAGAGGGTCTCTCAGTCATAGTCCTAGTGCAGCAAGCTCCTGGAGGGGACAGAAGAGAAAGCAAGACAGATATTGGTTTCATGCCTGGCTTTGGATCACCTGTCTTCAAAATTTGATAACGCAAAGATTTATAAAAAGTATTACCCTAAGTTTAAAGTAAAAACTTATATATGTATACTAGCAACCCAGCAGAGATAAGAATGTTATGAGGAAATTCATTTCAATCGACATTGGAACATTGGAACATTATAACCACCCAGTCTGTTTAGTGAGGCCTGTTTCCAAAGTTTGGTGTTTGTGGATTCATACACGACAAAGCTAGCCTTATCAACCATCAGGTACTTTATTTGTTAGCACTTTTTTTTTTCACCCTATTGTTTAATGTCCAATAGCTCAGATAATAAAGGATCTGCCTGCAATGCAGGAGACCCGGGTTTGATCCCTGAGTTGGGAAGATCCCCTGGAGAAGGGAATGGTTACCCACTCCAGTATTCCTGCCTGGAGAATTCTATGGACAGAGGAGCCTGTCGGGATACAGTAGTCCATGGGGTTGCAAAGAGTCAGACATGACTGTGCGACTAACACTTTCACACTTTCACTTTTCTTCATAGTCTGAAACTTCACTGACATTAATACACATAAAAGAAACAACTTGTTTCAATTACATTAACAAATATAAGGTGAATTAATTTAAATAATATTCCTCAGAAAAATGAAATACCAGCCTAGGATTAATATCTTTCCTATTGAGCATTTCCTAGAAATGCTCAATTATTCTAATCTTAAGAATAATTTAGAGTGAATTTTAAAAAATTTTTCAGATTTCAAAAGTACCTCAGGAAACAATAATTACTATATTTGATTTTTGTTTTTTTGTTTTGCTACTTAGCTCCAGTTTAAAAGATTAATTGTGAACCTTTGGGAAGGAGAAAGGGCAGAGATTTTTATGATGCCTGATAAGGATAATAGCATTAAAACCCAAAACAATGCTTTAAAGACACATACACATTTGTCTTTTAAATTAATAAACATAATTCAGACAGTTTCATTAAGCATAGCATAAATCATTTTAACTAGAAACATACATCCTTTTGAACTATTCAAAAATTAGTATAAAGGATTCTTCAGAAATAAAACATGAACAGATTATTTCTACAGTATCAACTTGAGAACTTAAAATATTGAATATGTCATTGCAGAGGAAAAGCCCAGTCCAAAAAAAATATACCTCGTAGCACAGCTCTTTGGGAGGCCATTCTACCTGCTTGTACTTATTCTTGACACCAGGTATGTAGCCAAGAATCTATGGATAAACAGTACTTGGAAGAATTCCTTTGAGCTAAAGCTTAAGGCAAAATAACTTGCTAAGAGTGGCTACTCTACATTCTAGAACAGGAATGATCAACATTTTGCTAGGGCTGACCTAGTGGAAAATGTACACAGCAAGCTTGGAGTTCTAACATCCTGTTCCTCCTTCCAACCTGTGGTCAAGACCACACATCTTCAGCCTGACCCTTTCTGGACTTTTCATCTCCCTGTGCATGTCTCATAATCATAAAACTTTTGTTCCATATCATCATGCACTGAATTTCAGCTTATTTCTTCAAGTTATGTTACAAATGGATGATCATTTCAAAAATTTTTCAGGCTTTTCAGTCAAGCTGGTACAGTGATTCACCACTCTGCTCCATTAAAAACAAACAAAAAAGAGCAATGATACGTAGACAAAGAGACAAACTTGGGCTCAAAAACCAAATAAGTCTCTCTGGATCAGAAAAGAATAGAGATGTGAAGCAGTGAATGGGGCTGAAGCTACAGACTCACTGGGGTTGTGTCAAGAGTATGTTGCTGACAGCTTGAAAAGGTTCCCATTGACCTGAGATGGAAAAATGAAATACCAAAAAGAATGGTATCTACAAAAAAAATTGAAACACTGTAAAAGTGAGAAATCCAGAGTTGATATTGACATATTAAAAAAAAAGAAATTGGTCACCTTTTAATCATGCCAGAGAATCAATTCATTATTCTGAACACTGGCAAATGAAATTAATCAAGTATTTATTTTGCCTTCCCTATGAACTATACCTCAGAGTAACAATAGATGATGAGCAAAAATAATTCTTGAAGAATTCCACTTAATAAGAAATGATGGAACTGGAATATCACCATTTTGCAACCCCTATGAAATAATGGATGTGGGCAGATGCCACCAATGACTGTTAAAACCAGTAAGTGAAGAGCTGATCAATCTTAATGTTATAAAAAACAGAAACAGATGTTATGTGCCTTCTCTTAGATGTTCTGGGAGGTATACACTACCACCTCTTGGAAAAAGAAAAAAGTCAAATCTCATCAAGCTTCATCTAGATCTGTTACCATTTTATGGGAAAGGGAAGACATGAAGGTACATATAAACCATATCATGAAGGAAAAGGGAAACTACATTAGTTTTCCTAATAAATAATTATAAGAAAATAGGGTAAAATTGAAAACTTTTTATATATTTGATGATTTTTTTTAAAAGTAGTGTCAATTTTTTTAGATGTGATATTGCGCTTTAGAAAGATTCCCACTTGAGTATTTACTGATGAAATGATACAATGTCTAATTTTACTTCAGAATAATCCACTGCAGGAAAGGAGGGGAATTTGAGGATATATAATTGAACTTTTGTTGAGAATTGTGAAAGCTACCTCACTAGTTATTAATAATACTTCAGAAAGAGAGAAGGGAGAAGGTGCTAGAGCACTAGTGGGATTTCACTGAATCTTTAGACCTTTAGTAGCCAACGTGCGGCTCAAAGACCAACATCGCCTACCATCTTGTTAGAAATGGGGAATCTCAGGCACACACCAGATCTCTTGAATCAGAAACCACATTGAATAAGATTCCCTTGGTAACTTGTGTACATGGTAAACTTTGAGAAGTACTTTTGTAGACCACTTGGAAGAGAATGGTTATCTTCCAATCCATTAACAGTTACCTTATTCAATTTATTTAGGTCCATCCTAATGGCTCTCAGTATTTTTTTATAGTTTTCTGTAGAGAGGTTTATTATTCAGTGTAGCTGCCATAACAAAATACCACAAGCTGGGTGACTTAACAATATAAATTTATTTTCTCACAGTTCTGGAGGCTGAAAGTCCAAGATCAAGGTATCAACCAATTCAGTTCCTAGTGAGTGTCACTTCCTTGGTTGTGGATGGCCTATTTGTCCTCACGTGGCCTTTCTTCTGAGAATGAGCAGAGAGAGCAAGAGAGTTCTCATGTCTCTTCCTATAAGGACACTAATCCTATCAGATCAGGGCCCCACCATTGACTTTATTTAACCTCAGTTAAAGGTTTACCCATGTAAATTTTGGAGGTGCACATTCAGTATATTAACAGAGGTATTGGGTCAAGTTTTTGGCTTTTATTCCTGGATAATTAATATTCTTATCTGATTTATAAATTATAATTTATTTGTAGATTCTTTTAAATTTTCTATGTACATAAACCTATCTTCAAATAAAGGCACTCGTCTTATTTTTCAGTCCTTATACCTTTCACTTTTTTCTTACTTTGTTCCAAAACTCAGTGGTAAAGAATCTGCCTGCCAATGTAGAAGACGCAAGAGATGCGAGTTTGATCCCTGGGTCAGGAAAACCTTTTAGAGAAGGAAGTGACAACCCACTCCAGTATTCTTGCCTGGAAAATTCCATGGAGCCCAGAGGAGCCTAGTGGGCTACAGTCCATAGAAGTCACAAAGAGTAGGGCACGAATGACTGAGCACACACACACAAAACCAAATATTCATTTGGTCAAATTAATGTCTTTTAAAAAGTATTAATTTAAACAAATGGCTATATCAGAATACTTTTTCTTTCAATTTTATTGAGATATATTTGACAGACAGTTTAAGATATAGGTTATATCAGAATACTAATTTGACCTCCGTTTTCTTCAATATCTTAACAAAACTGTGCTTCAGAGACACATAGTTTATCATAGTTGAAGTAACCATAGGAATAACTATTAATAGGAGTATGCCCCACAAGAAAAGCTTCCTGAGAGTTGTTCATTGAGACTACAGTTTTGATAAAATAGGTTAAAAATATTTCAAAGCTTGCTTCAACTTTCACGAATATTTTAAAACGAAAAAGTATGCTAACCCAAGCACTATCAAATTAATGACCATCATTCTTGTCTCAAGTTTTCCAACTTTATTCAAATTTTAATCATTTCAAACACAGACAGCAATGGCACCCCACTCCAGTACTCTTGCCTGGAAAAATCCCATGAACAGAGGAGCCTGGCAGGCTACAGTCCCTGGGGTTGCGAAGAGTCAGACACGACTGAGCAACTTCACTTTCACTTTTCACTTTCCTGCATTGGAGAAGGAAATGGCAACCCACTCCAGTGTTCTTGCCTGGAGAATCCCAGGGACGGCGGAGCCTGGTGGGCTGCCGTCTATGGGGTCGCACAGAGTGGAACACGACTGAAGTGACTTAGCAGCTGCAGCAGTAACCATTTCAGAAAATTCAATTTAAATCAAAAGTATAAAGTATGACCCAAAACCACTGATTTTTAGAACCTCTTCAGATCAGTGTTTGAGACTGAGAAATTGCCTTTCAGTCTTCCATTCACCATTTAACAAATATTTGTTGAGCACTATGTATCGAACACATAAGAATATTGCTAGGTTCCTTTCAAAAATGTCAGACTCTTGCTCATGTCCTTTGCTGATTTATGTGTCATATGAAACATTAGTGTCTGTAACATAATCAGTGAAAAGACTGTCTCCCAGTTCTCAGTGTAATGTGTCTTTCTAAGACAGCCTTGAAATTTAATCCAACGTCTGCATTATCTTACTCATAAAAAGGGACAAATGCAATTGATAGTAAATGACATCAACATTCTTTTCTACTCACCCAGCAAAAATTATCACCTGTGGTTGGAATTTCTCTAAAGCATATCTCCAGCTAATTGGGACTTCATATCTCTATAAGCCCGGTTAATTTGAGAAGTCGATTAGGATCATAGAAGTAGCAGATAAAGTCTCTGGCTTGCCAGAATCACAAATGCAACCCCCTTTAATAAGTGAGGGAATTAAAGTTGAGTGAGAATAAAAGAAACGTTTAATGTCCTAGCCAGGACCATCCCAGGTCCGGAATCTCTGTCTCTTCTCCAGGTGGATCTTCTTCACGCCACAAGATGAAATCAAGAGCTGTGTTCCCACACTGGATATCTCCTGCATGTGTTTTTATTTATGAGTATATACAAATTATTTTACATCATTATTTCAATGTTTTGAGTAGTAACATTTATTTTCTTCTTTCTTTTTAAATGGCTCATGTTCAAATTGGGGGAAAATCTTTCATTCTGTGTCAATATCTAAGAATTTCAGCAGTATCAGAGATGACTTAGATGAATTTCATGTTCATTTTTCAGTTGGTTTTAATAGAAGAATGAGTAGTTTGGATAGTCATTCCATATCCCGTGGACCTTCAGACAATATCAATGCCTGGGCCCCCGTGCCTAGGAAGTCTGATTTGTTCTTCCTGGGCTTGAGGATTTTTTTTAAGCTCCAAGTGATATGGAGCCAAAACCCGGAAACATTGGTCTAGATGCTGCTCTAAAGTCAAGAGAACAATTCCCACTTACAACAAACGCAAGAGAATCTGTTCTTTGGGGTGCAGACTTCTTTCTCCAAATAAATTAGAGAAGGGCTGACACTTTCTCATATAATATAGTATCTTTTCCTTTGTTAGAAACTGTTCACTGCTTGACTCCTTCAAGGATAAACCTATGATTTCAAACAATCTAGGAAAACCTTAGCTATACAGAGTGCCAAAGACTCCAGGGCCACGTTTTCAGGCAAAGACTCATACGTATGGAGGTCTGAGAACACTCACATCCCAATAGGAACTCTTCAACTGTTACCTTAGAAACTTTATTTGGGACAAAGAAAATAAACGACAAACTAGAAGGACTAACTTTCCATTAAATCTGGCCAGTGTCAATATAAGTCATATTAATTTTAATACCATCAACGTAGCATTTTAAATAGCCTCTTATTCCAAAACCCCTACTCCTTTTTATTTGAATTTTTATACTTGATGGGGAAAAGTGGGCATGGTTGTGCCCACCTTACAGATGGAGAAATGTAGGCAAAATTTTGGTGACATCTCAAAGCTAGCAGTCACTGAAAACATTAAGAAAATCAAAGCTGTTGTAATGTTTTTATGAAGTTCTATAATTTATACCCCAAAATACTCTATTGATATATTTACCTTAAAATACACTTTAAGAACCAGTGGTTTAAGGCCAGGTAAGCAATTCCATGAAATTTAAAATAGCCATAAAAGTAAGTTGAGTAGAATAAATGCTCAAATTTGAAAACTAGGTTCCTATGGTTTTAATGATAGCTACAAATTATATTTAGTTTGATCTTTAGTTTTACCTTTGTTTACAAACTTTGTTTCATGATATTTATTTGTTGTTGTTCAGTCACTCCATCATGTCTGACTGCAGTTCCATGGACTGTAGCCCACCAGGCTCCTCTGTCCATGGAATTCTCCAGGCAAGAATACTGAAGTAGGTTGCCATTTCCTACTCCAGGGGATCTTCCCAGCCCAGGAACTGAACTCATGTCTCTTGTGTCTCTTGCACTGGGAATCACTAGTCTTTATATTTATGATTTCCTTTAATATCTTGATAGCCAATACAAATAGATGAAAATCATGTGGCCAAAGATAGACACAGGGAAGATGTATAGGTGACTATTACTGAAAAAATATGTAGAACATTTTTTCCTAGAAATTTTCCAAGAGAATTTACAAAACCCTCAGTGCCCAAATAGAGCAACCAAGACTCTTTCAGTGCAGTGAGTCTACATAGTTTCTAAAGAAACGAAACACATCTCACACAAACCTGTCTTGCATCAAGATAATATACATGCTTCAATGCTGCCCCTTCCCCTGCCACACACACACACACACACACACACACACAAATAGCTCCAAAATGAGGGAATGGTGAAAATAAGAATTATTTCTCTCTCCTCAGTCTCAGTTTACAGCAGACGCTGACAGCCAGAGTCTAGACCTGGTTAGATTATCAGCTATAGTTCCAGGCTGGGGTTTCATATCTCAGTACCTGTAAATACCACTGGAACCTCTTATTTGAATACTGTGAAGGGAAGGTGGCATTGAGAATCTGGTGGCAATAAAACTCATTATGGAAGGAAAACTCCCATTTTTCCCAAACTTCATTTCCACTAAGTAACATAAGGTTCAACTTGATCCATATCATACAAACATCAAAAGGCAATGATAATGTGCCAATAAGAAATATAATCAAGAAGGGTTCAGGTTCCAAGCACAACTGGAAGATCCCAAGTTCAACAGGGGAAGAAACATATAATCTGATCTTCCATGATCCTCTGAGAATAAGCCCCAGGATACCCTGGCTTCACTGGATACTCAGCTTTCTGGACAAAAGTAATCTTTCCATTCTGCACTTAATATTTTAATGCAACTTATTGAAGCTCTCAGATAGGTGGAAATATATTTTTGTCTTAAAATTTAAAAATTCTTTTAAAGTATTATGTTGAAAAATGTTTAGGAAAAAGGGACAGCTATATTTCTACCTAAGCAAATTTCATACATGTGTACAAAATCATATAATAAAATACAACGAACAAGTGTTTGTTACCTTGTCACTGCCTCAACCTCATTTCACCTTTTCAGTTGGAGCTATCTATCATTTATAAGGTATATTCAGGTCAGAACTAAAGCCTCTATAATTTTATAGATATGGAATGAAATCTTCAAAGAGACTCATTAGTTTAAATATGCTTGGTAAGCAATTTTTTAAAAGAAAAAGGAAAACAAATTCTTGTCCATGAATGAGATCCATGCACAAACTCAATGAATTTTTCTCTAAGAATGATCTTTAAAACAGGCTATCAAGAAAATGACCCCTTTCCATTGTTCCTTGATATTCTCTGTTCACAAGTTTCTTGCTAAACAATATCTAGTTTGGCTCTTACTCTTCACTTTTATAAATACAAAAGTGATGGCATAGGAATCTTGAAAGATATTTTTGTGACTAAAAGAAACTGGAAACGTACAATCTGGTTTTGGTAATAATAAAGCATAAATTTAACCTTTTACTTTACTACAGTAACATACATTCAGTGTTGAGACGTGTTGGGGTCTCATCTGCTTTAGTTACGCGTCAAGTTTTAATCACTTTATTTTCTCATCACCCACGAAATCCAAAGAATAGCTTTCTGTGTTCACTTCTGTGACAGCAAAAGCAAAACAGCTCTTCTGTGTTCTTTTGCTGCCACCCAGTGGCTATGCTCAGCAAGTGCAAGGATGACAAATTTAAAGAGACAAACACCTCTTAAAGAAAATCCAAAGCAGGAAAATGCAAATTCTGAAAAGGGATAAATGTTGAAGCAGGCAGTTACATGGACAAAGGTCCCTTTATTTTGCATTAAAAATCCTCCCCTAGATTATAAATTCAAGCAAGACTGGGAACTCAGTGCTTCACTCTTCCTAGACTCCAAGGCTGACTGGGAGTGAATGCACAGTAGGAACTTATTCAACACCTGTTTAGCCTAACCAACTACAAGTTTAATCTGTCTCATTAAAATGCTTATTGTAGGAATTTCCCTGGCGGTCCAGTGGTTAAGATTCAGCACTTCCACTGCAGAGGGCACAGTTCCACCCTGCCATGTGAGGACTAAGATTCTAAGAGGCCAAAAAAGAGAAAAACAATGCTTATCATAATCAAGTGGGGAAATAAAAACACAATGAAAAAGCTATGCTTGCATTTGAATGTAAATGGAAAATAGGCTTATAAAAAATATTCTTAATATAAGTCAATTATTTCAGTGGGGGTAGAGGACTTTGCTTGTTTTCTATAAAGAGCATGTTTTATGGCCAAGAGGCCTGGGGAATCAATAAATTCAATCAATTAATTTAAAGAAAGAATTGTTTCTGAAGACTATGCCAAGGGTATCAACAGCATGTTTCTTGAATCGTTTTCAGATGGTCTCTGCTCCACTATTGCCTGGGAAATCCAATGGACAGAGGAGCCTGGTGGGCTACAGTTCCTGGAGTCACAAGAGTCTGACACAACTCAGTCAGAAATTCAGGATGATTTTCCTGTCATCGACACAAGCGATAAGGCACAGAATCAGAGACATTATACCACCCCAAACTTGGTGTGCAAATTAAACATCCATACTACATAAACCAAAACTGAAGCCGGCTTTCCGACGCCTGAAAATTCAGTGCAGGTTTAGCCAACCACCGAACAGCATCCACGTCTGGCCCAGCTTCTCCTCCTGCGAAGCCCCTCTCTCTGTGTAGCTCCTGGGCAGATAGGCACTTCTATAAAGCTTGGGCAGAGAGAGTGCTAGAGGTGCAGTCTCCAGAGTGAACTCACATCCCAGACTCACTAACTGTGTGCTCTTAGACATAAATACTCAATTCAGGTTGGCTTGTATAGATCATGGACGAGATAACACAGGTCTGGCCTACTGGCGGCTAGGACCTGAGGCTAGCTGCCATGAAATGCCTAGGCCCTCAGACAAGGACCAGGCATGACCTTAATATATACATTCATAGAACAATCAATATTCAGGGAGGAAGGGATGATTGGAGAATCTTTCATTTGTAAATCATTTTTTAAGTGGAATACTCTGCTTTAACTACGAACAGGAGTATAAAAAGAGTAAACACAGACCCAGATTCCAGAGATGAAAATGTCAATCCAGTGGGAATTTCAGGATATCAGTTATTCTACTTTGTCTTGATAAAAGGCAAACATATTTAAAACAATTAGAAAGCACATTAAAAACAAAGCCCTAATAAATTCAATTGTGCTTTCCAATACATATATTGTGTTGGAACTTGTACTTTCCAATACATGCTTTCCATGTACCAACACGTACGTATCTTATTTCTCTTTAACAAAAATATATGGGTTTTTTTTGAAGAGAATTCTAGTGTTTTGCCTCATAGAAATTTGAATATATTGAAGATATCTTCCAATGAGTTAGGCAGTTCAAGGAATTTTAAGATGCATTTGAAATGAAAGCCCAAGTCTTACTCAGAATGAAACGTTCTAGTTGCCAGCTTCTCAGGAAGCAGACCCTAGGTATATTTCAATTTTATTATTAAAAAAAATTCAAGATTTTTTTACATTTCCTTTGATCATTTAAATACTGTTGCATCAGACCTCTACAAAAATGTACAGCAGAATGTACAAATAAAAGCTTCAAAAATAAATTACACCATCATTAGATGCTGCCAAAGATGTGAAAAAAACAGGAACTCTTCTTATTCATTGCTGGTGAGAACACAAACAGTACAGCCACTTTGGAAAAGTTTGGCAGTTTCTTACAAAACTGAAGATACTTTTACTATCTTACTGCAATCATACACTCTGGACAGGAATTGAAAATGTGTATTCACACAAAAATCAGCACATGGATGGCTATGCCAGTTTGATTCATGCCTGCCAAAACCTGAAAGCAACCAAGATGTCCTCCAGTAGATGACAGGATAAATAAACCGGGACATTCAAGCAATGGAATATTATTTGGCACAAAAAAAGAAGTGAGCATCAAGCCTTGAAAAGACATGGAGGAATTAAAACGCATATTACAAGGTGAAGGGAGCCAAGCTGAAAAGGCTACATGCTGCATGATTCTAACAGTAAGACATTCCGGAAAAAGCAAAACTCTTAAGACAGTAAAAAGATCAGTGGTTGCCAGAGGCTGGGGGGAGGAACAGATGAACAGGTGGAACACAGAGGATTTTCAGGGCAGTTGAAACTATTTTATATAATACTATCATGATGGATACATGTCATTACATAGTTACCCAAACCCAAAGAATGTAGAGCACTCAGAGTGAACTCTAATGTTAACTAGAACCTTGGGTGATAAGGACCTAGGTTCATCCATTGTAACAAATGTACCACTCTGGTGGTAGATGTCCTTAGTACAAGGGGCTGGAGAAGGGGAGGGAAAATGAGGTATATGGAAACTTTTTGAACCTAAAACTCCCCTAAACCTTAAAGTGCATTAATTAATCTATTAAAATTACAAACAAAAGGAAAGGAGAGTACAGAGCAACAAACACATCTCATATAATTATAGCTTCAGTTCGAGAGTCAGTTCAGTCGCTCAGTCATGTCCGACTATTTGCAACCCCATGGACTGCAGCACTCCAGGCTTCCCTGTCCATCACCAGCTCCTGGAGCCTACTCAAACTCATGTCCATTGAGTCGGTGATGCCATCCAACCACCTCATCCTCTGTAGTCCCCTTCTTCTCCCACCTTCTATCTTTCCCAGCATCAGGGTCTTTTCAAATGAGTTGGTTTTTCCATCAGGTGGCCAAAGTATTGGAGTTTCAGCTTCAGCATCAGTCCTTCCAATGAATATTCAGGACTGATTTCCTTCAGGATGGACTGGTTGGATCTCCTCGCAGTCCAAGGGACTTTCAAGAGTCTTCTCCCACACCACAGTTCAAAAGCATCAATTCTTCCACGCTCAGCTTTCTTTATAGTCCAACTCTTACATCCATATATGACTACTGGAAAAACCATAGCTTTGACTAGACGGACCTTTGTTGGCAAAGTACTGTCTCTGTTTTTTAATATGCTGTCTAGGTTGGTCATAACCTTTCTTCCAAGGAGCAAGCATTTCTTAATTTCATGGCTTCAGTCACCATCTGCAGTGATTTGGGAGCCCCAAAAAATAGCCTCTCACTGCTTTCACTGTTACCCCATCTATTTGCCTTAAGATGATTATTTCAAATGTTTCTGTAAATTTCAAGGAAGCACATAAGAACTTAGCCTAGGGAATTTCCTGGTGGCCCAGTGACTAAGACTCCGTGATCCCAAAGCAGGAGACCTAGGTTTGATCCCTGGTCAGGGAACCAGATCCCATGTAATGCAAGTAAGAATTCACATGTTGCAACTAAGACCCAGTGCACACAAATAAATAAAATAAATACATAAAAAAAAAAAGAAAGAACTTAGCCTAACAAGTCACAGTGTAAGAAGATATCTATTAAGCTGTACATAATACTTCCCTTAAAGGATTAAAACACACATAAACACTATTCCCAAAAGCTGCTTTTAATATTTCTTTTCAATGTTATATATTTAAATTATTTTAAGTTATTTTAAATGCCTAGCTAAACAGGTGAATGAAATTTAATCACGAATATTTCCAATATTATGCATTTCAGTATAATATAGCTAAGTATATATAATGAGGGACTTGCAGGTGGCTCAGCGGTAAAGACTCCACCCGCTGATGCACCAGATGCAGGAGCCGTGGGTTTGATGTCCTGACTGGGAAGATCCCCTGGAGAAGGAAAGGGCAACTTGCTCCAAATTCTTGCCTGTAAAATCCCAAGGACAAAGCAGCCTGGAGGCTACAGTCATGTAGCTCAAATAACTTATGCCAAAATAAAAATTTATGTAGTCAATAATTAAGGAAACACTATTATGTTGGTCTTTATTACTGTCTTTACAAATCTAAAAAGTGGTAGATAAAAATCTAGCAATTGCAATTCCTTAAGGCTTCCTTTAAATTGTGTTTAGAACAAATTCTAAAACAGGTCTTACATCTTGCTACACTCTGACATGTATAACTTCTGATACTGAACAATTAATTTCAATTACAATCCAGTTAGACTGCCCAGAAGGCAATGGCACCCCACTCCAGTACTCTTGCCTGGAAAATCCCATGGACAGAGGAGCCTGGGGGGCTGCAGTCCATGGAGTTGGACATGACTGAGCGACTTCACTTTCACTTTTCACTTTCATGCATTGGAGAAGGCAATGGCAACCCACTCCAGTGTTCTTGCCTAGAGAATCCCAGGGACGGGGGAGCCTGGTGGGCTGCCGTCTGTGGGGTCGCACAGAGTCGGACACAACTGAAGCAACTTAGCAGCAGCAGCAGCAGACTGCAGTGAGAAAACAGATCTTTAAAAATTTATAAGCATGTTTCCTATAAGCTGACCTCCCTTTACAAAAATAGGTGCAATAAGCTCCTTTTTCCAAGTCAGCTTTATTAAGACAATCAAGCAAAGATCACACACTATCACTTACATATAACCCTATTTTTGTGGCATATAACTTTATCATAAATAAATGTAGAAGTTTCAAAAGAGTATAGAAACAGGCTAGAAAACGAGCCCCTTTCAAATAAGAAATCTCATTTTTCTGACTATATCTGAATGTAATTTGTCTAACATTACAATTTGAAATAAATGGGCCCACATGTAGGAAAATTATTAAATGCCAGTAGGCATTTTTTTATATGCAATTTTTTTTAAAGACATGAAGTATCTGCTGTTACACTCCAGCATTCTTATGTCACTTCCTTGTCATGGACGGATTTTACTTATTGGCTTATTTACTTATTGTATATTTACTTATACAAGCTGAATAACTAGCGCTTTCTAGATTATCTGATTCTCGTGCTGTTTGTTTGAGCAAATGTTGACCGGCATAACTCTTTTTTTTTTTTCATTTCTTTTTACCAAATAAATCATGTACACAACAAAACAGAAAAGAAAAATCTCCACTCTCACTTTACATCTGTTCATGTGAGGGGCTATATCTTTTAAATAACTGGCCTTTAATTCTGCTGATGACCTTCACAACACACACCTACATCACCAATTTGCTGGCCCTCATCTACTGACGCCCCATCCTAAAAATGAGAATTTAGTTTATACTACTCCCCTGACCTACTCCTTTCAAATTTTGACAGAAGAATTAAAGAGATACACATGCATGTGTATCACTTTGCATGTACACCAGAAACTAACACAATATTGTAAATCAATGTACTTCAACTTTAAAAAAGAAAGAAAAAATATAGTTATTACCTTTACAACTCATTTAAAAGCACATTCACCCATCAGTGCTGTGTAGCATCTGGGTTTCTGGTCATTTATAACTTGCTTTAGTCTACCATACCTTCACATTTACATCATCAAGGTTGTCTTCCTTTCTTTCTAGACTTCTGTTTAATCTATTGGTTGATTGTAAAAGCTGAAAACCAGTAAGTAACATTTACAATTTTTTAATTGGTCCCAAATCTTTAAGAGTAAAAACCCACTTTTTGAGTTCTCTAATACCTAACTTTAAAGAAAACAACAACAACAAAAATGAATGGTACATTATAGAGTTAAGAATTTGCAGACAGAAAAAAAATGTTTTAGGGCTTTAAAAAAGTCTGTATCCAGATGAATTCAATAAGCGATTTTTTAAGTGGTTTGTACTCTTGGATGAGCACAAATTAGATACAACTTGTGTAAGATGTTTTATGTATTTATTTTCATTATTTGAACCTGACTGCTGTGTTATATTAGGAAAAGACCACATGGCACATGATAATAGTCTTAGTGAAAATCTCTCCTCCATGGAAACCTGACAGGGTTTTCTTTCCTGCAGGGAAATGAGTTTCTTCAAACCAAGATAAAGTTTAAAAATGGTACACTCCTGCGAATATTCTCACTGTCCTGATTTTGCAATAATCAGGGCAGGCTAAACATTCGCTATATTAAGGCCATGCATGTGTCCCAAGACATAGTTCTTTCTTTGCCTAGGTCTGGTTTTATAAATGCTAGTGATAAATCAAGTCTGATTCACATGACACATTTTGCATGGGAAATGTCTGTGACTCTAGGTATCTGATCAACCTTGAGAAATGGTAGCACAGCTAGTGTGATAACTTTTGAAGATAACCATTGCTAGTTTGATGATTACCAGTTGCCATTAAATGAGTTGTAAAATAAAATAAAATAATAAAAATGGTACACTCAAGGGGCTTCCCTAGTGGTCCAGTGGTCAAGACTTCACCCTTCCAAAGCAGGGGGTGTGGGCTTTATCCCTGGTCTGGAAACTAAGATCACACATGCCCTGAAGTGCATCTAAAAAAAAAGATGGTATACTCCATCAAAACTGACAATGTCTGCTACAGATCTGGACATTTTGGCTTTAGAAAGAGTATAACAAACCCTTGAAATTTCAAGTTCTAAATTTTGAGATCTTTGTTCATATTCAAAAACAATCCTAGATAAGTCTACAGTTTACTCTTTTTCCTAAGAATTACATTTTCATCTTGCATCATGAAGTTCTTACACATACTTTCACATCCAAGTTATTTTTTAAAATTTAATTGGAGGATAATTGCTTTCCAGTATTATGTTGGCTTCTGCCATACATCAACATGAACCAGGCATAGGTACACACGTCCCCTCCCTCTTGAACCTTCCTCCCGCCCCCCACTCCAACCCACCCCTTTAACCTTTTAAATTCATTTCATCTAGTGGCATGCTGCAGTTCATGGGGTCATGAAGAGTCGGACACGACTAAGCGACTGAACTGAAGTAAGTGGCCATTTGTTTGCTAGAGTTGCCTTATCAAAAGTGCCACAAACTGGGTGGCTTACAAAACAGAAATATATTTGCCTCACAATTCTGGAAGCTAATAAAAGTTCAACATCACTGTTGGCAAGATTGGTTCCCTCTGAGAGCTGTGACTCTATTCCCTGCCTCTCACTTTGCTTCCAGTGCCCTGCAGGCAACCTTTGGTGTTCCTTGGCTTATAGAAGCAACACCCTTATCTCTGCCTTATTCTTCGCATGGTGTTTTTGCCAGGTGTGAGTCTACATTCACCATATTGGATTAGGGCTCATTCTATTATCTGCTCTTCATGAACTACATCCACAACAACCCTATGTCTGGGTTATATTATGAGGTATTAAGAGTCAAGACTTTCATATACTCACTTTGTGGGAACACAACCCAACCCAGAGTGGCCATTTTTCATATAAAGTTTGATATCTCCTACCTACCCTGGTAGCTTAGCTGATAACAGAATCCACCTGCAATGTAGGAGACCCCGGTTCAGTTCCTGGGTTGGGAAGATCCCCTAGAGAAGGGATAGACTACCCACTCCTGTATTCTTGGGCTTCCGTGGTGGCACAGATGGTAAAAAATCTGCCAGCGATGTAGGAGACCTGGGTTCGATCCCTGGGTTGGGAAGATCCCCTGGAAGAGCGTATGGCAACCCACTTCTGTATTCTTGCCTAGGGAATTCCATGGACCAAGGAGCTCGGTGGACTATAGGCGATAGTCCATGAGGTCACAAAATATTGCTGGGATAACTGCTTAACTTCCCATGCCTGTAACGGAACTTGGCGCACATGAAGAGCTCAATATATTTGCTGACGGAATGAGTGAATAAATGAATGTGACTGCAAGTGAGGAAAAACAACTTTGGATGATGAGAGGTTAGCTACGCTAAATCATTAACTGAACAAGGCCTTCCTGTATGGAAGTTATCAGAATTAAGATTATGCCTTGGCAAAATTGCAAAATACTATACACTCCATGGACATCTAAAGTCACTTACCAATAGTCAAAATCATAAATGCTAAAACTCACAAGTGTCAAAACCCATAAAACCCAACAACAACTATACATCCTTTCCCCCATCCTAAAATGCCCTTCCCCTTCCCTCTACCCACTGTCATCCACTGATGTGTTCTCTGTATCTGAGTCTGCTTTTTTAATTCATTAGTTTACTGTATTTTTTAGATTCCACATTTAAGTAACATCATACAGTATTTGTCTTTCCCTATCTCACTTAGCATAATACCCTCTAAATACAGTCATGTTGCTGCAAATGGCAAAATTTCATTCTTTTTATTGCTGAGTAGTATTCCATTGTATATATATATACATATATGCCACATCTTTATCCATTTATCTGTTGGTGGACACTTAGGTTCCTCCCATACCTTGGCAATTGTAAATAATGCTGCTGTAGACATTGAAAAACTTAAAAATGGAACTACCATATGACCCAGTAATTTCACTCCTGGTTTTATACTCAAAAAAAACTAAAACACTCATCTGAAAAGAAACATGCACCCCAAATGTTTCTATATACTTTTAATAATGATTACCTTCCCAAGGGAAAAATAATAAAAGAAGGATAAGAAAAGGTGTGGTAAATTTCAATTTAAATAATTTAGGAATGTGTTATTAGAGAAAGCAACAGGCACTAAATGAAACAGTATCAGCCAAATACAGCACAACATGGTCTATAGGCAACAAAATGCTATAGCACTAAATCAGAAGTGATTCCTTATTATAATCATTGTTTTGTTATTTTAACAACCAAACATCTTTGGACAAGGTCCACAATGAATTATATTCCATAGTAAATTGCATATAAAAAGCCTCCATCCTTTTTACAATAACATTTTTCAACACAGCCTCTCAATAGCTAATACCCACCTAGTAAGGAAGTGAAGGAATTCTTTTCTATTTCTCCTAATCATCTCATTCAAATCCTATCACCATGAATTTCCTGGGTACTTTGCTTTAAAATATTGTATTACTATAAACTTTAAATCCAAGCCCTGGATAGGTCTACATTCGCTTCAGAAGGAGCATCTTGACATGTTGAATTATCATCTTCAATTTCCTTCAGTCATTTATTGCAGCTGCCAAACTGAAATGGCACACCTTAAAGGCAACACTAAACTGAAAGCAAATAATAAAAAGAGTCTCTTAAATGTTTCATTTATGAAAGCTTATTTTTCCTGCCATCAAATTTTGTGAACTATCTGAAATATTTCACTTTACAAAACTGACATCTTGCCTGCAATTATTCTGCCATGACACATTTGCCAGACTTCAAGGTTTATCAGGAGTGGGGGGGTCAGGGGGAGGACTGGCATCTCTTCTCAACCTTTTATAACAGATGAGTAATAAAGAGCTAGGCGGGTTTTGTTTTTTGGCCTAAGCAGGGGAGGGGAGGGCAGTAGGAGGTAACAGAGTTAACATTAAGCCTCAATTGCCAATAGATATCACTATAGCTACCCCCTTTCCTGGACAGCTTTAACTAATCTTTCTGGTTATATTGAAATTACACCATAAAATAAACACTTGAAAAGGGCATGTCAAGTCAGAGGGTGGCTGCTCTCTGAAAGGAAAATGAACCTGCACACCAAAATCATTCAAAGCATTTTCTTGAAATCCTACTCACAAGCAACATAATAGCAAATTAATCAAACAGAACGAATCAACAGAATAAAACCCTGTATACTTTACCCCAACATAATTGTTAATGACAACTATAAAATGCTAATATACAAAAATCAACAAAATATGGTTTGTATTTCCAAAACTGATGAGTTTTAGGCCAGGATATAGGGAAAAGGTAATGTTTTTGTTAGTTAAGTACATTCAGATCACATTTATATAAAATAGGTTACTATTCAGTTTAAAGAAGCTTTGACTTTATCAGAGCAAGTTTACTAACTATGCTATGAAGTGAGAAAATGATATGCCAGTACCTCTTTTTCTCCATGTTATCTACCAAACTTAGTTCAGAATCACTATTCAAACCTTTCTCAGTTAATGTCACTCACTAAAGCCAGAATTTTTGATAAATTAAAGCATAAAAGTATGGTCTAACTGTATCATAAACTACTTCCTAAAACAGCTTTTTCTCCAATAACCTACTATACCTGAGAAAAAGTATCTATATTCAATATACTGTCCATTTTTAAGTACTTCCTATACTTCTAGTCAATTTTTAAAGTTTTATTTAGAAATAACACTAATCCATTTCTAATTGCCAAGTAGAACAATTTTTTAATCTGCAGGGTATCTTAAAAACCAATCAAGTTGACATAACCTTAAATTCCAGGAATGTAAACCATAATTCAAGCTTCAATATACCTCTTAACATATTCTACTTTACGAAAATTACTTCCCATCTTGCAATCATGAACAAGAAGAAAATTGTACTTAAAATATTAAAAGACCAAATCTCATTATTTAGCATTAGATTAATAGTCCATAATTCTAATCTAAAAATTATCTATAGCTATAACCTCTCCAACTTGTTAATTCCCAAAGAGATTAATATAAGATGTAATTAACATCTAAACTTAGAGCAGACTGTCATTTGGAACAAACTATGTTAACAATAACTGTTTCATGGTCAAATAGATCAACCCATCACCCTTTATGATTCTGACTAGTTTAATGAGCACAACTTGTCATAAATTTTCCAGTAACTCTGAAAAACTGAATTTAATGAAAGATTAGGTTTCTTATAATACTTTCTTAAAACAGAATAAAGGCTGGAATTGTCTTATCTGGAACCTAACTGTATTTAGCAATGTAAAAGTCATTAGTATAATATCTGTGAAATGAATAAACAGAAAATAAGCAACCCAAAGCACTTACAATCATTCAGCTCTTTACTATGTGCTAAGCAATAGTATTTAAAATCATACCTAATAAAATGGAATACAATCAAACTGTTTTTTTTTACTTCTGATAAACATTTAAAAGAATTATTCATTAAAGAATTTCCAGTTTAAGATAATAAAAAGCAGACCTGAAACTATCACAATACTATTAACCAACTATACTTCAATATATAATAGTTAAAAAAAAAAATAAGACAATGAAGAGCTGGACTTTCACAACCCAATAATCTGGCCGATGATTTTCTGCCACTCTATGACATTTTGCATTTAACCTTATTTTTCTTGATGAAATGAGAAAACATACAGAAATGCAAGTTATAACCTTCTTTGCAATAAATAACAAAGCCACTACATTTGATCTTAATAACATTTATTTCTCTCATGAAGTTACTTAAAAAAAAAAACAACTGGAACTTAGAAAAGATAAAGGTAAAACAAGGAGTGAAATAACTATAAATGTTCTTCTACTCCAAAAATTGCCCGACGTTTGAGCCAGAAGCCTTTCTGCATCTATCAGTGATTTCCTCTTCATGTGTCATAGAAAGAGTTCAACATGCTTTACAAAATCCATTATATTTTAAGACCATTTCCAATATCTGCTATCATAAATCAAGAAATCCATTTATTTAGGGTTACTTATGGAGAATTAATCACACAGAAAATTTTAACAACTTCTTTTTCAAAAATTAAAGTACAAGTACTTTACCGTATTTAGCATTCCTATACATAATGTGAATTCAAAGACTGAAAGCATTAAGGGTATATAATTAAAATTCATGGGCTTAGACACTTAAAAAGTATTAATATTTAGAATTCTCAGTAACAAATATTACAAAAAAATAAATCAGAATATAAATACAATGTACTCTCCTTCAGATTTCTCCTCTGATTAAGTGGCATTATATAACATATAAAGTTGTTCCAAAATACTTGTACATACTTGTAATAGCCTCATAAATATAAAAAAAAAAAAAACTGAAAAAAATTGAGGCCAAGAGAACTATGGGCACTATGTACACGGAACAAAAACTCATGAATTCCTCCATTTCTAAGGACTTCTAAAACCCACCATCCTAATTTCAAGGAAAAATTTACTCAAAAGAGAAAAATAAAAAACAGGTCAGCCATGCATTAACAGCTTTGATAGGGTATAGCTATTATGCCAAAATTCAGCCATCAATATACAACCTCATTTCCCATCTAAAGTTAATGAGAATGTATTTTACTTTAAATGGGACATAGTGGCAAAGTGCCAAGAATTAAAGAATAACCTTAAAGTCTTAATTTCATACTTCAAATATCACAAAAAGCAGTAATTCCCAAAATCATGAAAGCATAATGAAATAACTACACAGAAAAAATGGACATTTAAGTCATTTCACTTTCTTATTATTATATAGTGAGAACAGATGTATTTATAACTTCAGCATACTTCATAAAATCATTCATTGAAATAGACAAATGTTTATGAGGAACATTTAACTTAAACTTCATAGTTGCTTATAAAATGGCACTTGAAAGACTGACCTAAGCAAATAAAGTCTGGATAAGAGATAGTATAAATATAAAATATACTACAATGTTGCTTAGGATTACATGTAAATACCGCTGTAAATGTATGCATAAATGTAAAATGCACAAACAACAAGGACCTACTGTATAGCAAATGGAACTCCATTCAATGTTATGTGGCAGCCTGGATGGGAGAGGAGTTTGGGGGAGAATCGATATATGTATAGGTACAGCTGAGTCCTTTCGCTGTTCCCCTGAAACATTATTAATCAGCTATACTCCCATACAAAATGAAATATTTAAATATATATACACATTACAATGTTAAAAACCTCATAGTGTTCTATAGGAAAACCAATAAAGATAACAATCTTTCTGGGGGGAAAAGGTTTTAGCATTACAAATTTAAAATGCAAGCTTTATACATGAATTCAAGAAGGAATACATTTAAACCTTACAGTGCCACATAATAATCATCCATTTTCTGGAACACAATAAAAATTATGTACTTTTTAAATATGTGTACATCAGAACTGAAAGGTTAATTTTTACTTTTTCCTTTATTGGCAACTTTGGATGCATTTTTAGGTTTTGGTTCCCAGAGGGCGTTTTTTACAAATCTTGAAGCCGCACCCCTGTCCAGCTTGCCAGCCTTTTTCTTGTCTGTTATTTCCTTGACTCTGTTCATGTATACTCTGATTCTCTCCTTAAAGATAAGAAAAAAACAAAAGAAAGGCAATAGATTTACCAAGCTGCTCACCACCACTAAGCTGTATTATACTACACCTCAGTTAAATTCAACAGCTATGTATTTATTGCCTACTGAGTGGTGCTAGTTAAGTGCAACGTGAACAGGATAAACACACTCCACGTTCTCCTGGAGTCTCAGTCGAGCGGAAACAGACATTAGAACGTCATTTCAGAAGTGTTCTGAGTGTTTCAAAAGAGGAAAACCTAGACACTATACAGATAAACACTGAACTGTTTACATGTGGTTACACTAAATTTTTTAATTTACCTAAATCCACATACTGTCTTCTATCTGAAGTCTATAAGCTAAAATAGAACTTTCACAGGCTTACTATACAAACTAAATTCTCCAGAAATTATGTGAAACAGGAAATGGCTACGGCAGCATTTTAACTATTTGGTTTTTTTTGTGTTACCTTCTAGTGTCACAATTAAACTAAGCAGAATGAAAATACAAGACCTTTTTAGCCAGTGTCATAGTTCTGACTGATATAGCTCATGATATTTTCTGATGAAATCTACAACTCTTATCAGACTTTACACAGTGAGAAACATACTAGGCTTCTGTACCACTTTGAATCATCTGAGGCCATTAATCAGAATAAAGGCCTATTTCTCTACTTCAATTAGAAGTACTCATTTTTTTTAAATTAGAGAAATAAAGGTGTGAGAGCCACAAAATAGTAAATGATTGGTCACCACTTAAAAGTTTCATTAAATTATCAAGAGTTTTATAAACATACACATAAAAATGCAGAACCTTAGGATTTTTTAAGTTTAAAAAACTAACAACTCTATTCAAAACCCTCTCATGAGTTAAAGTCCTCACAACACACACCCAGCCCAGCCCTCCCCAAACTGATCATCCCTTACAAACCCACCCCCTCTCTTCCTTCCAATCCCATCAAATGTTCAGCCTGTTAACAGTTCAGTAATAATGAATGAAAATGGCAATCCTACTCAAGTACTCCAGTGCCCCTTACCCTGTGCTATCTTTTCTTCATTTCCACAGTAGAACTTTCTAACATACTATATATTCATACATATGTATTATTTTTTGCTTGTTTGTTTCCCACCACTAGATAGTGTGGCACCTGCCGCAAAGGCAGGGATAGTTAAGTGGCTTTATTCACTGAGGAACTATCTCACTTGGAAATAAAGCCTGGCTTCTAGTGGGCACTCAAGATACTTCTTGAATGAATTAATTGACTATTTTCAATGCCCTTCCCCATTCATGATACAGACAGCAAACAGGCTTCCTCTCACACCCTAACTCTGTGATCAATTAGTGACATCTGTCACAAAGTCAGAAAAGGGGAATAGGATGCTGTTCATTTGTCAACCCTTGTCCAAAATATGAATGCATTCCTCCATAAAGTGGATTCTGAGGAAAAAAGATGACAGATGACAGAATCAAGTACTAAACTACTCCAAATCGCTTTGTTTTTAAGAGAAAAAACAGGAATTTTATAAATGTAAAGTCTACATTAGAAAGTTGAGCCCAGATGATATAATGCATTCTTCCTAAGATTTAAGGCCAATCTCATTTGTCAAATCAAGATCTATGGGCCATATTGCTTTATATATTTTGCTTTAAGTATTTTTCACAATTTCTATATTTTAAAAAATATTTATTTTTTACTTTTCCTCCAAGAAATTTAAAAGAAGAAAAGGTCAGTCTGTACATTTAAAAATTGAAGACAACATATCTGGCTTTACTCATTTTTTTTAAATAAATGACCAAGTACTTTACTGTTATAAAATACATACATATCAACCTTAAGACTTTAGAACAATAATACAGTGTCAAGTGTATTTCACATATATATCTACCTTATATTTTATATACATAAAGAATAAATTCATTAACATTCTTATTCATAAAGCCAAGTCAAGAAGGTAACCTTAAGTTTGATTTCTAAATTTCTTCTTTCAAATTGAATGATTTGATTTAATTTTTGAAGTCAGCAAAAACTCCAAGATACCAGACCTTATATACTGTACTTATACATCTAAATGGGATACAAAGACAAACCTAGAAGATTTATTACAGGTTGTAAATATGTCACTAATGCAGAATTACTGGACAGTACACATACAACTGGTGCCAAAAAAGCTTTTAGCTTTGTTGCTGAACTGGATTCTTTACTGCTGAGAAAATGAATTAATGGAAGAATTGAAAAGGTGGAGGAGCAACTTTCCCGTCTTTGCTAGTAAATCAACTAGAATATACTTTTAAGAATTGTGTAAGAGTTTTTTTTTTTAAAGGCAGTTGTAGAGATGAACAGGATTTCAAGAATTTATAGGAAAAATAATATAGAAGTTATAAATAATTACTAGGATCATAACATTTTCCCATCCAAAGATTTATATAATATATGGAACACCATTCTCTGACAAAGGTGAGAGAAAGAGAAACAAAAGACACAATGAAATCTGGGTCACTTTCATAATTTCAACCCGAAATAATTTTGTTCTCCACAATTAGTGTTGATAAAGGTATTCTAATTTTAACTGCAAGGACACTACAACAGACATACACATGAAATAAAAGAAATCAATCCATGGCAATCTTACCAATTCCTGCTTTACTGGATGTTCCTTGGGATTGACTCCTTGAGTTGCCAAATAAACTACAAGAGAAAGGTTTCATGAAATGAAATGGGTATATATTAATAAAGGCATTAATTGAAGAAACTTATTACAAAAAAGAAACATCACACAAATGATTAATTAAATCTTAAATTATCCAACCTCTTTGTAATTCTAAATGTATATGTGGCTCATAGGCATCTGGTATTCTGATTTAAAAGAAATAAATACTTGACTGTTAAACCTGCCATAAAGTATAACTGTATATAAATTGTCAGCATTTTTAAAATGTCACCTTTAACACAATAAATAATCTGCTTTGTAATTAATTCCAAAGTAATATACATACCCCAAAACATTGAATTTAATGTGTAAGCTGAAACTAAATCCACTTTTGCCTGTTCAAGTGGGTCCAACTATTAAAAAAAAGAGAAAGAAAAAAGAAATATAAAGTTTGAGTACCATCAAATATTTTAAACTTTCACCAAGCACAATGTATCAAAGAAATGTTTTTTTCACTTCCTATAATCCAATAACCAAATAATCTGGAAATAATTTAAGAAAGTAGAGTTTTGTTAACTGGTGATTTTTGCCCACAAATTTTCACTTCAGGGTATCATCTTTAGTTAAACAAGGAATGTGTAAAATTCAAAAACAAAAAAAAAAGTTCTTTTGAATTACTTTAATTTCAGGAGTTACATCTGGGCTTTGTATGTCAAAAGTAATTTGTCAATATAAACATTGTACATGATGCATTTATGTATAAGAAGTAGGCTAAAATGCTTAGGCAGTACCAAAGACAGAAGAAACATAATGAGATTTGTTTTAGACTGTCAAAGTCAATTTACTCTTTCTGTCCTATAGAGTTTCCAGAAACCCTGATAAGATCATAGTAATACTTAAAAGGTCAAAGATAAGAGTCTGTCAGAAAGAATGTGGGGAGTGCTTTTTTTAATTGAAAACCAAGTCAAAATAAAAATATAGTTAGGAGGCATTTCCTAAGGTTGGAGTTTTGTTGTATTTCCCCCCTAAAGATAACTAAACACTTAAAAACACAAAGGGCGAAAAAGAGGGGAAAGGGGCATAAATCACGTATCTGTTTCTTCTTCTGTATGTTTCACAACACAGCACTCGGTATTATGAATTACATTTTTACAAATTACTTAAAATACCTTCTGCAACAACTCATTTCTAGAAACAGACATCATGGTCTTCAGCATTTCATCCACAGCACCAATGGAATTCTCAAATGTTGATAAATATTCATGAATTTCTACTGGATAGTCTTCATTAATTCCTTCACCTGCCATTACGATCAACTGGAAAAAAATTAAACTCTTAAAATTCACATTGGAGACAGAGATTGCTTGCTAGGTTATTAACAAAATCAATAGGTCATATCATGTGTCTCAAAACTGCTAAAAGAGTTAAAATCTGAAGATAATTTAACAAATCTTCTTAGAATATAATTCTGGAGCAACCATGTTGAAACTTACCCTCTTCTTAAGTTGCTTGGTGGGGTCAGGGGCAGGGGGAGAAGGAGGGGAGACCCAGGAGGGGACCCACCCAAGTTCATTAATACTACACATATCAATCCCTCAGTGCATCTCAATAACTGAGACATGACTACCAGATATGTTATATCAATGACAAATACTCTACATTTTAAAAAATTTGTGATGTTAAAGAAAGAAAGTGAAGTCGCTCAGTCGTGTCCGACTCTGCAACCCCATAGACTGTAGCCTACTAGGCTCCTCTGTCCATGGAATTTTTCAGGCAAGAGTACTGAAGTGCGTTGCCATTTCCTTATCCAGGGATCGAACCCGGGTCTCCAGCATTGCAGGCAGACGCTACACCATCTGAGCCACCAGGGAAGCCAAGGGCTGGCTGATGTTACAGACTAAGCAAAGCAATGGAAGTGTGATAAGTAAATACATCCTACCCCCTAATGCTTGTTGAAAACAATGGTAAGCAAAGCTCCTTTTTTTGGAAAACATATATTCTAGCACTTCTAAATTCAGGCATTGATATAACAGGATATTAAACCAAAAAATTAGAAATCTTGGGTCTGAAGTAACTTACAATCATTTATCACTAAAATCACTTTTCAAGCCTATATTTATATTTATATATACATACTCCTTGAGTTTAAAATATTAATAAGAAATTCAAGAAGCCATAAATCACATAAAACCTATAAGCAGAAAAGAGGAAACTTAGGAGAAATAAACTGTATGGTTTTAATTTAGGCCAGAGCATACCCTGACAGCCCATTCTTTAAAATTCATATTTACATTATAACAATATTTAATATCTATATGAGAAAAACTCCACATCACTGTATTTAATATCGTTATCTAAGATCAAATTTCAGAAGCAATTCCAAGCCATATGTACTATCCTTAGGTTAAAAAAATTTTATTAGCTGAAAATTCCTCCTTCATTACATCACTAAGGAGAACATCAAGAACATGTAAAACAGCAAAGAGCATAACCAATTTGAAGTAAACAGACTCAGGCTTTCCACCTTGCCTGATCACTGGCTTTGTCACCTTAGATGAATCACTATATCTCTCTGGGCCCCAAATATCTCATCCATTAAAAAAGGCAGTTGGTCTAATGATCTGTAAAGTCCCTAATAGTTCTAAATGTTATGACTATGTCATTTAAGCTTTAAAAGTACTATTTGATTATTTAGTCATAATACATCAACATTTCAATTCAACAAGTTCACAGAGACATCTGGTTTCATTTAAAATTTTTAAAAAAAAGATGAAGTCCAGGGGACTATCACTACACATGCTATAAAATCACTATCAACTACTGTGCAAACAGCAATTAAACAAAGGACTATGAGAAAAGAAAACCACACAGGAGAGAGTTGTAACTTCCTATTTCAAAAGATTAATAACTAAAACCATGGATTTGCCTCTCATCCCGCTCCCAAAAATCTCTCCAAAATGACATAAGAAATATAAAAATAAATCCACAGTAATGCTGGAACAAAGAAGGGCACCTATCCATCAGCAGACCTCAACAGCAAGCATTTTTATAAACTAAACAGCAAATGAGATTAGACTGATAGGAAACAGAAGCAAGGACAATACAACCCCTTACAAACAAAATAGGAGAGCCCAGGAACAAACCCAAGATGAAGGACAGTAAAAGCTGAACCCTGAGGGCTAGAAGCAGCTGAGCCAATCTCCATATCTGCGAAAGGACAGCTCCAGCATCTACTGTCCAGATAAAACTGTAAGACATAAATATAGAGATGGTATTTTTCTTTACGTAGAATTTTAAACCAATAAATTTGAAAAATCTGACTAATAAGGATGAGGTACCGGGGAAAAAAAAAAAACCCCAGTTACCAAATCTAACCTAAAGGAAGTATATAAACCAGATCATTAACGACAGACCAAAAATAATTTTTAGGAAGTCAAAAATCTACGCTCCTAAAAAGTTCCAAGTCTAGAAGATATTACAGGTAATTTCTTCTAAACCTTCAAAAAACAGTTAATTCTTATGGTATTTAACTGTTTAAGAACACAGAAAGAGATGGAAAACTTAGATACCTATTTCATGACATACACAAAAATAAACTCCAGATGAATTTAAAGGTAAATTCTGTATAAATGTATTAAAAGATTATACAAAAACTTACATGATCCAAATGAAACCCAAATGCTATAAAAGGAAATGGCTGACAGACTTAACTACATAAAACCTGAAAAAAATATATATATATCCATATTGTAAAAGTATACCTTAAGCAAAGTTAAAAGGCAAGAAACAGTCTGGGAAAAAATATTTGCCAAAACACAACAAAAGATTAGTTAGATGATATAAAAACTACCTACAAAGCATAAAAGATTAAAATAATGAAAATCTCACCCATAAGACTGGCAATAATTTTAAAGACTGGCAAAGTTCAGCGTTAGCAAGGGTTTACACTAGAGGCAGAATATAAATTGGTACAGACTCCCTAAATGCACACACTCTTTGACTCAGGAAATTCTCTTTAGAAAGCAGCCTACAGAAATCTTGTATCCATGCATAAAAAAAATTATTAAAATGGACTCCTCAAACTTTTCAAGTGGGAAATCTGCCTCTCATCCGTTTTTCTCCCTGGTGGGGTCATTACCCAACAACTTCAAAACCTTTCATCCTCCACCTTAACAAGAAACAAACACCCTGACTTCATATCCCCCTCTCCAGCTAACGTCCCATATTCCATCTCCCTTTTAGAACAAACTCATATCAAATCACTTTGCTATACACCTTAAACTACCACAATATAAATCAACTATACCAGGTGGCTCAGTGGGTAAAGAATCCGCCTGCAATGCAGGAGACACAGGAGATGAGGGTTCAATCCTGGAGTCAAGAAGATCCCTTGGAAGAGGGCATGGCAACCTAGTCCAGTATTCTTGCTGGAGAATCCCAAGGACAGAGCAGCCTGGCTGGCTACAGTCCATAGGCTCACAAAAGAGTTGGACCCAACTGAAGCAATTGAGCACACATATACTTCAATTAAAAAAAAAACTAATCTTGTTTACTGCAGTCTTCCCCATTTCATTTCATGGCAACTCCACCTTTTCAATTGCTCAGGCCTAAAGTTACAGAATGAACCCTGACTCTTCTCTCCTACCATATTTTTAAAACATATTCAGAACCTAACCACGTCCTACCACCTACACTGCTACCACCCTGGTCCAAACTAGTCTGAGCCATCATTGTGTCTTGCAGGGATTGTTTCAACAGCCTTCTAAATGGCCTCCTTGTTTCTATTTCAATAGTTTATTATCAAGAAAGCAAATGATCATCCCACACCTAAGTCAGACTCCCACATGCCTCTGCTTGGAAACCTTCAAAGGCTTGCTGCTTCACTCTGGAAGAGACGAAGCCCTGATGTTGACTGAAAAAGCCCTGACTCTCTGCTACTTCCTCTGTGACCTTATCTCCTCTCACTCTGCCCCAGCTCACTCCACTCCAGCCAGGAAGGCCTCACTTCTCTTCTTATCGGGCTCACCCCTACCTCAGAGCCTTTGCACTCCTCTCCTTCCTAGAAACATTTCTCCAGAACCAGCGGCTTCGGAGCTCACCACTTCACCTTTGAGTACATCTCTACTCAAATGCCGTCTACTGGTAAAGCTTTCCTGACCACCCTATTTAAAATGCACACCCCTCCACTCATTCCAGGCCTTCCTATCTCCTTCTCCTACAGTCCTCAAAAGCATCTGACATATTTCATTTATTGTCTGTCTACCTCCAAAAGACAGTAAATATTGACACATGAGGGCAGGAATTTTGGTGTCTCGTTCACTACCACTGCCAGGCAGTCGATACACATTTGCTGAATGAAGAAACTATATAGAACAAAAACTGAGAATAATCTAAATAGTCATTAACAGGGCCAACAGTTAAGTGAATTACACTACATCCATCCAAGATAATAGTAAAAATAAAGAAGTGAATCTTTATATGCTGCTGCTGCTAAGTTGCTTCAGTTATGTCCAACTCTGTGCAACCCCACAGACGGCAGCCCACCAGGCTCCTCTGTCCCTGGGGTTCTCCAGGCAAGAACACTGGAGTGGGTTGCCATTTCCTTCCCCCAATCTTTATATAGTAATACACAAGAAATGGTGAAAAAAGTCATAGAACACAGTATATAACACATAACACAGATGCCACTATATATATGTAGATATGTGGCACTAAAGAAGACTCTTGAGAGTCCCTTGGACAGCAAGGAGATCAAGTCAGTCAATCCTATAGGAAATCAACCCTAAATATTCACTGGAAGGACTGACGCTGAAGCTGAAGCTTCAATACTTTGGCCACCTGATGTGAGGAGCTGATTCACTGGAAAAGACTCTTATGCTGGGAAAGATGGAAGGCAAAAGGAGAAGAGGGTGGCAGAGGATGAGACGGTTAAAAAGCATTACTGATTCAATGGATGTCAATTTAAGCAAACCTCCAAAGACAGTGAAGGACTGGTGTGCTGCAGTCCAAGGAGTGGCAAAGAGTCAAACACAACTTAGTGACTGAACAACAACAACAAATGTTGAAAAACCTCTGGAAGAAGACAAACAAAATCAGACTTCTCTCTCAGAGGGGTAGGAATTAGGGAATGGGATCAGTGCAGACTGATGTTATTCACTCTTCATTCTTCATTGTTTAAATTTTGTTATTTCAAAAAGCATGTATTAAAATCATAATAAAAAAACAATCATTAAATTTAAAAAGGCATACTTTAAAAATGTATTTTGGCTTTTAAAAAATACTATACGTATAAAAAAACACAAAAAGACCTTTATTTAAATGTGAAATTTTTCATCTGATTCTGCTATTAGAAACTATTTCCCCTCAAGAATCATGATGGGGATTTTTCCTGCAATTATTCCCTGTCCCTAAGCCCCAATAAGCAAGTAGTTATTTATTGTTGAAATGGGTTAGGGTGAACACTGAAAGCAAGGCAGTAAGTAAGAATAATGACTCTCATTAAATCTGAACCAAACCACTTGCCTTTTTCCTAACTAAAAACAAAGGCAAGGTAGACTGGAAAATAAAGATTGTTCTAGTACCAGAAGTTACCTCCGACTCAAACGATTTCTTCAAACACTTTACACAGACAGTTCCTGAGTGCCTGTTCCCTCCACAGGAAGCACTGCAAGGCACGAGCTGCAGCCACTGCCCTCTGCCCCCTTTGTTACTTGGATGCCATGATGAAGCTGTGGATGGACAGTATCGGGAGCAATAGCCAACATGCGGACTCCACTGCCTGTGAGCCGGGCATTACTCTAAGCATCCACACACAGTTCGTTTACTCCTCACAGACTACAAACCACAGTGAGGTTCCGTAACTTGCCCAACATGGTGCATGATAAAACTCCAAAGAAGAGAAAGAAAAACAGAACTCACCCACTGCTCCTCACTCCCCGCCTGGTGCCATAGGCATTCCTCACCCCTCCACCTTCCTTCTAAAGTGTCAAGCACAGAAATGGAGAAAGTGGAAGAGGGCCAGAGAGAAGCTGCCTCTCTCCATCTCTCAGGAATGTCTGGCGGAGACGCAGGGACAGAGGGGAGAATCCCTACCAGCAACCCTACAGGATGGAACTGCCATTCCTTCCCTCCCCTCCCTGCCAGTGATGAGAGCCGCAACACCCACCAGAGAAAAGGAGGGGGCCAGGACATCACCCCTGACCTCCTCCCCTCCATCCTCTGCTTCAAGGAGCTCAGTGCAGCCAGGAACCTGGGAGTCAGCCGTCTCCCCTTCCTCAGGCCCCAGTCCCACCAGCCCTGTCAATTCGGCCTCTTAATCTCCTTGAGCCACAAGCTCTCCTCCATTCTCACTAAATTTCACTAAATCATTTAAAGTAGTCTCCCTATTGTCAGTTTTTCTCCACTCTCAATTTTAAGATGTTACAAAACATGACTTTTCTGTAACGATAGTCTGGTCATGGTACACCCCTGCTTCAAATACTGCATTGGCTCCTAGCTACCTTGAAGATAAATTCCAAACGTCTTATATGGATGTCAGGCTCATTTCCAGTGGCCTCTATTTGTCTGACCAGCCTCATCTTTCATTTCGCCCCCTTCCAATCCTACGGCTGTAGCCACCACGGCCGCTTTCCAAATATTCTTTGCCCATCTGGTTCTCGACACAGGAACCACCCTTCCCACTTTACTCTGTACTAATCCTGTACTTATCTTTGCAGGTAAGATCAGTTTTCCTTTAGTGAATAAGACTTCTCTGAGTGACATCCTTCCATTCTTTCTGTCTAGGTGAGCATAAGCACAACTTGTAGGTGACTATAAGTTCTCATGTCGCCTAAAACATGATTTGGTGACACGTGTTGATTTACTTCACTTTGATTACAAGCTCCCTGAGGCGGCGATGTCATACTGGTGTTTCACCAGAATGGCTTTTTGTCTCAACTTGCCCAAGACAGTCCTCGTTTATGCCTGCTGTTTCAGCTCACCATCTGCTCTGCTCCCCATTTCTCTCTCAGAAGTCCCAGTTTGAGCAACAAATTATAGGGTCATACTAAACAAAAGGAGATTCTCTGACCTCTGCCACTACTCCTCACCCAACTTTGTCAGAGAACAGGAGAGCTGAGGAAGTGGCTCCCAATGCCAGCTGGGGTTCAACCACAGCAGCAGAACGAGGAGGAGCTAGTTTGAAGAGATGTACTGTAAGAAACTGGTTCATGCAATTGGGGAGGCTTGCCAAATAACACTGAAATCTGCAGGGCAGGCAAGCAAGAAAGAACATGCTGGAACTCTTGGCTGCAAGCCGAAACTGCTGTCCACAGGTGGAACTTTTTCGTCAAGGAAGCCTCAGCTAAGCTTCTAAAGCCATCTAGTTAACTCAGATTATCAGAATAATCTCCCTAATTTAAAGTCAACTGTTTGTGTATTTCAATTATATCTACAAATACCTTCAGAGCAATACCTAGGGTGGTCCAGGACTGAATGTCTGGGGCTGCAGCCTAGCCAAGCTGATGCATCTAAAACACCATCGCACTGCTTTAAGCCTCCAGAACTACAGCCAGGAAAAGTATATTCCTGGCATCACAAATTGCTGCTCTGACAGCATTTTTCCACACTAGCCACGTTATTGATGACCACCAGGTACCCAAGTAATAAAACTAGAGTTCAAATTCCAGTTAACAAATATGGAAGAAATGATAACTTAAAAAAAAAAATCATCAATTCTGTAACCCCTAGTGAAATTACTGATTCAGGTAACGATCACAGAAAAAAGGGGAAGCTTACAACAGAAGAGTAAGACTGTCAATACCTGAACCCACAGATGAGTCTGCACCACTCCAAGTAGGACATAAACATATCATGAACCTCCTGATGTGAAGCAATGTGGCAAACACAGCACCATCTGTGTAGCATTTCCGACTCCCCTCAGAAAAGCTGAATCTGAATATAATTGAGCCTGCGGAGCTAACTTCCACTTTATAGGAAATATGGAAGATAGAGAAGTTCACACCACAAGAAAGCAAATACACAAATCTGGAATGAGAAATATTGTACAAGAAAACTGACCTGATTTCCATAACAGGTAAATGGCATGAAGAAAAACTAAGAAAAGGGAGAGCAGGGAGAGAAGGAAGAGATCTACCTTTAGATCTAACAATCAAACGGAATGTGCAGACCTTGTTTGGATCTTGATTCAAATAAATTGAGTGCAAAAAGATATCTTTGAAAGAAAGAATCCTGAATCTGGATCAGGTACTGGATGACACTAAGAAATTGTTGAGAATTTGGCTATGAAATTAGAATTCAGCTATAAAAATGGCATCACAGTTACATAAGAAAATACTCCTATCATTTAAGAATGGACACTGATATACATGGGCCTCCCAGGTGGAGCAGTGGTAAAGAATCCAACTACAATGCAAAGATGCAGGTTCGATCCCTGGGTCAGGAAGGTTCCCTGGAGGAGGAAACAGCAACTCATGCCAGTAATCTTGCCTGGAAAATCCCATGGACAGAAGTCTGGCAGGCTGCAGTCCAAGGGGTCATAAAGAGTCACACACAACTGAGTGACTGAGCACACACACACAAACACACTAACATATATAGAGTAAAATTACAGAACATGCTGAATTTACCTTAAAAAACAAAAAAGCTAGTCTTCACAGATTAATCATGCTTTGAGAACAAACATAAGACTCTATTTACAATATTTCTATTAGAACTATTAGATAGCCAACCCATCAATTAACTTTTTGAATATAGCTTAGTCCATACATTGGGGAACACCTACATAGAAAGTATAGTCTAGAATACCCGACTACAATCTCATTCCAATTCCAAATATAATCTGGGGTCAGGGGAACATAGGTTACTGGGTGTTCACCAGCGGTGATAGCTGCCAAACAACTTACAAAAATAAGACAGAGCCAGTGGCCTCAAATGAAGTTTGTATTACTAACATTTCCAACAGAGGCTTTGTTTCAGTATCTATTACTTCCATAATGTCACAAATTTCCTTCTCAAAACCCTGATGCATTACACTTTACCTGGCCCTTACAAAAATGTATGCACGCAAAAATAAACAAACCAAGCCTACAGTCAAATGAAAAATTAGGGTAAAATATTTGCAACATAAAGACAGATAAAAGAAGCCTCTGCAAATCAACTTAACAATAACAACACACAAGAATACCTGCAATTTTAAAGCAACTATATGCCAACAAAAATAAATAAAATGGGGGGGGGGAACCCTTCAACCCAAAAGAAACGTGAACAAAGAAAATCAGCAGTTCACACATAAAGGAATCCAGATGACCAAGAGGCATAAAGAAAGCTACTCAATCTTACTCATAATTAAAGAAACATAAATCACCAGAACAAGATGCCATTTTTCACCTGTCAAACAAGCAAAAATCAAAAAGATTGATAGTACTTAATATGGGCAAAGGTGAGGAGAAACAGCCCCTCATTCACTATTAATTGGAGTGCAAACCAAGCATTTTGGGGGGCAAATTTGACACTATGTTTTAAAATTGTATATGTACAAAGTCTTTGACCCAGCAATTTTACTTCTGAAATGTACATTTTCACACAAGACAATGTTTAAGAATGTCCACTCCAACACTTCTTAAAATACACTCCAACACTTCTTAAAATACACTTTAAAACAAGAAACAACTTCCATGCTCATTAGGAGAACTGGCTACATAAATTATGAAATATTCATTCAAAAAAATACTGTGTAGCAGAGAAAAATAAGCAGCAGAGCTTCAATTCCTGAAATATATTGAGTGAGCAAAAATTGAAGAATAGCATTTATAGTACAACCCACTTGTTTTTAAGAAAAAAGAAATGAGTGTGGAGGTATAGTTCTTTATGTAAGTTTCTTTAAAAATACAAAAGAAACCCTTAACTAGGGTTACTTCTGGGAAAACAAAGCAGTACGATGAAGGAGCACATTTTATGTTACACTCTCAGAATTAAGATTTCTAAATAATATCTGTAATACAACAGTACATACGTATATAAACAAAAATTTCAACTATCTGAAACTCTGATTTTACTTTAGTACCAAATATGCCAGATAAAATGTCATTTCCACCCAGCTTAGCAATTACAATCAAACCTACATTCTTCAGCTCTGTTATATTCAAAGAACCATATGAATGGATTGCCTTCCCTACACCTAAATTTTCTAGCTATCATAAGACGACTTTCTCCCTGTTTTCAAGGTACAAGGGCCTTTCTAGCCTCGTTCTCTGCAGAAACTCCTCACTGAGTGTTGGGGACTCCCAGTCACCACCCTATCTGGCCTGCTCCCTTATTAACAATGCTTTCTCAAGGAAGCATTCTCTCTTGCCTTAGATTAAGTTATATCCACTGCTGATACAGTCTCACAGCACCATATATTTCTCCATATTATTGTTGTTATTTTGTATTTCTGTGATTTGATTAATGTCCATCACCCACACTGGACTTGCACCATGGTGCAAGGCAAGTCTGCTCACATACAGGACAGCAGGACAGCCTGTCATAGAGGCTGAATAAATATCTAATTTAATAAATATCTATTAAATAAATGACTCCTGAGTATCTGGCTTAGAGTCAATGCTGTGCTGTCCTTAGTTGCTTAGTCATGTCTGATTCTTTGCGATCCTATGGACTGTAGCCTGCCAGGCTCCTCTGTCCATGGGATTTTCCAGGCAAGAACACTGGAGTGGATTGCCATTTCCATCTCCAAGGGATCTTCCCAACCCAGGAATCAAACCAGGGTCTCCTGTATTGCAGGCAGATTCTTTACACCTGAACGACCAGAGAAGCCCATAGTCAACGCTAAGTAAACCTTATACAGTTACATGGCATTGAGGAGTATGTGGTGGGAAGAGAGTTCGTGTGTTCATGTACAAATGTTTGTGCATATGTGCTCAGTCATGTCCAATTCTTTATAAGCCCATGGACTGTAGCCAGTCAGGCTCCTCTGTCCATGGGATTATCCCAGCAAGAATACTGGAGTGAGTTGCCATTTCCTCCTCTAGGGGAGCTTCCTGACTCAGGGATCAAACCCAGGTCCCCTGTATTGGCAGGTGGATTCTTTACTACTGAGCCACCTGGGAAGAAAATAGGGATATATATAAAGCAACTGTCAGGCAACCGAGAAAGGACCCAGTTGAAGTAGGGTAGCATTAATTCGGGTCTTTTGTGAACTTATTTATCAGGGTTCAGTGGGCCTGGAGCAAGAATGGTAATCCAAAATGAGGCACTGGCTAAAGGACACAAGAAAAAGGATGTGCAAAAGCATCTTTAACAGCTGACTGGGAGGTATGGCCTTGAAGGGAGAGAAGTAAGGCTTCTTCCTCTGCTTGGAATACCTCCTCCCCTGACTCCTCCCCTGTCTTCTTGGCCTGATAAAACCTATTAATCTTTTAAAACCCATGTCAAATGCCCTCTTCTCTATAAAGGCTTCCATATCTCCCAAGCAAAAGTAGTCTCTTCTTCCATACTGTTGTCATTTATCCATCAATAACACTCCTTCTCATGTTTATCAAGATAAACCTGAAAATGTCAGTCCTCACTTATCTGATCCATAACCTGCATCTGACAACAGTGAACCCATTACTCCACCCTGAATTCCACAACACTAGACTCTCAAAACTGTCCTTGTCCCCATGGCTGTTCTTTCTGTCTACTTTGTTGGGTCCTTATTGCCCCAAACCCATAAAGGCCAAAATGCCTAAGGACTCGGGTCTACTGCTTTCCTGTTTACAGTCCTTTGACAGCTGCCTCTAGTCTCACAACTTTAAATACCATCTCACTACTCCCAACTGACCTTTTCCACTAATGACTTCCCCATTGAATTCCAAACCTGGTACTCAACTGCCTATAGCATCTCCACTTGGATAACTACCAGACATCTCAATCTTAACATATCATAATGAACTCCCAATTCTTCCTCACATACCTGCTGCTCCCAAAGTTTTCCACTTCTCGGTTAATGGGAATTAACCCTTCTAGTTGCTCAAAGTCCCAAACCTGGACAGCTCTTTTCATAACCCACACTCAACCCATAAGCAAATCTGTTAGCTTTACCTATGAAGTACATCCAAAATTGAACTGCTACTCACCAGTCACTTCTTCCAGCTGTGAAGACACTATCTTCTCATCTGAATTAGTACAACACCTTCCTAATTAGTCTCCTGGCTTTGCCCTACCCCTCTCTCCAACAAGCTGCTCTTAACACAGCACAGAGTGATCCTGTTAAAATACCTAAATCAGATCATATTACTCCTCTGCTCAAAACTCTCCACTGGTTATTTCCCAATGTATCTCCACATGATTAACATAAAGTCTTGCCACATATTAAGTATCTGGTAACTATCTGTTCACTAACTAAAAACAATGAAAGTAAACTGGAACCAAATTTTGGAGAATCTCAATACCAGAATTAGGAGGATTCAAAAGAAGATATACAATAATGTACATCCCGGGGCTGTTTCCATCCTTATGCCAAGCAGAGTTACATACAATTAGGAACTAAATCAGAAACAAATCAATATACTATTTGGGGGGAAATTAGAGAGATTTCTGCAGATGTTGCATCCGAATTCTATTAACATAATTACTTTTTTGCACAGCATTACCTTAGAAAATAAAGGTGAAACGTCCATACAACAATCTCTCCAAAAATATTGTCTTTAGCAGGCAGTCCATGCTAGTGTCACCTGTAACTCTCCTTCATATTTAGAGTAAAATCTCAGAGAAAAGGTAGAGATGCTAACCTCTAAAAACAAAATTATCCCTAGGTCTCATAACAGAAAAAGATATAAATTACAAAGATGTTGCCTAAGAATGAGACAAATAATTAAATAGGATTACGATGAAATTAATTGTTAATTCCAAAGTTTCATTCGAAGTGTTTTCAAAATTATTCATGTGAAGCAGCAAAACTGCCTTCCAAAACTATGGAATTTGCTTATGATAAGCTTCTCATCTCAGGTGTACTGTGAAGGTTAAATAAACTGTACAGGTAAGGTTTTTAGAACAATGCCTGTCTCAGGACTCAATATATTAATTACTAATATTAGTTATTATTTTACTAATGTGAAAATGTTCAAACACCCCACCCACTGGGGGCTGCTTAGAGCCATCCTTGCAAGGTCAACAGTTTGGAAACAGTCACTGAGATATGACATATAAACTGTCTTGATTATTTTGAAAAACCATTGTTCACACTATCATTTTCTCTTCCAAAATTATCATTTCCATCAATCACAAATGGTTCCCGGAGTTTCAATAGGGATTATCTTGTTATTTCCGGACACAAAGTCAACATTCGGCTAAGTCGCAGGTCACTCTCCTATCAGATACTCCAAACAGATTAACAGGTGGGCAGCAAATATCTCACTGGGACAGAAACATCTTCATCAAGCCAAAAAGGAACTGCAGTCAATAAACAGCAAGACACGAAAGATATTTTCAAACAGAAGTTTGAATCACGCTATTCCTGGACCACAAAGAAAAACCACTTTTAAAAGATTCCATTAGATTTCAACTTAGATCAAAATTAGCTTCCCATCTCAGGTGGGTTAATATTGCAGCAGCAGGCAGGGCATGATCATGTACCTAAAGGATAAAGGCGGATGACAAGGGAAAGCTACTCTCCTACACCTTCCACTTCCGCCTTCCTCTCTCAACCAGGTTTGAAAGCGGCAGAAAATTAACGGGGAAGTCACCAGCTTTTAATTTCTCCGCCCACCAACACTTGAGAGGCGGAGCTAACAGACGAAGAAAAGCGAAAGGCCGGACCCAAAGAAACGAGAGAGACCGAGACAAGCCGAAGCGAACAACCGGCCTTAAGAAAGCGGAAGTGGGGGTCCATTCAGGACCCGCATTGCAGGTTACCCCAACACTCGCACTCGCGGAAGGCTACGCAGCACGGCCCCGCTCCTCACAGTCAGCGAGAGCGTGACAGGGCGCTCCGAGGAGAAGCGGACTTAGAAGCTCAAGAAAAATTCCAACCCCAATTCAGAATAATACCTCGCGGGCCTTCCACGTCTGCCTTCCGGAAAGCAGTCGGCGGTGGTGACGTCAGGGGCGCGCCGGCTCTGCGAGCGGGCTAGCGGCGCGCTCCGATGACCTCACGCTTCTCACTCCACCCCTTTAGCCCTTTCCCTTCCGTCCTCAAAGGCGGTCTTCTCTGACCCCACTGACTGAAACTGTGGAGGGGAGTGGGTATGCTGGGGGGTGCGGGGCGCCGGTCCGTTTTTCTAGGTTTGTATCCCTGGTGGCTCAGACGGAAGAGATTCTGCCTGCAATGTCGGAGACCCTGGTTGGATCCCTAGATGGGGAAGATCCGCTGGAAAAGGAAATGGCAACCCACTCCAGTCTTCTTTCCTTGAGAATTCCATGGACAGAGAAGCTTGGTGGGCTATACAGCCCATGGGGTCACAGAGTCGGACAGGTCTGAGCGACTAACACTTTCAACCCATACCACAATACAAGCTGAGCCTATTTGACCAGAAAAAAAAAAAGTTAGTTACTAAAGCTTTGTCCTGGTTTTTATTTTACGTCTGAAATTAGTCTGAAACTCATTTCAGGGCATAGGGTCTTATTAAATTCCTATTTTCCGCCTCTGTTAGCTTCAACAGCAGCTTTCCAAGTTATCCGTGGTGAGAGGACGGGTTTCCAATCCATCCATCGCCCAGAGATACTTTTGTTAAATACAGTAAAAATAAGGTATTTGAAATATTGCGGGGGGTGGGGGGAAGATAGGCAAAATACAAGCCCAGATTTCAAATTATTTTAATAAGCAGAGAACTACATTTCAACAAATAGAATCAAACGAGCGTAGGGGGAATTGCGAAGACGGTACATATTGTTCATTCTTACATTTCTGATTTCATTATTCCACAATCATGATTAACAAATTTACGAATGAAATAGCGATTCCATATTTTAAACGCCTATAAAGCACTTTGAACAAACGAGGTGTGTGTCAATATCTAAAGTTTTTTAAGTCGCAAATGAGCTTTCTTCTGATTTGTTATTCCAATCTAGTGGGAGTAATAGGGAAAAAGAGGCTTCTGGTTGAGGGTGGTTGAGTATCCAAACTGTTCCTCTGTTTTGTTTTTATACTCAGTAGGGTCACTAGTTTCATAGAAATAAGTTGATGGGAATAGAAAGAGTTTTCACATCAACTTATGCAAGCTAAGAATATTCATTTTTAACTTTTAGCTAAAACAAATGGTGACATTTTCAAAATCCTTCAATTCTTCATTTATTGCCAGTTCCAACAATTTATTCTTCAAAAAATTTATCTTTTGAATTATCTCGAAAGATTACAGATTTTATACATTGTTAAGAGTCATAATTACAAACTAACCTTAAGATACCACAAATTGTAGTGTGGTCCTACAACACATGACTAGTACACAATTCACACAACATGGAACTCTCAATGTGAGTTCAACAACATCCAGACTAATCTGGTACTCAAGAAAAACAGTTCTCTGATCTTGGTTGCCAGAGGAATACCAAATTGTCATAAAATTTTTTAAACTATTATTCTCAGTTTTTGCCCTCATCTTATTGTGGACAGGTAGTAACAAATAGTTTGGGGATTGGCACCAGTCCAGAAATCACATTTTCAGTAGCCCTATCTTTGAAAGTTAGGTACATAACCTTACCAGGAAGGCTGTTGAGATTTGGAAAAACTGAAACATCACCCAGAATAACTCAGAACCCGACAGTTCATCCTGCACCGAAGTGATAACCAGACGTCAAGGCAAGATGGCACACCTTTAGGTCTAAATCTTGGAAGCAAACACTGAAATGCAGTTAGTACAAGAGGTTTGGGATTGGGGTAAGTAGGGATGTGTCTGAAAGATAAAGAGGGAGGAAGCAGGATTGGGCAGTCTCAGACCATGATGTGCATCTGATAGGGTCTCGGCCACCCCAACAACAAGTTCCAGAGCAAAGAACTCCCCAGAGGAGACCACACTGGGCAGAGATGACTAGGAACTGGCACCACTTCCCTGGTCTGTCATTGGCAAGATTGTGCCTTCAACTTAAAAACTGAAGCAGAGCCTAAAGGTTCAGCCAATTGGTGATTCTCAGTTAAGTTGTACAAGTTGTGCACTTGTACAACTGAATGACAAATTCTTTCTTAAAGGGAGACCTGAGGGGTACACCTCCCGAACTGCTGTACACCCAACCATCGACATCACGACTTACTGAATCTCTATTAAATGACAGACTCTATTCTACATCTTATAAGTAGAGCAGTGAAGAAAAGACCTTCCTCAGTATGGAGCTTAGATTCAAATTTACAGCTGGGAGTACCTCCCCCTCTTCTCTTCCTCCCTTTTCTTTCACTTTTCTTCTCTCTTCTTTTCCTATAATTCCTGATTTCAACATTGAAAACTTCCAGGTTCATGCCTGAGTACTGCTGCCAGAGAACACCCAGATGGTGAGACTTTCTGTCTTGAAACCAGCAAAAGGAGTTTTTAGAGGAGGAGGAATTGATGCCTCACCATCTCTACTGTTTGCCTAAATAACCTCAGTATATAAGCCACTTCCTCCTTTTCTTTCTATTGCCTGGTCCTTCTTTCCTTCTTTCTCCCCACCCCAATGCCCTGTGTTAGAATATTTGATTGATCAGAAACATTCTGGTGAGATGGGAATACTCACATAGGTTGTCAGCTCATAAGGCATTCCAAAACCACAGAAGAATGATAGTTTTTCCATTATTGTCTTAGTCCCTTTATACTGGTATCAAAATATTATAGACTGAGTGGCTTATAAATAACAGACATCTGTTTCTTACTGTTATGGAGGCTGGAAATCCAAGATCAGGGTGTCTGTATGGTCAGATGAGGATTATCTTCCAGTCAAAGACTTCCAACTTCTTGCATTATTACCATCACTTGGGGATGGAAGAAGGAAGCTCCCTCGGGCCTTATTTATGAGGGAGTTAATTCCATCATGAAGGCTCCACCCTCAGGACCTAATCATCTCCCAGAGTCCCCACCCAGCTGCTAATACTTTCACCTTAGGCATTAAATTTTCAATGTATGAATTTGGGGAATATGTAAACATCCAGACCATAGCATTCATCTGTATCTCTCTATGCTTTATTATCCTAAAAGATTTACACACAAAAAATGGGATAAGACAGGATTTGGAAACTTTACTAGAATTAGCCACTTGAAAACATAATTGTGCTAAGGCAATGCTTATATTAAAAAATTTATTCCTGTCATATTCCTTTAAACCTAGCTGTTTAATAGCATCCTTCAAAAAAAACAATGTTTATAGACATACTGAAAATAAATATTATATATTTATTACTCAGAATGAACCCTTCCTGTGAATTGCATGTAGCTCTGTTCTCTGATTTCAAAGCTATCTCCTGCCATTTCCAAGTGAAGAATAACCTGAGTTTTCTTGATTTATGATCAAGGATTCAGGTTTATATATTCTTTTTTTAAAAAGCTTTAATTTTTTCAATTTTATTATTTATTTATTATTTACTTATTTTTGGCTGTTCTTGGTCTGTTGCTGCTCGGGCTTTTCTCCAGTTGTGGTGCTCATGCTTCTCATTCCAGTGGCTTCCTTTGGTGCACAGCACAGACTCTAGGGTGAGGGCCTCAGTAGTTTCAGCACATGTAGTTATAGCTCCCAGGCTCTAGAGCACAGGCTCAATAGTTGTGACACATGAGCTTCGTTGCTCCACAACATGTGGAATCTTTCCTGATTAGGGATCAAACCTGTGTCTACTGCATTGGCAGGCGGATTCTTCACCACTGAGCTACCAAGCCCCCAGATACATATATACATTTTCATATTCTTTTCCATTATAAGCTATTACAAGATATCGAAGTGCTATACAATGAAAGAAAAGTAAGGAAAGTGTTGGTCGCTCAGCCATATCTGACTTCTTTGCAACCCCATGGACTGTAGCCCACCAGGATCCCCTGTCCATGGAATTCTCCAGGCAACAATACTGTGGGTAGTCATTCCCTTCTCCAAGGGATCTTCCCCACCCAGGGATTGAACCCAGGTCTCCTGCATTGCAGGCAGATTCTTTACCATCTGAGCCAGCAGGGAAGCTATACAGTAGGTGCTTGTTATTTATCTATTCTATATATATAGTAGTGTGTATCCGTTAATTCCAAACTCCCAATTTATTCCTCCCCCACTGTTTCCCCTTTAGTAACCATAAGTTTGTTTTCTATGTCTGTGAATCTGTTTCCATTTTGTAAATAAGTTCATTTCTGTCATTTATTTTGATTCCACATATAAGCAATATCATATGATATTTATCTTTCTCTGTATCACTTCACTTAATTGAAGTAAGAATGATAAGTAAGTTGAAGTAAGTAGTATGATAAACTCCAGGTGCATCCACGTTGCTCTAAATGGCATTATTTCATTCTTTTTTATGGCTGAGTAATATTCCACTGTATACATCTTTATGCATTCATCTGTCAATGGACCTTTAGGTTGTTTCCAGGTCTTGGCTATTGTAAACAGTATATGCTAAAGAGATGAAACTGGTTAAAAAGTCCTAAGGCTAAGATTCCTTCCCATTGACAGCACCCGTTTGCACTCACTAAACTTGGCTGTTTTCCTTAAAGGTTTAAAGGAGCTTGACAGCCCCCTTCCTACCCACACTATTTCTTAAATTCTTTCAAGGAAACTGGTGTGTGCAGACAAAAAATGCAAATTCACTTCTGATTCGATTCTATCATAATCATATTACCAACTTTATAAGATGTTAATTGAGAATGAGACAATCAGTTGTGTTTTATGAGGCCATTATGACCCCCTCATATTTCCAGTGAGTGAACCAGCCAAGAGGGTGAAATGCAAGTGCTTCTGGCTGCTCCTCACTAAGAGTTAATAGCTCCGTTAAACATGCCTTGATGGGGAGTGTGTCCCATTGAGGTGTTTAATCATTTATTGGGGAATTTTGCTCCAGTCACCCTAACCAAGCAGAATATTTTCTAGGATTATAAATCACAGTGAATATTTGAAAAGGTGCTGAGTCCTGCCCTTTCCCAAAGAAATGCTGCGGGACTTCCCTGGTGATCCAGAGACTGCTCATTCCCAATGCAGGGTGCCCAGGTTCAATCCCTGGTTGGGGAACTAGATCCCTATGCCCCACCTAAAGATCCCACATGCCGCAAGAAAGATCACAGATCCTATGTGTTGCAGCTAAGACCTGTGCAACCAAACAGATGAATAATATTGAAAAAAAAGAAAGAATGGCTGGGACCCTGTAAGCAAAAGGAACTTGGAAAGTTAAATTAAAAAAAAAAATTCAGATAAATTAAAAAACCTGTTTATGCTAACAAAATAAGCTAGGACATGGAAACAATCATCCCAGACTCAAACAAGACTGGAAATATTTGACTAGAGGCATTTCTAGTAATTTTCACTGTTTTGGACTTGCTCTATGCCATGACTTCCACTAATCAGGAAAAAAAAAACCAATTCTTCATGGAGAGGGCCCCATTTTTCAGTAAATCTATAAAACCTGTCTTTCCAATGAAACACTAGCATCTGGATAGAAGACATCATGAGCTTAAATATCCAAATTAAAAAATTTGACTTCATCTCATCAACAGCATAACTAATTTCCCACATCCAGAAATTAAGTATTTAATGTGAAAGAAGGGTAGGTATTCTGTGATTCTATTTGCTGCTTTTGCTTTGTCTCACAGGGAAGGTAGTAGAAATTTCTTTTTCATTAGCAGCTGTCAATGTGAGTTTCTTTCATTTCAAATGGAGAGGAATCTCTGTTTTCATATAGTATGTCAATAACATATTTTTCCTTTCATACTAAATTATAAATGACATTTCACTAGCTTATTAGTATTATTTTCACAGACATTCTCTCAAGCACCTGTTTAGCTTCATGAACAAATATCTCGTAGAGATCAAGTCACACTAAATCTTTTCCCTTGGCAGCCAACACACAACGGCCCTGGGGGACCTTCCCCAGGCTGACACCTCTATTGCTTCCTTTCCATGCTCACTTTCATCAGCGTCTTTGACCTTTAGCTGCCGTCATCTAATAGCACCTCAGAGGAGGTGGCAAACAAGTATACTGTGCAGATAAACACAGCAGGGAATCTGATCAGCATGCAGATCTGATACTTCTTTTGTAAACTCCTCAGCTAGATTTCCCATTCTTAAGGACAGTGACCTCTTTTCTCCCTCTCTAATTTCTTTTCAGTGCCTGGAAGATTACTATAATCCCATCTAGTCGTTGATTGGCTAGTTGATGATTAAATTCATCAAGGCTAAGAAATGTGTAAACCAGGTTCATCTAAAGAAAGGAATCTGACATTGTTTTCCTCTCAATGAAAAAAAACTGCAGTGGAAATGTTATACTAAGAAAGTAGCTAGCAGGAAGAAGAACCACTATATTATGAAGGAACAAAAATATGTGTAAGCAGTACGTCTAAATGGAGTGTGTACAGAATTTCAGAAACAATACAGTTACATTTGGATGAACTTTTCCTTCCATTTTCCAATAAAATTATTCTATTCTGTGAAAATTTTATACTATGTTGAAATTAAGAGATGCAAAGATAAAGCAAGGGACGAATAGCTTTGTCCATTAAAAACATCTTAACTCTTTCACTAGAGAATATTAGAGTAAGTATTCTAGAGCATTTCGTTTAAAAATAAATGGACAAGGAAGAAGTAAGCCTTAGAAACTTTCCACTCTGAAAAGGGAAGCAAAACATTATTAATATAAATGATTTTTACTGTTGGTTTATTGGTCGAACTTGTGGCTATGGCAGATTCAGAAGCCTCAAAAGTAGACTTTGTAAAGGCAGCTGCGGTTGCAACCATACTATTTTAGGTAAAGCCACCTTTCTAAACAGGTAGTATTTACTTTCAAGTCTTGATGTAAATCAATGAATGGGCTAGCTGCGTATTGAATATGTATGTTTGTCTTTTTCTGTGTAAATGTTTACCTCCTCCCAAATCAATTCAATTATGCGTATCCTGTAGAACTTGGCCTAGATCAAGATAACATGATAGGCAAGAAAGACGGGCAAAGATTCTGAAAACTTGTGGCTTAAGGAAAAGAGGAATTTGTTGAGATGACCGAATTCATGAGGCCAAGTCCTACACCTCTACTTTAATTTGTAAACTGTCAATTTTTTATTGAACTGTGTCCCCACCACCACCAAAAGATGTTACCATCCTAACCCCCAGTACCTGTGAGTGGGACCTTATCTGATAATAGGATCTTTGCAGATCATCAAGCTAAGACGAAATTGTCCGGGTGAGTCCTCAGCCAGTTTGACCAGTGTCTTTATGAAATGGAGGTAGTTGGGACCAGAGACAGAAATGTACACAGGGAGAAAGCAGCAATCAGAGTGATATATCTGAAGGCAAAGAACAGTGGAGATTGACAGCAAACCAGCGTAAGTTAGGAGGGAGGCAAAGGGCAGGCTCTCTCGGAAAGAACCAATACTGCCAAGACCTTGATCTTGGATTTCTGGCCTCCAGAGTTAGGAGCCAGATTTCTCCCATTTAAGCCCACCCAGTTTGTGGTACTCTGTTAGAACGACTCTAGGAAGCTAATGCAGCCACCATTGGCATGTAGGCGACACAGGTGGCCTAAATAGGAAATTTAGGTTTTAAACCAATGTGTATCTGTGACTTTTTTTCTAAGTCAGCTTCTTAGAGGTCGAGGGCTTTCCTGGTGGCTCAGATGGTAAAGAATCTCTCTGCCTGCAATGCAGGAGACTGAAGTTCGATCTCCAATGGAAAGGTCCCTTGGTCCCCTCCAGTATTCTTGTTCAGAGAATTCCAGGGACAGAAGAGCCAGGAGGGCAATAGTCCATGGGGTCACAAAGAGTTGGACACAACTGAGTGAATAACGCTTTCATGGATGTGTAATTTGTGCACTTTAATTGTTCAGTTTAATGGGTTTGGGCACATCTGAGACCTTTTCAATCAAGCTGTTAACATACAATGCTCCTTGGGCTGTTCACTCAAGTTCTTTTCAGGTCAACACCCCACTGGCCTCCCAGGCAACCAGCACTTTTTCTGTCACTAGAGATTGATATCATCAATTCTGGAACTTCTTATAAAAGGAGTGGAAATCATACAGTATGCGTTCTTCTGTCTCTACCTTCTTTCACTTAGCATAATTTTTTTGATGTTTTTCTGTGTTGGGAGTCAGTGGTTAATTCCTTTTTATCCTATGAATGTATCACAATTTGTCTATCCAGTTGTTAATGGGCCTTTATGTTTACTTTTTTGGTTATTATGAATTAAATAGCTATGGACAGTTAGGTACAAATCTTTGTACAGACACAAATTTCCATTTCTTTTCAGTAAATACATAGGAGCAGGACTTCTGGGCCACATGATAAATTTATGCTTATGTTTTTAAGAGACTGTTTAAAAAATAGCCATAGCATTTTACACTCCTACTTTTCCTACAAGGGTCAGTAAACTTTTTGTAATGGGCCAGAGAGTAAATATTTTCAGCCTTGTAGGACATATATGGTCTCTGTCACATATTCTTTGGTTTATTTTACAACTCACGAAAAACGTAAAAGACTTCTTGGCTCAGGAGTCATACAAAAGCAGGCCTTGGGTTGGACTTGACACTGTTGCCAATTTGTATCAATCAAGGTTCAACCAGAAAAGCAGAAACCCTGCATGATACAAACATAGTTAGGGATTTAGCCCTTTGAATCTGCAGGTTCCACATCTGAGGATTCAACCAACTGCAAATCAAAGGGGGGAAAAAGTTTTTTTAATTTCAGAAAGTTTCAAACACCAAAACTTGAATTTGCTCCCTACTGGTACATATTTACATAGTATGCTGTGCGCTATGTCACTTCAGCCATGTCCTACTCTTTGCGACTCTATGGACAGGCTCCTCTGTCCATGGGATTCTCCAGGCAAGAATACTGGAGAGGGTTGCCATGCCGTCTCCAAACCCAGGGATCAAACCAGAACCAGGGATCGAACTTGTGTCTCTTCTGTCTCCTGCACTGGCAGGCAGGTTCTTTACCACCTGGGAAGCCCATTCATATAGCATTTATATTTTATTTACAACTATTTACACAGCATTTACATTGTATGATGTATTGTAACTAATTCAGAGATGATTTAAAATGTAAGAAAGAAAATGTGTGCAGGATATAGGCAATGTTATATGTCATTTATATCTCAACAAATTTTGAAATTAGAAAAGAACTCTTAGTAAGAATCTTAATGATTGACAATTTGACCCATATGCTAGAGTTATTCTGTAGATTGCAGACTCTGCTGCCACCAGAGGCAGCATCAGGCAAGATGTGCCCAATCTTTGAAGATTGAGTGAACTTTTTAGTTTAGTTGCCTGGTTGGTAAAGCCTGTCCTTGTGATAAAACAGCATAATTAGGAAATAAAACCACCACTGTAGATACACGAATGCGGTGATTTTCAAAGCTGCCTGTGCATCAGAATTACCCAGGAGACTGGCTGTGACACAGCTTGCTGCCCCTTCTCTACTCCCCCCGCCCCAGAGCTAATTATTCACCATGTCTGGGGTGGAGAGCAGAGCATTTTCATTTCTAACAGGTTCCCAGGGGACACTCATACTTCTGGTTCCAGACCACACTTTGAGACTCACAGAACTCCCAGTATTTAAGTAAACTCTGACAATCTGTCTGTGCTAGTTGCAGTATATGGGGTCTAATTCCCTGACCAGGGATTGAACCCTGAATTGGGAGCTTGAAATCTTAACCACTAGAATACCAGGGAAGTCCCATGCTGATCGTATTTTAATAGATGTAAGTTCTTTTTGTCTTCAGAGTGAGGATGATTTCTCTCCCTGATATTGATTATTATTCAAAAATAATAGAGTTTTCTGAAAGACCAATCTTTTTGCCTATCTGAAAAATTATTTGAAACCAGTTGAAAGACTTGAAGACCAAACTGCTATTTGGCCACTCCCTGAGCACAGTTATAAAAAGCAGTCAGGAAGAAAATGACACAGACCTCTAATGCTAAATGAATTACTATAAAAATCAGTCTGTCTTTAGCATTTAGCCTTGTCTGGATTAAATATTCTTAGGCTACAACATAACTCAGGCCCAAAATAGGTTTAAAAAAAGATAAATTAACAAATATAAACTGAAACTTGTTGTATTTCCCTACACTTTCCATTCCTATTTTTTTCCTTTCTCATCCTGACGGATTTATTTTTTTCCCTTTTCTGTTTTTCCTTTTTTCAATGACTTCACTTTACTGAATACCTCCAAATACTTTTTCCTTTTGCAGAGGTGCTAAGTATACTTCATAGTTCGTGTCAAGTGTCCAGAGACTGCATAAAGGAATCTATTATGAATAGCTGGATTTAGTGGGTTTGAACTAAACCCAGTGTATTCTCTGCGTGGCTCCAGATAATTTTCCAAGCTAATGCTGTTATGACGTCAAATACAAATGGCTCCCTGGACGCCACTCCATCTTATGAAATTATCACCCTCTGTCCTTATTTAATAGTGGGTATAACACAAAGTTAAGTTTTATGTATTTGGCCTACCCACTCATTCAAATAGGAATAGTGAAATCGTTGGGACATAACTGACCTGTGAAAGAAATATCAATTCCTCAGGTTTAGAGGAACCCAGAAATTGTATTGATTTGCCAGTTTGAGCTCTGGTGACTACATTTTACCACTACCAAAGCCAACTCACGGAAGCTTAGTCTCTCCTGTGGCAGAGGAGTCGTTGAAAATACAATACTTTATTTCCTTTATGTTGTTGTTTAATTACTAAGTTGTGTCCAACTTTTTTGGGACCCCATGGACTGCAGTCTGCCAGTCTCCTCTGTCCATGGGATTTCCCAGGCAAGAATACTGGAGTGGGTTGCCATTTCCTTCTCCAGGGGATCATCCCTACCCAGGGATCAAAACCAAATCTCCTGCTTTGGCAGGTGGATTCTTTCCCACTAAGCCTTCCTTTATGAATTTGATGTCTTTACAATGCCTTGGTGTGTTTCATGAGACTCACATCAGTGTGATTGTTGGAAATCAAACAACTAACTTTTACAAAGCCATGTCGGAACCCAACCAACTCAATTTGCAAAAGACTGGTGGGCTTCTCCAGAAGCAGGACTTTGGCTTTTAAAATGGGACTGAACTGAAACAAATCAATCATCCTAATAAATTTAGCATGTGTGGGTGTGGAAGCATCATTCCTGAAGGTCAGTATCCTCTTTTACAGCACTCTGAGACCCCACCAAAGGAGAAGGCCTTTGTGTGAAACCCAGAGCACTCGAATAAGGAAGGTGGCATCTACCTCCTGAGGGACCAACCTGAGGACTCCAACATCATTCATGTCCTCCCAGAGGAGGTGACTGACTCCTGTCATCCCTGTCACCCTTGTAGATACACAGCTCTCCTCACAAAGCTTTTAGCCATATTTTGGTCCACCATTGGCCCTCCTCACCAGAAACAATGGGGTCAGAACTTCAGCTGCCTTAGTTCTCTCTTGGAAGGTGAGGCTGATACCAGGCACCCCACGTTTGCAGTGGAGAGTAAGGAGGCACTGGATGAAAGCATCTAGCACCATGCCTGGTGTACAAGTGTCCTACAAACGTGAGGTTCACCCTCCTCTGAGTTTCTATTGATCTATAAAGGAGAAGAAAACAACTATTTTAGAAGAGGCAACCTCTAAATGATCATTTCCTAAGAGCCTAGTATTTATTTTTGTCAGTTTCTTTCAATGGAAACTTTCTGTGAGAATATCATAACTGAACACGTATATCAAGAAGGCATTGACTTAATATGGTAACATTGTTTTCTATCCTACAGACATAATCTGAAACAGACCTGAACAGAAGCTGCAACTTAGGGCACAGAACCTGGCACTGAGATGACCCAGATGGCATTTAAACGGTTTGCCTCAAAATATTAGGAGAGACACTCCCTGATGTATTTACTATGAACAATAAATTGGTGCAGTGGGTGGGAGGCTTTTACTTTTTTTTTTCTATGAAAAATTTTAAACATGCACAAAAGCTCAATAGTACAATGGAGGGAGTTGTTTTTAACATAGCTGAAACTATGTTGTTAACATAGGGAGCAGAGTGATTAAAGGAAAATGTTCGACCCTTAAGTTTATGCCTCCAATAAAGAAGTAACAGTTTATTTAGCAATTGTAAGATTCTGTTTAAAAGTCGTATGGTACTCTCTCTCTCTTTTTTGGGGACGGGGTGCGGTGTTGTTTTTTGGATGATACTCTCTTTAAGCAGTCCTTAGCCCAAACCATGGTAAAAAGAAATACATTTTACCTTGTGACTCATACTTAATGTATGACCAAGACCAAAGTTTTCTAAAAGAATCCTTACCATTTACAATGAACTCTGATTCATTTACTTATTCCTCCATTTGTTCAGTATATGTTTGTAAGGTTATATAAAATAGGTGGAGTAACACCTGTTTAAAGAACAGAAATATAGAAAAGAGAAGAAATACCCTATTTGTCTCATTTAATCTTCTTTTTGAGGATGTAACTAAAATTATCCAGGGGACATAATTTCTTTTCTGCCATAGGAAGCCCACAAACCTAATGTTCAGGTAGCCTATTTATTATAAAGGAAATTTTGAACATTTTCATCACCGTCTTGAAAACTGGAGAACCTAGGCACACATGGATCATTTAGATCCTGTGATCTCCTGGTGGATTTTCTGCAGCAAAGTACATACCCAGACAGCTCATAGGCCCAAATCCTAAACAATTAAATACATCCTTTGCATAAGTAGTGTTCAGTCTACTTGAACTTCTGTTCACCCTGGACCAGGATGAAAAATGAAAATGAAAAGTATGAAGAAGAAAGAAAAGAAAGCACTTGGACATGTCTAGCTTTGGTAATTCCAACTAAATTAGAATTATCCTTCATCTACCACTTAGTTCCTTTTTATTTTCTTTTCCTTTTGTTCATTTTTCAAGAAACAAACACAAAATAGTTCATCAAAATAGCAACCAGTAAGGGGCTGGGAAGAAGGAGCCCAAGTTTGATGTTACTTTGTTTCTAATAGAATGAAAAAAAATTCTAAACCCAAAACAAACCCTATAATTCAACCCAACTTGTTGCTACCCTCTGATTAAAGCATTTTAAAAAATAACAGATAGGAAGTTGAGATCTGCATTGAGATAATGATGGTTAGCATAGATCAAAAGGAATGGTACATATGTCAGTTAGATTAAGTGACAGGATGTGGGGAAGTGGTAGGTCCCATATCCAGTTACTTCACGCAAGGGTACGTTTGCTGAATGCAGGGACTCTTAACGGGAGCTGCTCCTAGACGGAAACCAGGGACATTAATGGAAGGCAATCTATAAAGGTTAGAATGTTTGTTCTAATACGGCTCCAAGACCACATTTCTCCTATTAGTAATATTACTGTAATTTTTTATGACTGCCTATCTTGCCCTGCCCAGGGTAGTAAATTATCTCTGAAGCTTTCATCTGGCACTTCTGGGAGATCAGCATTATGTTTTAAGTACACTATAGCCCACATACATAAACTTAGTCATTAAATATAGACAGACTATCCCCCCAAGGCTATTAGAAGGAAAAACATTTAAAATCTGCCCCCCCCACCCTGACACACAAACACGAAACACAAAGATTCCATCCATGGCATTTGGGTGAACAAAAGGAGCAAGAAATGTGGAAGAATGGCAATATCTGTGTATCCTAGAAAATAATAATATGTAGGTTTGGGGACTGGGAAGAGGAGAGGACGAGAAATAGTAAAATGGGAAAGTTACACAACAGTTTTTCATGGCAGGGAAATTTGCAATAGAAGGACTCAAATGCTCAGGACTACAGTTAATGCCCCCAGATTTCTTTGAGATGCCATCACATATTACATTTCATAACAAAGATGATCTTGGCTAACCAAGGCCATGCTATAAATCAGAGAAATTAAAAAGCCATGTTACAAATTCTATGCAGCTTAACATGAGGGTTGCTTCCTCATTTAACTTAATCACCAGAATCTAAAATTCTAGAACCAGAAAAGACCTTCTCATTTACCTCCTACCAGGCTTAACTAGTGACTCAAACAGTAAAGAATCTGCCTACAATGCAGGAGCATGTGAGCATGAGTGCTGAGCTGCTTCAGTCATACCTAACTCTTTGTGACCCTATGGACTAGGGCCCGCCAGGCTCCTCTGTCCATAGTATTCTCCAGGCAAGAACACTGGATTGGGTGCCCACCCAGGGATCAAACCTGCTTCTCCTGTGTCGCCTGTATTGCAGGCAGATTCTTTACTCACTGAACCACCTGGGAAGCCTGCAATGGAGGAAACATGAGTCCAATCCCTGGGCCAGGAAGATTTCTGGGAGAAGGGACTAGCTACCCACAGCAGTATTCTTGCCTGGAGAATTCCTTGGACAGACGAGGCTGGCAGGCTACAATCCATAGGGTCACAAAGAGTCGAATACAACTGAGTGACTATCACTTTCATTCAGGTTTAACTACCTCCAGCTTAATTACAATTAAATCAAGTTACCTTTAAGCTGAAACAGTTCCACACCCTTGATAATCAACAAGCCAGGACTAGAATATGACTGAGGTCCTTGCCTTCCTCAGTAATCAAGATAAATATTATATTAACTTCCTCTACTCAAATCCCATCTCTGTTGGATCCTGTCTTTATTTAAAATTTTGATACCCTGATTCATCATGGATTTTTTGCAGTGATTTTTTAAAAATATCATTCATTTATCTTGATTACTGGGGCTTTTGACATTCTCAAATTATGTACCCTGAGGCCAGTGCTTCATTCACCCCACAGTAGTCCTGGAGCTGTAAATCCATTCTGAGATTTATACAACCTCAGGTTCAGAAATTTCTTTCTTCCATCTTGTCCAGGACTTCTCAGCCTCAGCACTATTGACATTTCTGGCCCAGATAATTCTTCTTGTGGAAGCTGGCCCTGTGCCTTGTAGGATATTTAGCAGCATCCCAGCCCTCCCCCAGCTTGATGCTAGTAACACTCTGCCTTTCCCCTCTCCTTACCAGCGTTGCCAAATCATCCCTGGTTGAAAGCCACTGATCTAACCAAAGGCACCTCATTTCTTCACACTGTGTTCTCGGTAGAGACAGAAAGCAGCTTTCATCATCCTCTAAATAATCACCCCAAGAGAGTCTTTGCTTTGTAGAATGTGTGTTTACAGTCTAACTTGATTAGAGTGATGATAATCATATTAGCATGTCTAGACTTACCAAGGTCAAACCCCTGGCCTCTGTATGGTTTATTCCTGTCTTGTATCTGACATCTCGGTAGACCACTTGGCCATCTGCAGCAGTAGCTTCTTCCAGAAGTTCAGCGATGCCTTGTAATTGTAACCCCTTTGTCAAACTGCAAATTCAACTCTTTCATTGCATAAGGTCAGAGAGATCCATTACCCACTAACCACATTTCACTCTCTTCAAAGTGAATTCCATCTTGGAATTTATCAGTAACTTTTTTGTAAGCTATCGTATCTTCTTCCATCTCAGAAGCTAAGCCTCCAGTGAGTCAGATTACTTTAAATAATTCAGCAGTTCAACTTTCTCTGTGATCTTAGTTTTGTAAGTAGTACAATTTTGGGAAGCCATTTTGCTTATAATAACAGAAAAGATATGTATTTAAGTAATTTTCTTTCTTATTATTCAAAGGCCAAATTCATCACAAAATTTTTAAAGCTCAGAGTTAGACTTGGAAGTCAAATTACACTTGAAAGGTAAAAGTCCACTTCTGGATCCCGGTTTTGTAAAACCACACTGAAAAGTCCCATAATCATCCATGCAAACTGTAACATGAATCATAAATAGATCAGTGAGCTAGAAATTGTTCCCAGTGACCTCCCACCGTCACCCTCCACTCTGTTGAACTTCCAATAAATTCTGTGTCCATGTGTGTTTTTCATTCCAGGTGGAAATGATGTATGGCAAAGTCAACCTACATTCAAGATTATGAGTGTATGTATCAGTCAGTGTTGTTGGCTGCAAGCAACAGAAACTCATTCTGGTTGACAAAGCAGAAAAAAAGCATTTGTTGCTGAGTTGTGAAATAGTTTCAAGACTTTCCAAAATGACTGAAACTGGACTAGAAAAGGAGACCAGATGAGGGAAGCTGTGCCACAGGTAGACTCCAGACAAAACACATCACCTAATCCACCTAGTGGGAACCACTACGCTGACCCATCTCTGAAAAATGGATGCCACAGTCTGCCCGACAACCGCAGACACCCAAACTTTAGATAGTGCTGCTCCTGCTACCACTCCCTCAATGCCTCTGGATTCTCTGCTGTCTCTGCCTCTTTATGTTACCAGCTCTCAATTCAAAGTCTGTAGCAGAAGCATCCATTTAGTCAACCCCAGGTCATCTGCCTGTGTTTTAGCTGCAAGGGAGGCTGGGACAATGTCTGGGCTTTTCAGCTTCTAAAGTGGAGGCAGGCAGCCAAGGGAATGACAGCTGTCCATTAGAGCTGTGATGAAGGGAGGTTGTTAATAATAAACGAATCCTTGGGCTTTCGAGTCAGACTAAAACTGAATTTGAATTTATGCTCTGTTACTAGCTATGGGACCTTGGGCATGTCTCTTTCCTTGCTTTCATAAGTCCTTGTGAGGACTGAATTAAAACGTCCATGTAAAATTGCCTAGTATAGTATATGGTACATAGTAAATAGCTCGATATATCTATATGTGTGTATGTAAATATATACCCATTGTATGTATGCATTCCAGCATCCAATAGTGATAAGAGAGACAGTTTCTCCACTTCCATTCCTTTTCCCCTTTCATGAAACCCTACCAGATACCTGGGGCTTTTCTTGTGACTCAGCTGGTAAAGAATCCACCTGCAATGCAGGAGACCTGGGTTTGATCTCAGGGTTGGGAAGATCCCCTGGAGAAGGGAAAGGCTACCCCCTCCAGCATTCTGGCCTGGAGAATTCCATGGATTGTATAGTCTATAGGTTCGCAAAGAGTTGAACACGACTGAGCGACTTTCACTTCACCAGATACTTGCCTATTTCAGACTTTTCATTTAGTTTAAAACAGGGCAAGGCAATTAAGTTTAAGTTTGGTCTCCCTAGTGAAAGCATACATGATCTAGCAGAGCAACACCAATGAAGGAATAATTATAAGTCACATATGCTATAGTACCATAAAGAGAAAGTTCAGGGATTTCTCTGGCAGTCCAGTGGTTGAGACTTAGCCTTGCAATGCAGGGGGCTGCAGGTTTGATCTCTGGTTGGGGAGCTAAGATTCCACGTGACTCAAGGCCAAAAAAACACAAAACATAAGATACAAGCAATATTGCAACAAATTCAATAAAGACTTTAAAAAATGGTCCACATCAAAAAATTTTCAGTGGATAGTATTAATTTCATCTGAGGAGCTAGAAAGACCATTATAGAAGCAACTTGACTGGGAACATGAAGAACAGTTGATAAGACTTTTCCAGAGAACAGAAAGGGAATGACTTCTACCAGAGAGAATCCTCTCTGCACAGCCGTGTAAGTGCAGGTTGTGCCTGGGAATAGGGAAGAGTTCAGAAAGACAAAAGCAAGGAATTGGTGGGAAGATGGAAAAAATGAACTGGGAAAGAGAAACTAGAGCTGGATGATCAAAATCCTAGGGTCACGCCAGACTGGTGTCTCTTCCTCTGCTAAGACACATGCCAGCAAGACTGCTAAGAACTGATCAATAGCCTCAGCAATGTGTCTCATCACTGATACTACTATCTTAGGTCACTATTTACCCCTGGCAAAATGTTTTTAATTCATTATTCAGATGTTCAATCAGTCGACTGAAAACAAAAAAGCACAACCTAAAAGTTGAGAGTTTTATTTTATTCAGCAAACTTGTAAGGGACTTAAACTTGGGATTCAGACTCAAAGATGGCTCAGAGGTGCTGTTCCAAAGAGTTGAGGGAGGAGCCAGCATATGTAGGAGGTTTTGCAGAAAAGCCAGCTGGTCAAAACATTAATAGGTAGCTGTTAAAGGAAAAAGCAGCCATTTCAGAGTAATGAACTTAGTGTTTCCTATGCAAGAGTCTGAGCTCAGTAAAATCGTTCCTTTGATATGCTCAACTATGTGGGGCCAGTATCCCTTTTTCTCCATCCTGAATCCTCTCAAGGTTCACAGTCAGGGGCAGCTGCAGTGGCTGACGGCTTGAGGGCCACATCACCCTTTGTTTACAGATATGGCAAGCGGCATTTTTTTGCCACAACCCCCAGGAATTAACGTTGGCTCCAAGAGTCCGACCTGACTGAGTGACTTCACTTTCTTTCTTTTTTTAAGTAAAACAAGGGAACAGGCAAAGCTTTTCCCAGTCCTTCATTTTGTTGAGTCTCCCCATTTCCCTAACCAGGGTCTTCAGGGCTCTCTAGAAGTCTCTACCTGTACAGGACACCAAATGGTATACAGCTAAGGGCTCAGGCCTCACTTGTGCTTCCAGCTCCATACTCTGCCATTTTTCTGCCCCCACCATTCATCAGAGTCCCAATTTCTACTTAGGATGAAACTGAGAATGAGCCAAACAGATAAACCAGCCTCCGCTGCCTCACTGGTCCATGGCCCTTCTTAGTAACGCAGTACGTTGCAGGGAGTCCCTACACCATGAACAAAGTTTTCCAACATCAATTTCTGTTTGCTCCTAGACGTATATTTTTCCCAACCTCTTCACCCCTCATCCCTGCCACAGTTGGAACATGTGCTCTCATCAGACAGAAGAACTTTCATCGATCACAAAATAAGGATGCTCAAGACATGGTTGCTCCAGAAAATCTGAAGTGAGTGGTTGCTTCCTCTTTCTTCTCAGGAAATAGAGGCAGCTTTGGGTCAGGGTTGAATCTTCTCTTTCCTTCTGGACCTGGAGTTTGGTCTCCACTTCTCCAAGCCCATTAACTTGGGGATCTGAACCCAGCAGTTCCAGCCTCTGCAGCATGAAAAATGGAAGGGTTTGGCCCCTTGCTGTGGATGGGGCTACAGTACACTGATCTCAGATCTAAGTGGGTTTCTTTCAGCTTTTGTTTCAGCTGCCAACAGCATGGGGGCTCAAGACCTGTGAGAAGGGACTTCCTTGATGCCCCAGTGGTTAAGGCTCTGCAGTCCCAATGCAGGGGGCCTGGGTTGGATTCCTGGTCACAACTAGATCATGAATGCAACAACAAAGATGCTGAGTGCCACAGCTAAGACCCTGTGCAATCAAAAAAAAAAAAAAAGGGTCTGAGAGAAACTTCAGAATGCCAGGGAGGGGCGTCTGCCCGGGGAGGCAAAGAGGCCTGGGGATGAGGCCCATCCCACAGTACTGAGGCTGAGAGGCCTCTGCGCTGCAGGGCCAGCCTCTTTAGTAACCTATTCTGGTAAAACACGAGGGGCGGATGAAAATGAACTATTGTTCGTGGGACAGATCCATTCCTGCAGTGGCAATATATTTTCCTCACGTGCTTTTCTCTTCACAGCAAGTAAATGCACGTGAAGCCAGTGACTCTGAAGTCAGTCATATTGAATTTACTCAGTTTTCCTTTAGTCTTCAAGCGTGAAGCGTTACAAACCTTCATATGTACACCGGAGAAAGAAAAAATGAAGGAAAGAAAGACACACACACACACACCACTCCCCAGCAAAACCTAAAGAAAAGCCTGAAAAAGAAAACAGTGACACAGTTTCGAATCTTAATCTCCTGAAATGGTGCCTTGAAAGCCGCCCTCTCCACTTTTCTGAGTGGGGCCTTCAAAACTGCGTGTCAAATCATGTTATAACCTTGCTTCTTATCTGTTGGTGAGAGCTTTCAAGGCCCAGTAATTCCCCCAGATACGGCAGGAAAGTTCACAGTAGAGATTTGCACCCTTGAGTAAGCTTTGCACAATGCTTTTTGTGGCAGGCTGGTAGAGGAGAGAGATTTGTTTTCCCTTTCAGAACTAAAGCATGCCACTGCCAAGGACACAGTCTTGAAGCCAACCAGAATCACTCCCTTGGTCAGATAATCTCCGGGACAATGACTTACTATTATATACTTTCTGTTTTGGTCCAATAAGACGCACAGCCAAGGGGAATGCTCCTGCATTCCCATACAAGTGAAAACTAATAGCCACAACCCCACCGATGAGGGAGGCTCTCTGGGGGCCCTCTCCCCAGACACTCCCCTGTGGTACACCATCCCATTACCAGTGAGGGCCTGGATATGTGGGTGCTGGCTGGAGGCGGGGAGGACGACGGTGCAGGGGACTCAGGAGAGAAGAGTCAAACCGCTAACAGCTTGGAGAGAGGTGTCACCCGACGTAGGAAGGATGGGGACGACTCACCTGGTGGCTCTGACTGGCCCGAGGCTTCCACAGGAAGGGGCATGATGAGCTTTGAAGCAGTACCCTCACGATGAGGGGTCACAAGCACAGTGTGGACGGGGTCAGACAGGTAACGTCCATGAGTGACTCACCTCCGCCAGTGAGGTGGGGAACTGTAGAGGGAGTTGGGGTCCAAGAGAAGAAAAGCAAAAGAGACACCAGCTACCATGTTGTTGTTTAAAACAAAGGCGACTTTCTGAACATTTATTCCTCATGGCAAACCAATATGCTTTCTTGTACTAGGCATGACATTCATGGTAGCCTTTTTCCCTCGACTGTCCTGAGGCTCAGAGCTATATTTTGTACTTCTTTTTTCTTTAAAAAAATTTTTCCCTTTGATTTTTTTCTCCCTCTCCTTCCTGTCCTTTTCCTCTTCCAAGACACGTACTCAGACACATGTGTGCTTAGTAATCTATAAGATATGACATAGATAATGTAAGAGTAATACTAATTAAATATTTCAGAGTTATTAGTGACTTATTATTAAGCATTAATGTATGCCACGGTCCTGTTTTTTATTTTCTTCTATTTTATGTATTTTCATATAAAATGCTCTACCAAATGTCCAAACTCAGTGGAAAACACCATTTGGTTAATTCTAAATTCTGGCTCTGAACTGCAAGGGATCCTAATTTTAAATACATTCTGTTATCCTCATTTAAGAACTTAAAAGTATTTCCCTTTTGGAAGTTTTTTTTTTTTTTTCTTTTCCTCACTACCATCTCTGTCTGCAAGCCAAGATTGTGACTAGAGATGATATATTTTAGGAAGGGGCCATAGATCCAAAATTAATCTCTACCAACGTTAATTCCTGCATAAATTAGGTTTAATGTGTTTTTCAACACCATAAATCAAAGGTAATAAGTATAAATAAAACATGAACCTAGGTTTCCTCATTTATAACTTCATATCTATGATACTTCAGTGTAGAAAGGGCAGATTTCTTTTTTCTTTTTTTAGAGCTGTTGGACTAGCCATCTCAAAGTTTGTAGTAGACAGTGTAAAATTAAATGTATTTCCTCTCTATGGCTGAGACAGCTAATAATCAGAAACCCACTGAAAAATTCCCTCTGTGTTCCTGTGCAATACATCCTGATGCTCCTCTTGGGACCAGCAAACCAGTAGAATTGCCAGGGACAATTTGAGAATGAGGTGGGAGAGGAACCAGCAGCTCTGGGGCCCAGGAAACTTGTTCTGCTCCATGAAGCCAGTGGCCAGGTGTTGTCTTCAGGTTATTCTATGGCTGTAATTCAGTTCTCGAAGAATCTGTGAGACAGGAAGAAAATAGGGCATCAGGGTGATCCAGCTGATTCTTCTGTGATCTGTAGGGGGCATGCAAGTGTCTAATCCTCTCTCCTTGACCAGTGTGCACACTCAGACCTTCTCAACTGTCTGAATAAAGTGAAGTCACTCAGTCTTGTCTGACTTTTTGTGACCCCATGGACTGTAGCCTACCAGCCTCCGTCCATGGAATTTTCCAGGCAAAGAATACTGGAGTGGGTTGCCATTTCCTTCTCCAGGGGATCTTCCTGACCCAGGGATCAAACCTGGGTCTCCTGCATTGCAGGCAGATGCTTTACCACCTGAACCACCGGGGAAGCCTCCAATTTTCTGAATGTCCATTGCTAAAGTTTTTTTTTTTAATTTTTATACAAATATAGTTGATTCACGAAGTTGTATTAGTTTCTCATGTACAGCAAAGTGATTCCATTATTGTTGTTGTTCAGTTGCTAAGTCAAGTCCAACTCTTTGCCACCCCATGGACTGCACATCAGGCTTCCCTGTCCTTCACTATTTCCTAGAATTTGCTCAGACTCCAGGAAATTGATTCAGTGATGCAATCTAACCATTTCATTCTCTGTCACCCTCTCCCCCTTTTGTCCTCAATCTTCCCTAGCATCAGGGTCTTTTTCAATGAGTTGGCACTTCATATCAGGTAGCCAAAGTATTTACATGCATATATATATATATATATATATATATATATATATATATTTTAACATTCTCTTCCATTGTAGATTATTACACAATATTGAGTATAGTTTCCTGTGCTATACAGTAGGTCCTTGTCAGTTACCTATCTTCTATACAGTAAGGTGCATATTTTAATCCCAAACTACAAATATACCCCTCCTCCTCTTCCCCCTTGATAACCATAAGTTTGTTCTCTGTAACTTATTTATAAAAACATGAATAGATTCACAGCCACAGAAGAGCATCTGTTGATTAAGAGGAGAAAGGTAAAGAGAAAAGCACTGCTAACAGTTTTGCCTGGAAAATTGTGCCCCACCTGCCCTCCCACCAATGCCAGGGCAGCCCACCATCAATGAGATCACAAGAAACTCACTCCCTCTTCCCAATTCTGACTTGAGGTTCATACTCCAGAACTGCATTGTCCAATGGTAGCCATCAGTCACACGTAATTATATAATTTATTTAAAATTATGTTATTTATTTAATTAAAGACAATTTGATGTCTTTTAATTAAAGTACACATGTAATTTAATTAAAATTATATGCCAGTTACGCTCGTCATATTTCAAATGCTCGGTGGCCCTATTAGATAGTGGTAACTGTACTGTATTGTGCCAGTTACATAGACCATTCCCCTCTGCAAAAACTTCTACTGGGCAGCACTGCTCGAGAGTTTACCTCTAGGGATTACACAAAAGTCTGTCTTGCTTCTCTATCTGACTTTCTTGTCTCCTTTTTATTTTTTTATTTATTTTCTGATAGACACTCCATTAGTGACTCATATGCACTGAGATCCCTGTGTCAAGCTCTGCTTCCAGGAAATTTTACCCAAGACATCGTCTATGTTGTTTTCAGCTCTAGACTCATTGTAAACCAACAACTAAACATTAACATATGGAAGCTATAGAGGTCCTTACCCTGAAAGATACTCATATGTGCTTGCTTGCTAAAGCTAAGCCCATGGATAGGGTCAATGTGCCAGGTTTTTATAAAATGAAAAGGGTTCTGGGACCATGGTGAAGCAGTTTTATTTTTTTTTCTTTTTTTTTTTAATTTATTTTTTTTAATTGTTTTTGCCATACATTGTCATGATATCACCATGGGTTTACATATGCTTCCCCTCCGGAACCCCCCTCCCTCTTCCCTCCCCCCTCCCCGGGAAATCTCGCTGCACCAGCCCCGAGCATCAGTCCTGGGCTGGCGATTGATTAGACATATGAAAATTAACATGCTTCAATGCCCTTCTCCCATATCACCCCACCCTTACCCTCATCCACAAAGTCCACGAGTCTATTCTATACATCTGTGTTCCTTTTGCTGTCTCGTATGTTGGGTTCTCGTTACCGTCTTTCTAAATTCCATATATATGCGTTAATATACTGTATTGTTGTTTTTGCTTCTGGCTTACTTCACTCTGGATAATGGGCTCCAGTTTCGTCCATCTGAGTAGAATTGCTTCAAATGAATTTTTTTTTTTATGCTGAGTAATATTCCATTGTGTATATGGTGAAGCAGTTTTAAATCACCAAAGATTGTGACCAAGGAGGGTGAGTCTCTATAAGAGGCATGAGATGCCCAGATGTGTGTGGCCGGGGGGCCAGGGGTTGGTTGCCTAGGTCAACAGTGCTGGGGGCACAGAACAGTAAGTGCCCTGGATGTGAAAGCAAATACCTGACTGATGGCTGAAGATGAGCCAGAATCTCAGTGTCAACTTTTTCATCTTTGTTGTTTTTGTGTTGCTAAGTCATGTCTGACTCTTTGTGACCCCATGGACTATAGCCCTCCAGTCTCCTCTGTCCTTGGGATTTCCCAGGCAAGAATACTGGAGTGGGTTACCACTTGCCTCTCCAGAGGATCTCCCCGACCCAGTGATGGAACCCAAATCTCCTGTACTGGCAAGAGAATTCTTTACCATTGAGCCACTTGGGAAGCCCCCAAAAGTCAGAGAGAAGCATCAAAAAACATTCTGAAGCATAAGCCACATCTGTTGGACCCTAACACAAAGATTCTGGCCCTTTATACTTTGGATTCCCTTTGTAGCATCCATATATGCACTTTTATTTATTATTTAAAAAATATTTGGTCACATGTGGATATGGCTCATGCTTATATTTGTGAGAGGGGCATGGAAGGGAGAGAGTCAGGGTGCTGGCATCAAAGCTGAGATGCACTGGGGACCTAGAGATTAAAGTGAGTGGATTATACCCAGACACATGCCAATCAGTGGACTTGATTGCACACAGTGACCAGAGGGAAGGGATACCCAGGAATAAAAGTAATAATAATAATTACTTCTTGCATTTACTGAGCATTTATTAAGTACTCTACAAGTTTGATGTCTTTTATAAACTTCTAGGGGATAAGAACTTATTGCCTCTATTTGAAAGGTGGGAATACTGAGGCTTGAAGAGGCTAAGTGATTTACCCAAGGTCATAGAAAAGCAATTAAGTAGCAGTGGCATGACTGAAACTGTCTGGTAATTTCTTATTTTGATCTTTTATTTAGTTGTCCTTAATCTGTGGGAATCTTGAAATCCTGAATTATTGACACCTTCGTGGTACAGTGGTAAAGAACCTTCCTGCAGATGTGGGAGATGCAAGAGACACAGGTTCTATCCTTGGATCAGGAAGATACCCTGAAGAAGGAAATCCAACCCACACCAGTATTCTTGCCTGGAGAATCTCATGGACAGAGGAGCCTGTTGGGCTAGAGTCCATGGGTCGCAAATAGTAAGACGCAACTGAACAACTGAGCTCTCCTCCAACAGGGATTTGCATTTACTTTTTCCTGGAGTCCTCTATCCTACCCACAGGGGAAGCTTTTAAACTTCATAATGAGGTATGGGCCCTGGCAGCAGGCTCAGGGCTTAGCTTCCAATCCCCGCATTTGAGGCTGACACTGACATTGATCCTCCAAGCCTTGCAGTTTGCTTTTCTCCCTTGATTCTAGTTTTAGCTCACTATGCATGTATATGTATGTCCTATTGTTTTGCTATTGCTGGAAATTTCCTTCTGGTTCTGTATTTTTTTGACCTTGCCTCGAGGCATTTGAGATCTTAGTTCCCCAACTAGGGATCCAACCCGTGCCCCCTTCAGTGGAAATACAGTGTCCTAAGCTCTGGACTGCCAGGGAATTCCCTCCCTCTGTTTCTTGTGAGAATTCAGTGTATTACAAAGCCTATCACATTATCCTGCACTAATGCCATCAGAATATCACATCACATCATCTGTTCACCATTCTGCCAGCAGCATTCCAGTTTCACCTTTAAAATGCGCTGCATAAACTTCACATCTGATTGGCCCATTCAACATTTTGGCGCAGACTTGGTCCCAGCAGAATTCTTCTGGAAACCAGATTGGTTCCACTTTCTCTGACCACAGACTTGATTCTTTTATTTTTATCAGGAGTTCAGCTCACAATCATTAACTGATTTTTAGCATTTCTGGCAGCTCTTTCAAGTTACACAGGCTCATTTCTCTGTCTACAAAGACTCTGATCCATTTCCAGGAACATATATAATACAGTGTTACTAACGGAATCATATTATGCTTATTACAAGATGTATAATATCCTGCTGTTTGCTTTTTGGTTTAAGAACATATCATAGTCCATCCCAGGGAGCCTCCCAGGTGGTGCTAGTGGTAAAGAACTCACCTGCCAGTGCAGGAGACATGAGAGATGTGGGTTTAATCCCTGGGTCTGGAAGATCCCCTGGAGGATGGCATGACAACCCACTCCAGTATTCTCACCTGGAGCATCCCATGGACAGAGGAGCCTGGCAGGCTATGGTCCATAGGATTGCAGAGTCAGACACAGCTGAAGCAACTTAGGACGCACATAATCCATCTCAATGCTTACAATTGCCTCATTCTTTTTCATAGCTGCATACTACTCCATAATATTATTGCAGTGTTTTTTTAACAACTTAGTAGTCAATGGACATTTAGGTTATTTCCAATTTGCTTATATAAATAGTACAGTGATATAATAAACATATGTATATGTGTGTACATATGTGAGAATAACCTATGGAAAGGATTTATAAAATAAATTTGGGGGTTTTAAGAGTATGAATATTTCACATTTTAATGGATGTCACCAATTTGTCTGTCCCCAAAACCATGCTAACGTAACAGTGTTTTGGAGAGAAACTATTGATACTAACACCAGCACAATATCCATTTCCCCCTAATTCCTTAGTAAGGGATTCCCTTTCTAGTTTCAGAGCGGTGGTATACCTAACAAAACAGCCCCACTTTCAGTTAAATATGATCACGGGGCTACCTTCTGGCCACAGAATTGTGAATGCAAGCGTTGTGTGGAGCGTTCTGGAATACTGCTTCCTGGAAGTTATGCCTCTTTTGGTTCTTCTGCCTTTATTTCTCCCTCCAACCTGCACGGTGGTGAGATGGCTAGCATCCCAGAGTGGTTAGAAGAGAAACCATATACAGGCACTGTGGAGAAGAAAGGAGGCAGAATCATGGAGCACTGCCCTGCGATCCTAGACTGCCTTCATCCTGACTGCCATTGTGTTGAGAATAAACCCAGGACTTTCTGGGCCTTTGTTACATGCAACTGAATGAAATCTCTAAATGACACCACTGCTTCCAAACATGTAACCAATAAGCCAGTCTTTACTGAGTACTTACTATGATGAGCCCAGTCAAGTGCTATGGATAATCACCACAATGCCCTTGCCCATCCCCAAATTGGGCTGTCCTTCTTAAAGGGGTCTGTGCCACCAGATATGTGAACTTGTATTAATACAGTGACTCCCCCTCCTTTCTTCCCCATAAGTGATCTCAGTCCACAGGACTGATGGAGCAAACTTGACATTCCCGTCTCTTTGGTTCAGATCATCCAAGGAAATCAGTCTGTGGACACACACACCAGTGCATACATAAAACAAAACAGCTTTTCTTGGGATCCACAAAACTTCCTTATCTTCCAGTCTCAGGAATTTTCCAGGATAACCCTTTGGCCCCCTTTAAGAGATGACCTGCGTGATGAAAAATGTGACAGCTCCATGGAATAAAAATTTGTAGAGTTAATAATTCAAAACTATTATTAAATCAATACACTTCTTTTTGGTTTGTCAATATGGACTTTTTCAATTAGGCAATTTTATTACAGTGATGAATATCAACAGCACAATTAAGAGAGTGCTGTTCTAACTTATGGTCGGCTTCGCCTAACGATCCACATTTGCTCTTGAATAAATGTGGGGCCTGTAGCCCTCTGAAGATTGATAGACCTTTATCGGCAGCTGAGCCTCTCCCATCCCTGGTGAGGACCAAGCAGGAATGACTTTCTTTTTTTCCCTTTTTTTTATTTTTTAAATTATGAAAATATGATAACACATTTACAGGAGACTTGGAAAATACAGAACAAGGTTACATATAGCTCCACTATATATTACAATTATTTTTTAAGTAGATAAATTAAGGCTTTTAGTTAGAATTTCAACATCAAACTAGGAGTGACTCTCTTCACATTTCCTGGAGGGATCCTGGCGGGGGCTTGAGCCCTTCTGGTGACAGATGTTACATACAGCATCTGACAAGTAAGCTGAGTCCCAAACCAAATCCCACTTTTCTTAGTAAATAAAGACAGCAAATAAAATTCCTTTTAAATCTCCATAGGGACCTATAGAACCTGTCAATTGGGAATCAAGTGTGCAAAACCTCAGTTAAAGCCAGGGGATCGCTCTGCCACCTGAGTCATTTAACCTGCTTGTAGGAGAAGGAACATGGAATATGGAGCCAGATGTCTGCGGACCAAGGCTCACTGGGCAGGCTGGGCCCCGGCCCTCCTGAGCTAACCAGAACGATCAGGGGGCAGGAGTGCTCCCATCTTAGGATGTGGGCTGATAAGAGAAAAGGTCACACTCTGAGGTCTGAAAAAGTTATTCTGGCTTATTGATGAGCTCACTTGAATTTCATGTCAAGTAAAACAGCCTGTCTGTGGCCTTTCAAGCAACAAAGTGTGGAAAATTCTTAAAGAGATGGGAATACCAGACCACCTGACCTGCCTCCTGAGAAATGGGTATGCAGGTCAGCAACAGTTAGAATTGGACATGGAGCAACAGACTGGTTCCAAATAGGAAAAGGAGTACATCAAGGCTGTATATTGTCTCTTTGCTTATTTAACTTCTATGCAGAGTACATCATGAGAAACACTGGGCTGGAAGAAGCACTAGCTGGAATCAAGATTGCCGGGAGAAATATCAATAACCTCAGATATGCAGATGACACCACCCTTATGGCAGAAAGTGAAGAGGAACTAAAGAGCCTCTTGATGAAAGCAAAAGAGGAGGGTGAAAAAGTTGGCTTAAAGCTCAATACTCAGAAAACTAAGATCATGGCATTCAGTCCCATCACTTCATGGCAAATAGACGGGAAACAGTGAAAACAGTGTCAGACTTTATTTTGGGGGGCTCTAAAAATCACTGCAGATGGTGATTGCAACCATGAAATTAAAAGACACTTGCTCCTTGGAAGAAAAGCTATGACAAACCTAGACAGCATATTAAAAAGCAGAGACATCACTTTGCCAACAAAGGTCCGTCTAGTTAAGGCTATGGTTTTTCCAGTAGTCATGTATGGATGTGACAGTTGGACTATAAAGAAAGCTGAGCACCGAAGAATTGATGCTTTTGAACTGTGGTGTTGGAGAAGACTCTTGAGAGTCCCTTGGACTACAAGAAGATCAAACCAGTCAATCCTTAAGGGAATCAGTCCTGGATATTCATTGGAAAGACTGATGTTGAAGCTGAAATTCCAATACTTTGGCCACCTGATGCAAAGAACTGACTCATTGGAAAAGACTCTGATGCTGGGAAAGATTGAAGGCAGGAGGAGAAGGAGACGACAGAGGATGAGATGGTTGGATGGCATCACCAATGCAATGGACATGAGTTTGAGCAAGCTCTGGGAGTTGATGATAAACAGGGAAGCCTGGTGTGCTGCAGTCCATGGGGTCACAAAGAGTCCAACACAACTGAGCGACTGAACTGAACTGAAGCATGCACTGTACATCTACCTCAGTTATTAGAGAAAAGGGCACATTGCCCAAAAGTAAAGAATGTCCATGTAAAATATAGTGGTGACTCACTGTATACGTGCTGATCTGGCTTTTTTAACATCTTGATGGAATGTATACCTGACTTATTTAATGTTATTTGTTCTGACAAGATATAGAACCGTGCTAGAACAGTGCTTCTCCAGAGGAGTTCCTCAGTCATCTGAGAGCTGTCTCCAGGCTATAATCCTTGGATTTCCCTAATGGCTCAGCTGGTAAAGAATCTGCCTGCAATCCAGGAGATAAAGGAGATGCAGGTTCAATCCCTGAGTTGGGAAGGTCCTCTGAAGTGGGAAATGGCAACCCACTGCAGTATTCTTACCTGAAAAGTCCCATGGACAAAGGCGCCTGTTAAGCCACAGTCCAAAGGGTCATAAAGAGTCGGACACGACTGAGTACAAGCACATAGTCCTCAGTTAGCTCAAATAAAACTCTTGCATTTCTATTATAGAATTATTATTTATTGATTTATTAATTATTTTCACCAACAAGCCCCAATCATGGGCCCACAAATTCCAAGCAAGATGAAGGTTGTGATAGTTCCCACATCGAAGTCAGGCTATGTTGGCAGAGAAGCAGGCCAGCAGCTGGGCAACCAATACTGCAGATGTGTGTAGAGAGGTGGGTCCCCATCTGCACTGCGGACACCAAGCTCCAGCATCAGACCTGAGGACAGCAGCCTTACAGACTCAGCCAGCTTAACCAGTTCCCACAACTGCATCTCAAACCCCTGTAATAAACGTGCAGTCACTCTGCTTCTCTGGTAGAACACTAACTGATACCCACCCCAACTCCTCCTAATAGAGCGCTCTTTAGTATAAGTTATCTAGAGCAGCAGTCCCCAGCTGTTTTGGCTCCAGGGACCAGTTTCACGGAAGACCACAACCGGCAGGGCTGGGGGGTGGGTGGTGGGTGGTTTGGGGATGATTCAAACACATTACATTTATTGTGCACTTTATTTCTATTATTATTACATCAGATCCTGGGCACTCCTGATGAGGAATCTATTTCTGTTGCTTGTAGATGCTAAATCCCAAACCACACACATTGCCTAATGTATTTTCAAATGTTTTCAAAATATTAAATAAGTACATTTTCAAATTATAAAGCACTAAGAACACGCATGTTACTGTTCCTTTTGCTAGTACAGACTGTGCTAGAAAGACAGAAACTCTAGGGTCAGATGGACAGAGGCAAATCTGAACTCTGCCAGGTAATACTCATACAACTTTGGATTAAGATACTTACTCATTCTGAGCCTGAGTCCTCCTTTGTAAAAAGTGGATGAAAGTTAGCAGTTAGCGCTAGTATCCATGCATACAAGAGAATCCCAAGCTGTCGCTGGCTTAAACAAGGAGCACGTTCATTGGTCTTCAGGTGGAAGCAGTCGAGGTAAACAGACTGTGTGGACCGGGGGGCTCCAGGGTCATCAGGACCCAGGCTCCTCACCCTCTAGACTGTACCCTCATCCTCAGGGTCCCCCACCCCTACCCTAGGGTGGCCACATCTACCTGAAGGGGAGGCTGGCAAATGTAATCTTCATTATGGGCTGTGATAAAGACTGGGCTTCTGTTACTGATGAAGGAGGTGACCCTGGGCATGGACTGTTGTTACGTGTGGTGCTTTTCCTTCTCCCCTCCTCCCCTTACAATGCTCCTTGCCCGCTCCTTCCCCCACCAGAACTCCTCCCAAATGCATCAGCAGCTTCCACCGATACATCAAAAAGATGAAGTTCAGAGTCTGCGTTCCAGAGATGGACAAGCTACATTTTTTTAAATTATTTTTTAAAATTGAAGGATAGTTGATTTACAATATTGTGTTAGTTTCAACTGTACAGAAAAGTGATTCAATTATATATATGCATATGTCTATATTTTTTTTTCTGATTCATTTCCATTGTAGTGTAGAAGGAGCCTCTTTAAAAGTAGCTAAATCACATCGTAATTTGTTAAATTAAATTTTATTGGTGTATAATTGCTTTACAATGCCGTGTTCCTTTCTGTTGTACAGCAAAGTGAATCAGCTGTGAAAGTGAAAGTTATTCAGTCGTGTCTGACTCTTTGAGATCCCATGGACTGGGGACTGACAGGGCCCTCTGTCCATGGAATTCTCCAGGCAGGAATACTGGAGTGGGTAGCCGCTCCCTTCTCCAGGGGATCTTTCCTACCCAGGAAGTGAACCCAGGTCTCCCAAATTGCCAGTGGATTCCTTGCCATCTGACCCACCAGGGAATCAGCTATACATACACGTAATTCCCCTCTTTTTGGATTTCCTTCCCATTTAGGTCACTACAGACCACTGAGGAGAGTTCCAGTATATTCTCATTCATTATCTATTTTACGCATACCTTCAATAGTGTATATGTGTTGATCCCAATTTCCTAATTCATCCCACCTCCACCCTGAACCATGTTTCTATACCTCTGCATCTCCTGCTTCCTGGCCGCGGGGCTTTGGGTGAACCTCCTAACCTCTTGAAGCCTGTTGCTCAATTGTAAGTGTCCACAGCAATAGTGCTGACCTCAGAGTTTTGTGGTGAAGAGTGAACAAGTTACTGCGGAAGGGGAGACAGTATAGTGCCTACCACATAGTTACTACGCAGCAAATATTAGCTGTGATTAGTGTCAGTGTGATCATTTTTATCTTACCTTGGTCAAGTCTCTCCAGAGGCAAGCTCATGGTGTATTTTTTCCCTCTGGGTTCATTCTTCACAGCTTTCTTCAGCTTCGGGAGCCTGAACAGTGAGAAAGAGGATGAGACTTAGGATGTTTCTCCTAAGAAGCTTTACTGAGCAGATTTGGGAAGTCCAGTGCACACCCGATGGCCCTTCACAGATGAGTAAGGAGCCTAGCTGCCAGGACTACCCCCGAGCCCTCTCAGGAGTTCAGGGCCCCCCTGGGTGGGTGCAAACAGTCTCCCCTTGTCTATCCTTCCAAGCCTGCTGTTCAGTGGCCGTGAGGACCAGGCCAGCTTCTTACCACAGCACAAGAGTGTGACTGTTATCTCTCACCAGATAAGCAATGTGTTCAGCCCAGGTCAAACACTCACTTATCTGCAGGTGCTAAGCACCAAGCCTCTGCCTTTCTTCCTCCAGTTGCTTCTTTGCTCACTCTTATCGCCTCTGAGCTGGTGTGGCTTGCGCACCTGATCTTAGCTTCTGGCTTGAAGCCCGAGAGGTGTCCTGGTTCCAGGGGACTGGAGTGTAGAGTGACCCCCTTGGGCAGTGCATGGAGAAGAGGCCTAGGCCAGGGTCAGGGGACCCAGCACCCAGTCTGTCTCCAAATGAACCCATAGATCTCAGCTGTTTCTGATGCCTCTTGCAGAGCTGACGATTCTGATTTGCTGCGAAAGGCCCCTGAGTGAGCATTCTTAGGGCCTATGGATGAAGAATGTTGCCTGCCATATCAGGAAACAAAGGGTGTTGTGGCCATCAGCTACTGCAGCTGCCCCTAGAGTGCACCCTGAAGGAATTCAGGGTGGAGAAGAATAGGATACTGGCCCTAGATAGTTAAGGTGCATATCAAAGGGATGGTTTTAGTGACTACTGCGTCCTCTCATATAAAAAAAAAGTGCTAAATTCAGTGATTTAAGATGTCTGGTTGCTTTAATTAACAGCAATCTTTTGATGCTCCAACAACTGTTTTTTTGTTTTTTTTTTTAATGCTTGACTTTCTCTAGTTGTGGCAAGCAGGGGCTGCTCTAGGGTTGTGGTGTGCAGGCTTCTCATTGCACCGGCTTCTCCTGTCGCAGAGCAGAGGCTTTAGGTGCATGAGCTTCAGCGGTGGCAGCACTTGGGCCCAGTAGCTGTGGTCAGTGGACTCAGATGCAGCACTCAGGCACTAGAGCACATGACTTCACCAGTTGCAGCTGGAGGGAGCAAGAGCAAAGGCTCAGCAGTCTTGGTGCCCCAGACTAGTAGCTACACAGCAAGTGGGATCTTCCCAGACCATGGATCGAACCCACGTCCCATGCACTGGCAGGAGAATTCTTAACCACCGGATCACCAGGGGAATTCGACAACCTGGTTTTTGTTGCAAAATTCCTATGTATCCTGGCTCCTCCCTTACTACTTCTGCAGAGCATTCCCTCAGAGCTATCTCAGAGGCTACCCCGTGGGGCTTGAGTCCACAGCAATCCACCAAATAAAACATAATTCTCAACTGTGTATTTTTCTTTTCAGTCTACAGACAGACCAAAGAAGACAAGTTGAAAAAGATTTAAAATGAGGAGCAGGAAGTATGTCTTCAGCCTTCTGGTGAAGGAGAACCGTGAGTCTCTCTTGACTGCACTGTTGATTTGATGTTGCTTGTGTGGCTATGTGGTCCACGGTGCCCACAGTGGGCAGGTGGAGGCCTCTTGCTCATCAGCTTGTTCATGTAGAAATGGCTTGTGAGAGCAATGACTCTCCCACGTGAATCCCGAGCAAGAAAGGTGGGGGAAAATTCTAGAATATTTGCAGGAAGTTAAGTAATGACATAAAGAAGTCCTTACTTAAGAAATACTTCACATTACAATCAGCACTTACAGAATGAACTAGTGGTGGGCAGGGGAAGCACATATTATTTATTTAGTCTACAAGATGATTTCCTCATTTTATAAAAAGCCAGATATTTCTTCTAGGAAGCCAGCACTCATGGTGCACTAAATGTAAAGTTGATGCATGTAATAAAGCTAATTAGACAAATCTGACTAATAAACCTACTGTTTAATAAGCATAATAAACATAGCTGTGCTCTGCAGTGTTAAAATGTTTTGTATTTTAATAAACACACATTTTGGGGATAAATTTCCATTAGGTGTCGTATAGCAGAAACTAGCATTTGCCGACAAAGTTCTATATAGTCAAAGCTATGTTTTTTTTCCAGTTGTCATGTACAGATGTGAGAGCTGGACCATGAAGAAGGCTGAGCTTCAAAGAATGGATGCTTTTGAATTGTGGTGCTGGAGAAGACTCTTGAGAGTCCCTTGGACAGCAAGGAGATCCAACCAGTCCATCCTAAAGGAAATAAAACTCTGAATATTCATTGGAAGGACTGATGCTGAGCTGAAGCTGAAGCTCCAATACTTTGGCCATCTGGTGCTAAGAGCCGACTCACTGGAAAAGACCCTGATGCTGGGAAAGATTGAGGGCAGGAGGAAAAGGGGACGACAGAGGATGAGGTGGTTGGATGGCATCATTGACTCAATGGACATGAGTTTGAGCAAGCTCCGGGAGATAGTGAAAGACAGGGGAGCCTAGCGTGCTGCAGTTCATGGGGTCACAAAGAGTGGGACACGACTTAGCGACTGAACAAAAAAACCACAACAACAAAGCAATCATACTCCAATAAAAATTAATTAAAAAATAAGGTTAGGTCAAAAAAATTCTGTAAGATAATGTCTTTCTCAAGGTTCAATGTAATGTGTGTGCCTACTGTGAACTGAATGGAGAAGGCTTGCCAGTTGCCTTTGAAGGTGAAATCCATTCTGTGATGAAAGGTCTGTAATACCCATGTTTTACCACAAGGGGGCAGCGCACCACAGGGTAGTTAACCGCAAAACCCGCGATTGGGAATGCATAGCCTAGGGCAAGACTGCCTCCTTCCTGGGACTGGGGGTGGGGGTGGGGGGAAAATTCATTTACAGCCGTGAAGAGACAGATCTGATGGTGCCTTGGCATAACCGAAAGCCCTAAGTATTTGCCAGAAACCTCTTGGCTGTTCTCCTGCAGAAAAAGAATGAAATCATTGTGTAATGGACAAAACTTAAACATGGACAGAAACAGTGTTTCCTATATAAATACAAAATTTGTCCACCGACATCATCAACACATGTGATTTTAAGCAGCACTCAGTGTTACATAACACTCAGTGTTACGATTTAACACTGAATCGTAAACATACTGTTTCCCTTCAAGTTTCTTTAATGAGCTTATAGAAGTGCATGCTCTCATTCATGCTGTCACTCAGTCGTGTCTGACTCTGGGACCCTTTGGACTGTAGCCCGCCAGGCTCTTCCTTTCAAGGGATTTTTCAGGCAAGAACACTGGAGTGAGGAGATCTCCCTGACCCAGGGATTAAGCCCGTGTCTCCTGCATTGCAGGTGGTTTCTTTACTGCTGAGCCAGCGGGGAAACCCTAGAAATGCATAAAGTGAAATAATTCATTCATGTTCTACTAATCATGTCTTTGGACTGGCCCTGGATGGAAATAGTGCTTAGGATTTATAGTAAATTATCATCGAGTAAGGGCTTCCGTGATGGCTCAGATGGTAAAGAATCTGCCTGCAACTACTGAGTAAAAATAAGTTCCCAAGAAATTTGGGATGGAAAATTAGAGGTGTTTTTGTTTTGTTTTAGAGAAAATTTTCCTTTGATATTTCTGTAATGGACTAGATTTCCACTGAATGTATTGAAATATCATAAAAGTGATTAAACATGTCAGGAAACCAAATGATTCTATGTCTTGTCTATACCAAATGAAGGACAAATCAATGATCCTATTGGTTCCAGGTCCCAGATCTGGCCGAAAGCAGCACATGAATTGATCACTCCATAGTTTTCACCTCATGGGAAAACTTAGCCAGGGGGAGTTTACACTTGACTATGTGGTAGATCCACGTATGTCTTTTGACACTCATTTCCCTGTCGTCCTTCGTACCAAAGCTGCCAGCTGTCAGCTAAGTATATCACTGCACAGAATAAAGTCTATGTTGCTCAGACTTACTTTTAGGTATGACCAAACCATGGCCTATAAAGATCCCCTTTCAATGGGATGAAAGCAAAAGTGCAAAAGTGGGGTTCTTTAAAGTGGCAGGGCATTACTTTCCTGATGGCTAAAATGTGGATGTGATGGTTGGAGCTGGAGCAGCCACATTGGGTGTTGTGGAGAAAGATGGATAGTGAGGAGAGTGGAGAAACAAGTCAGAGAGAGCCAGGTCTCTCATTATTATGAGCCCTCATAGCAGCCTGGATTGCCTCTCTGGATTGCTAGAAGAAAGAAAAACACAAATATTTTGTGTTCTCAGTTACCTGCAGCTGAATCTGTGTATCAATAGAGGTATCTTGAGAAAACAGGTTGAGAGGTAATAAGATGGAATTTTTACTCATTTTGTCTTTGTTTTGTATTTTTTATCACCATTCAATATTTAATTGAATGCTGTATGAAGGACAGCACTGGGTGATCTGGTATTATCCTTAAGGATACAGTTGGATCAAGACACCACAAGCAAAGTTCAATTGCTAAAAAATCCTTCAGGAAAATTGCTCCAGCACTACTGTATAAATGCAGCAGTATTTGATCAGAGCCATAGCCACTTCTGACATGTATTCTTTCCCTCCTGAGAGCAGAGGTTGTGTTCATTTTGAATTTCTCTTATGATGCAAGAACACAAAGTCAAAATCCTATTCCTCCCTTCAAACCTGAAGTTTGATGCAAAACATGCAAAACCCGTGGACACTGTGTTGTTGGCCATGGTATTGTGAGGCTAAGCGCATCTGCTCCCTCTGTGCTGTTCTGATAAAGAACTCTTCAGTGGGAGTTCCCAGGCGGCCCAGTGGTTAGGACTTGTCACTTTCATTGGCGTTGCCCAGGTTCAAACCCTGGTCAGGGAATGAAGATCTTGAAAACTGTGGGGTACAGAAAAGAAAAAAAAAAAAACACACCACTTTTCTGGTTCAAGGTTGAGCAGAGGCAGGCTCCTTTCCCTCTAGATCCCTGCACCGTGTCACAGATTCTTGTCACACCACCCCTTGTCTGCCCAGTCCCACAGGGAAGATAGAGGGGGCAGTCCACAGGCCAAAGGACTTCTCACCACTCCAGGCAGCATTCAGGGTGTGGGGCCGAGTGGGGTAGGGGACATTTTCTGGCAGGCCTGAGTCCTCACCTGGATGATGAAGGACAGGACTGCTGCCAGCAGGTCCCAACGGATCTGAGAGCAGCCTGTGCCCAGTGCCCCAGGTTCTCTCAGGAGCAGCATCAGGCCCTTCTAGGGACTTATTATATAACCTGTAAAGCCTGCAGGGTAGAGCCCAGCTCTAAGGAAGAGTTCAGTGGAAAGAGAAGCCCGGCAACCTCATCTCATCCAGAGTAAGGAGGGTGGCTACACAACACGATGACGGTAGCAAGACCTTCAGCAACGGGGGCTTTCTGGGCAAAGTTGATCCTTTTTAGAAATGTAAGTGAAAGCCAATGGCAGATTTATTTTCCAAATTAGACACAGCATCTGATGCAGATGGTGATATTCTACTCATGTTGCACAAGCCAGTTTTGTACAAGGCAAAGCCTACGGGCATCACCTACTTCAGGGAACCATCTGGTGACCAAAAGGAAAGCATCTCTCTCTATGAAGCAGCCCTTGCCTGGAAGGGCCTAGGCCCCATGATGAGAACTATTTCTGGATCCCTTATCAAAACAGTCCACAATTTACCACCACACCTAGCAAAGAGCCATATGTTAACACAAAAGCAGAGAGGAACCGGCAGTAAAAATGTGCCCAGTATTCAAGAGACTTGCTGCTCTGTGATGCTCTGATTATTTTAGGCTTCACTGAGGCCAAGAATTGATGCTTTTGAACTGTGGTGCTGGAGAACTCAAGAGTCCCTTGGACTGTGAGGAGGTCAAACCAATCAATCCTAAAGGAAATCAATTCTGAATATTCATTCTAAGGATTGATGCTGAAGCTGAAGCTCCAGTACTTTGGCCACCTGCCTGATGTGAAGAGCCAACTCACTGGATAAAAGACTCTGATATTGGGAAAGACTGAAAGCAAGAGGATGAGATGGTTGGATGGCATTACCGACTCAATGAGCTAACTTCAGGAGATAGTGAAGGACAGGGAAGCCTAATATGCTGCAATCCAGGGGGTCACAAAAATTCAGACACAACTGAGCGACTGAACGAGGCCTGGATGAATTCTTTCTAAATGCTGTCAAGAACGTCTGTCTCTAATTCCACACTCATAGGAAGCCTCCAGAACAACACAGCACCTCAGAGAAGTTGACACAAAAAGAGGAAGGTGCACCAATTGGCAATCTTAAGCATTGTGGTACTTAAGAGACTCAACCGTCACTGTATCGTAAGGGAAGTGCCATCCTGGTTTTTGCATGGTCAGTTTCTACTGTCTAGTGGAGGAGAGCCTCATCGTTTCAGGTGGGGATACTGACAAAGCTGAGGATCAAGGTGGGGTCCACACTAAGGTAATGATCCTGGTCCAAGAGGCTAGCTGGCTCCAGGGGCATCACTCTCTCGACTCAGGATAGTAAGTAAGTTTGCGCTCACCTGCCAACAGTAGGGAGTGGCTACTAATAGAGTGTGATAAAGCTTGTGAAGCTCAATAGAAAACAAGTACCATGATTGATTAGCAATGTCTGAAATAGATCAGGGGTAAGGAGGGGTGTAGACAGATGAGTGGGATGGGGTACCCACATAACAAGTAATGCGTTTCATCACTTTTAACAAGCACATCATCCCCCATCATCCCCACCTTCCATTTTTCCATCTTTAAAATTGGAGTGCCTCTTTAAATTGCTGTGCCAGATTGTATTTCCAAAAATGAACACGATATTTCAGTCTCTCACATGTTCTTCCAGAACATAGCCAAGCTCCCATCAGAAAGTAGAATGTATGTCCCCTCCCCTTGCATTGGTGGGACAGTTGGAGGGAGTGGGTATGATGCCTTAGCTGATATAACAGTGAGGTAAAAGTGATGCTGAGTGAATTATGAAGGTAGGCCATTAAAAATGTTATTGCTTCTACCTGGCCTTCTCTTTGGGGATGCTCATTCTTGGAAACCAGCCACCTTGCTCTGAGGAAGCCCATGCCATATGGCGAGGCCCCTGGTTCTCAGGCCTAGCTGAAGTCCCCGGGGACAGTCAGCACCACCTTGCAAGCCATCTGAGTGCTGCCTTGGAAGCAGGTCCTCCAGCCTTGAGCAAGACTGCCTGACTGACTGTGTGTGGAGCGCAGATGAACCTCCCTGCTAAGCCCTGCCCAAGCAACAGAACTTCAACACAGTAAACGATGTTGCTGTTTAAGATACTAAGGTTAGCAGTGGTTTGTTACACAGCCGTAAGCCAGACAGCAATGGTAACAGTTGTCATGGCCTGCATGTGTACACCAGAACTTGTAGGATAAGTGTCAGTTAACTGAAGGAAAACCTTGAAGACGATAGGGAAGTATGTTTTAAAGAAATACTGCATCATTAATGATGTTTATGATGGTGTCCTTACAAAAGACAATATTGTAAGGAGAAAAAGAATAGTAGTGACTCAGTTCAAAAAGTGACTCAGACAAATCAGACTCTGAATAGGAAGAAATCTAAGGAATATCATACCAAATTTATTTTGAATATATTTTCCTTTTAAAGGACATATAAGAATGACATATAATGAAAAAAACTATATCTAAATAAGTTTGAAAAAGCATTCAAAGAATATGAAAGAAATGCTAAGTGATAAGAATGCATTGTATCCATTTCATTGGCAACATTTTTCTTTCTCGGTGGTATAAGATAATCTTACAATCAAGGACATCTTAGGGCATCCTTGGTGGCTCAGTAGGAAGGAATCCACCTGCCAATGCAGGAGACACGGGTTTGATCCCTGTTCCAGGAAGATCCCACATGGCGTGGAGCAACCAAGCCTATGAGCCACAACTATTTAGCCTGTGCTCTAGAGCCCATATTCGGCAACCAGAGAAGCCGACACAATGAGAAGCCCGCACACTGCAACTACAGAGTAGCCCTCGCTTGCCACAACTAGAGAAAAGCCCATGAGCAATAAAGACCCAGCACAGTCAAAAGTAAATAAATGAAATTTTTAAAAATGTTTTATCATTCTTGACTTAAATCTAATTATACTGCCAAATATAAGTGTTCTAAGAAATTTCACAAATTTTTCTTCAAAAATTAAAAACAAAATACATCAAAGATAGGCTTTTTCAAAGTCCAATGTAGTTTTTACTTTAATAATTATGTCCGTAGCTTGGTTCTATAAATATTTAGGGAATTTTTTAAAGTTTAATTTTCTGAATTTAATACTACTCAAACAAGTGACTTTCCAAGAACCCCTGAAGTCACAAGAATTTTATGAGTGTTTTAGGTGGTTCTGTCTCTTGAAGGAGGGGGAGTGGTTACTGACAGGGTGATGAAGTCAATGTCTCTGAGCTTAGTTGCAGACATGGGCACTGGAGAAACAAAGTGACTTAAGAGATACTTATTAATAAGCATTTACAAAGCAAAAGAAGGGAAGATGTTGGTTTTATTACTCCTGCTAAAAGAATCAAAACTTCTACAGACTTCAAAAACAAAATTTATTCACAAAATATATGAAAAAGTTTGACAAAAAACAAGACTACAAAAGCCCCACAATCTTATACATCTCAACATCATCACAGTCAGCAACTGAAAAGTCTCCAGTATTCAACTTGTTTTTTAAGATTAAAAAATTTTTAAAAAGAAAAGTCTTTGTTAATCACAGCATTGCATTCTGAGTTAAATTGCTGAAAACTGATGACCATGTCGCTTTGGTATTTTACAGAGCAATGTTCTTTATGGAGATTTACTGACACTGAAATATCACAAAGTGTCTTTTTATGAAGGTTAATTCACAATAGTCTTACCAAGGTAAACTATTTTAAAACAGAATAAATCACTACTACAAACCTGTAAGGACTAAAACACAATACAAGTGCAATTACAGAATATGAAACTCTGAGGACATGGAACAAATTTCGAATAATTAATTATAAAAAAGTTTCAACTTTTTATTAGAAACGGAGGGGAGAGGAACAGAGTTGGCTCTGGAGACCTTGGTGCCCCATGTGCAACAGCAAACCACCACCCAGTCAGGACACTGGTCAGGCCGTGTGACCTTTCATAGCCAGAGAGAGGCTGGCCCAGAGGTTTGCGTCTGGGCCTTTTTCCATCAGTGAAATCGCACTTTGTTCAGTGAGGGTCAGAGGATCCCAGAATGTATCCTACATTCTCTGAGTATTTGCTTTGGAGGGTTTCAAGTCCAAAGATCAAATTTTGTGGAGTTTTGTAACGATGAGTACTCTCACCATTTGGTCAAATGAACTGCAGATGCACAGACCCCTCTTATCTGGACTCCAGTCTAAACTTGAAATGGGCTGAGTAGACAGCGTAACATTCTGCAGAAGGCTGACGGAACCTGCAACTCCCATCTCTACACCCTCGGAATCTTTCTTGGATCGCTGAATGGGGTATTCGCTGAAAAGAAGATCAAAATGTGAGAAGAGATAAGCCTTGGTATCTGTCATTTTATTCTTACACATGGGCTCCAACAGCTATTTTTATTTCTCACTTGACTACTGGAACTGATAAATACTAAGGCATCTTTCTTGGAGAAGGAAGTGAATACACACTCCGGTATTCTCTCCTGGAGAATTCCATGGACTGGGGAGCCTGGCAGTCTATCGTCCATGGGGTTGCAGGGAGTCGGACATGACTGTCTGACTAACACAAGGCATCTTTCTAATGTTAAGCTGTATCGCAATAAGGAGACAGTATTTCAACCTCAAGCCCAAACCCCACATATCTCATAAAAAAGCCATTATTTCTACTAAAAACGTTGAAACATCATTTCTGTTCAGCATGAGTATTTTTTATTTTACTATGAAAGTTCTAGATTGATCTAGCATCTTTAATAAATTGACCTGGTGCTCTTAATCATTTTTTACTATAATTCTCCTCCAGATGTGGATTGTTAGATAACACAAGTAACCGTTTGCCTTACAAGTAACATTTGCAGAACCTCATCTTAACACTTCCAGAAAGGGAAACTGATGTTATTTTTTTTTAATTGTTTTATTTCATAAAATTATTGTGTATGTTTGGGTGTGCACATATTTATTGATGGAGAAAGCACCACCTAACAACCTCCTTCCTGTTTTCTAAATAATTATTATCCTAAATACTCTTTTCCTCCTAGTGAGAGGTTGTTGACGAAATCACAGCAAAGACGCCGGGAACTTTGGCCTTTGGAAGAGAAGAATTCAATCCAGGGCCAGAGACGAGGCTTGATCGCTCAGAGCTTTTTGTGTAATAAAGTTTTATTAAAGTATAAAGGAGATAGAGAAAGCTTCTGACATAGGCATCAGAAGGGGGCAGAAAGAGTACCCTGATGCTGGTTTTTAAGCCCAGAGCTCATCCAAGCTGAAGGACCGTCTATGTACCATTTCTAAGGGAAAGTGCTACTGGGAGGAGATTTCAGACCTGGACATCATTGCCTCAAAAAAGAAAACAGTGAGTTCTAGAACATTTGATCGTCTATCAGCTAAAAATAAAAAATTATAACATAAAAAGGGCTGACGGTTAACAACTCATAAGTATGATTTGGTCTGGATTTGAGAAAGTGAGAACTGAAACACTTGTCCCCCATGGAGGTGTGTTCTTAGTGAAAACACAGGGGTATTCCTCTGACGGTCTTTTAAAGCCTGTTAGGTATCAACTCTGACTACCTTTATTTCAAAAGTAGTAATAAAGGCCAAGACTTTAAGAGGCATGAAGCAACTCAGAGGCAGAACAGAAACAAAGAAATGATAAGCAGACAACCGCCTATCCTTTCTTCCTCTCAGACCCTACACCTCCTTTTGATCTTTGAAAAGAATACAACATTCAGATGAATAGACAGATTACAGAATACTTTCCATGTCTCTTGGCAAAGGCTGCAGTTGTTTAGTACTTAGAAGATAACAAAGATCTTTTTTTCCCCCCCTAAATCCCCCATAACACCTATTCAAGTTTTAGAGTGGAAACTGGTCAAGATGGCTGAGAATACGATGTGGAGCTCACCTCTCCCCACAAACACATCAAAAACAGGAACAATCCTCACTGAAAACTAACTGGAAACTGGCACAAGGATTTCTGTACAACCAAGACTGTGAGGAGAAACACATGGAATTGGGAAGGGAAGAAAAGAAAAGTGATCGGGTCAGGACTTGGGCCCCTGGGAAGAGACTCAGAGGAAAAGGGAAGAAACGTAGGCAGACCCTCACCCTGGGGAGCAGGTGATGAGAGCTACAGAAGGCCCTATGTTGGGGAGACCTGGGACTGACAGGAAGGCTGTAGCCTGGGCCCACCTCCCTGACTTCTGCTCAGCAACTTGGGGTCAGACCCCTACCTTAATAGGGCAATAATGGCCCTGAATAGGTGGGGGGGTCCCACCACATCCCTGGCTCTAGCTCGAGCCCCTCCATCTCCAGCCACACCCCCTACCAGAATGGTGGCTGCCAGCTACCCGGAAGAAAGATGCAACTTGTGTCCATGTCAGATCCCGCTCTCTCACCAAAGCCCCTGGGCATACGCAGTCTCCCACATAAGAATCCCCTTTAAGACTTACATAGGTACACAGGCAGAGAAAGTTAAGCAAAACAAAACTGCACTCAATTGAAAGAGCCAGAGAAAATCTCTGAAAAAGAATAATGAAACAGAAATAAACAATTTACCAGATAAAGAATTTAAGGCACTGGTAAGAAAAATGTAAACTGAATTAGGGGAAAAAACCAGATGTACACAGTGAAAATTTTAACAAAGAACAAGAAAATATATAAAGACCATTAAGAACTCAATAGGTGAAAAAAAAAAAAATACCAAAAGGAACAAATAACAGACAGTGATACAGAAGAATATATAAATGACCCACCCAATCAGAGGAGCAAAAAGAAAAACAAATTTTAAAAAATGAAATCAGTTTAAGAGATCTCTGGGATGACATTAAGTATACAAATATTCTAAAGGGAGTAAGAGAAAAACAGAAAGTCACATACAAAGGAATCTCCAGAAGGCTATCAGCTCATTTTTTTGCAGAAACTTTGCAGGCCGGAAGGGAGTGGCACAATACACTGAGTGCTGAAAGGGAAAAATCTGCAATCCAGGATGGTTTGCCCAGAAAGATTATCATTTAGAACAGAAGGGGCCATAAAACAACTTCTCAGACAAGCAGAAACTAAAAGAACTCATCAATACTAAACCTACCCTAAAAGAAATGTTAAAGAGTCTTCTCCATGTGGAAAAGAAGAATCTATAGGAAAGGGGAAAGCCCACTTGGAAAGGCAAATATATAGTAAGAGCAGACGCGCAAACGCAATGACAAGGTTTTTCCTAGAGGTTGGTCAGCATCTTCAATCTCTGTTTCTGTCTTGTCACAGTGATGTCACCTGAACTTGGGCAAGTCAATTGTCAGGATCTAAAGCTAAGAATTTCAGCCCCTTTCCTTTCTTCCAGCGGTACTGTTCTGATGACCAATAATAATATTTCACAAAAACCTTCAGTCAAAGTCTTCCTATCAAAAAAAAAAAAAACTAGCAAAAACCATGATTTCACAGTTATGAAGTGTTGATGAGCTACTCTAATGTATGGAACATACCACTAAAAAAATATTTGTTGTGTTAAAAGGTTTATATTGATATTTATAAAATATAAATAAGTATATTAGTAAAAAATTGCTTATTAGAAAGTAATTCTTATGTAATACCATGAAATTTAAAATCATATCAAAATGAACTAGGTCAAAGGAGGAAAAACAGAGAGTTCAATCGAATCCTACTTGACGCCCACAAGTAACCTAAAACGGAGCACTGTGCACTGGGAGAGACTCACTACTTCCAGAGGTGCAGGCTGCCGGCGCCTCCCGCGGTCAGGAAGACCTCCCGGTTCTGGGGCAGGTGTCGGACCTGCCACACCGTAGATTTATGAGCCTGGACAGAACAAGAGGCACACAAGCAGTGTGTAAGTGTTTAGGATAAAGAAAGACTACCCTGCTAGAGAACAGACTTGTGGCTGCCACGGGAGAGGAGGGATGGAGGTGGGAAGGACTGGCAGTTTGCGATTAGCAGATGCAAACTATTATATACAGAATGGATAAAAACAAGGTCCTACTCTAGCACAGGCAACTATAGTCAATGTCCTGTGATAAACCATATTGGAAAAGAATATGAAAAAGAACGGATATATGCATATAGCTGTAGAACATAAATTAGAACAAAAAAGGCCATCCTAGAAGAGAAACCTGTAAAAAATAATTTTTACCTCTACCAATGACAATTTCAGTAACTTTTATAAAAGTAATTGTTTTCTGGCATGTCTCTCTTTTTAAACTTATTTATTTTTAAATTAAAAATTTTTTTGGCTATACTGCATGGCTTGTGGGATCTTAGTTCCCCAACCAGGGATTGAACCTGGGCCCTGGGCAGTGAAAGTACCAAGTCCCCTGGCACTTCTCTTTATAAGGGCCCATCAGAAATTAGGAAAAGAATCATTTTTGTTTTATAAAGCAAAGTTCTGCTGCACTTAAAAAGGAAAAACTTATCAGATTAAAAGTCTTAACATTTAGCTTCACAGTATCATACAAGTTATGCAAATAGATTTTATACATTTAAATATCTCTAGCTCATTCTAAGGAGAAAAAACCTCAAAATACAAAAAAAAGAAAAATATTTTCTAAGGGGAAAAAAGGATGGACTGAACTTCTTTTTAACAACTTTACTTTTTTAGAGCAGTTTTATGTTCACAACAAAACCAAGCGGAAAGTACCAAGAGTTAGCATAAATAAAATGAATTTAATGTAAAGCTCTAAGTCTTATCTGTAATTTACACCACTGGACTTGTCTAGTCTTCAAAACAAGGGTCAGGAGGACTTACAGACAGTGTTTATGGTTATAACAAGCCGGGTCCTTTATCAGTCGTATTAAAGATAAAAATAGCAACTGGATGAATGTTAACAGCTTGTAAATCAATCCTTATAGTGCTACATTCACAGTGGGGAACTTGAGAGAGGGAAGGGGGAGGGGGAGACAGGAGGATGGGAGAGGGAGAAAAGACTTCCCCTTCGTAGAAGTAGTGAGACCAGCTAACTTGATTTAAGCCACACATAAGACATCTGCATTTCAGTTAATGATTAGTTTTGACATATGACTTTAATAGCCTTTTAAGAGAATTACCATAAGCAGAGAAAAACACATATCTCAAAATACACACTTTAAGTATGTGAGAGTCCTCAAGTGACTAGGTTCAAGCTGTTAAACCTTAATTTGTTTTGTAGCTTAAACTTCTCTTTTTCTCCTGGAAGCTGATAAAAAGCAAAAAGTAAGAGGGGAAATGGCTAAAATACACCAGTCTTTTATTTGACAGATTTAGCAATTACTGGATTAACTAAACGTAACAAAAAAAAATTTTCTTGGAGATACATTGTAATTTCCAGTTAAGGAGAAATGTGTTATGATTGTATTTGGAACAATTTAGTAAGTGTTTTATGTTGCAGATGGGCTTCCCTTGTGGCTCAGCTGGTAAAGAAACCACCTGCAATGAGGGAGACCTGGGTTCGATCCCTGTGTGGGGAAGATCCCCTGGAGAAGGGAAAGGCTACCCATTCCAGTATTCTGGCCTAGAGAATTCCATGGACTGTATAGTCCATGGGGTCGCAAAGAGCTGGACACGACTGAGTGACTTTTACTTCACTTATGTTGCAGATAGATACTTAATATATCCTGGAATGACAAAGGCAAAACAAAATTACAGTGGATAGCTAGTTACCTTAAGATTACAATTCACTGAGCAGTAACAGTAATTTGTATTCAATAATAATTAGTTTAATAATATTAAGACAAAATATGAAGATCTGAGAAGTACTACTGACTCCATGATAGAGGGAAAAGGAGCAAGGGAGTGAATTTCTATTTCCTGAGCAATTTACATAATTCAACATTACGGAAACTACAAATCTGAGACTGATTTTTCTTTTCTTTTATACTCGACGAAGCTCAGAGTCACATTTCCAACTCTTCTCTTACAAGTGACGGGATGTTGCAGCGGGAGCTTTATGCCATCCCCTTACTCCAGACGGCAATTCCATTTTTTTAAACCAGTGCTTTCCACTTGTGCTGCTTTCTTCATCCATTTTTCTCACGTTGTAATGCCAAATGTTTCCCTCTAAGTTACCTCAAACACTATTTGGAACAAGGCAAAGTATATATATGAGGCTCCTCTGGTGGCTCAGCGGTCAAGAATCCTCCTGTAATGCAGGAGACGCGGGTTTGATCTCTGGGTTGGGAAGATCCCCTGGAGGAGCCTGGTGGGCTACAGTGTAGAGTCGCAAAGAGTTGGACACGACTGAGCCCACATACATATATATATGTTGATACATTTTTGAAAAGTATACAATTAGTATTATGTTAAGGTATATACTGGGCTTCCATGGTGGCTCAGATGGTAAACAATCTGCCTGCAATGCAGGAGACTGGGTTTGATCCCTGCAATGGGATACTGGCATATACCTAAAAGTATGTGATTGGATATTAGTACAAATATATTTATTAGGAAACACCCGACTATGTTTTCCTAACCAAATTCTTTTTTCTTAATTAAAAAAAACATTCTGATAGTTGCTTTGCAATGTCGTGTTAGCATCTGCTGCACAAAGTGGATCAGCCACATATACATACGTACTCTCTTTCTTGGATTTCCTTCCTATTTATTGTTGACTAATTTCTCAAACCAGCTAGTGTTCTTGTGATTGCTCTTAAACTACAAAGTAAGAGTCATTATCAGTGAAGGCCTTTATTATTAATATAATCAAGAAATATGAAACTCACAAACTTTAGGAAAGTTTGCACAGAAAAACTTATCAAGATCCTACAAGAATATATTAAAAATAGCTCCCTTCATGCAAAAAACCTGGAAGGAACTTGGTGACTCATTCTATTTATTAATCTAAAGCAAGCTATTAATATGAACATTCCCCTTCAAAGAAGGGTATTTCCCTCATTTTTACCTTTTCTGAAACAGAAGCAAAACCTTTGGTTGGATGCTGTGTTCTCATGTCAAAAACATGAAACTTTCCTTCCAGAGATGTAGCTACTAACTTATTCATACTTATGTCTTTTCTGTCAAACTCCAAGCTACACACCTGAAAACAGAGAATATTTATGAGTGATGCTTCAATGACTATATCCAAGAGTTTCTTTCAAACCAAGTAAAACAACTTTAACATTATTGGCTCATGTGAAAGCACTTAAAAAACAATCATCTTATCTTTTGAATCTGTATACCAAATACTTGTAACTAGAAAATTTTCTTCTCAGTTAGCAAGGTCCCAAAATCATCTGGGCACTGAGGTACATTTGGAAAGCCATAATTTAACATTTTACCATTATTACATAATGATTTTATAAAGTTAAGTCAAGGCTGATGAGAGGAAACAGGAAGGAACCACATTCTTCACTAAAGATGCACAACCCGGGAACCAAAAACCTCCAAGTTCCTGGGAGTTAACTACAATCTCGGGCTTCCTGGTATTGCCAGAAAAGGGCCTGGTGCCGGCTCACTTTAACATCACACACATAGCCCGCAGGGTTCAGAGATGGGCTACGGGGCGGTGGCCCACCAGGTACTGTCACACCACACCCGGGTGTGTGTTCTCCTTCTGAAGAGAGTCCCTGATGTTTAATCAGATCCTCAAAGGACTTCGGGGAAGGCGACGGCACCCCACCCCAGTACTCTTGCCTGGCAAATCCCATGGACGGAGGAGCCTGGTGGGCTGCAGTCCATGGGGTCGCTAAGAGTCAGACACGACTGAGCGACTTCACTTTCACTTTTCACTTTCATGCATTGGAGAAGGAAATGGCAACCCACTCCAGTGTTCTTGCTGGAGAATCCCAAGGACGGCGGAGCCTGGTGGGCTGCCATCTATGGGGTCGCAGAGAGTCGGACACGACTGAAGCGACTTAGCAGCAGCAGCAGCAAAGGACTTCACAGACCCTAACAGTTAAGAACCATCCATCCCTAAAAGAGTTTTACTGAGATGAGTTATTAGGGGTGCTTTCCTTTTGTAGTTCAGAGGTGCGTGGAAAAGACATTCAGAAAAACTGCGAAGAATGCAAATGCACATTACCCCATTTTTTATATTTGTCTCCCACCGTAAGGACATATTTCTGAGATCAAACAGCTTGATGTCTCCGTTGTCATAGCCAGCACACACGACACGTTCCTCTTGATTATAAGCGTTGCCTGGAAATCAGGACATGACATTTCAGATCTTTTTGAATGCTGATTTGAAGGCTGCTTAAAAAGACTTATGGACATCTGAAACTAACATTAACACTGTAAATCAACTATACTCCAATAAAAATAAGAAAACAAAACAAAAAAATAATCTTAACAAAACTACACAGGTAACTTGTACCAAATCAGGTGAAGAAGTCACACTGGATAGAATCTCATTTTACTAATCCTACAGGACACCAAGATTATTAATTTAGTATCGGATATTGTTTACCTAAAAAACCTCTTTGTTGAGATTCTGTGCTCAAGAGATATATGAAAGTGTTCACTGGATTTTGAATTATAAAACAAATATTCTTTCTATACTCTATTTGCAAAGACTAACAATTCAAGATAGCAGGGTTTGGTAGAATAAATACTTACACTTCCATTGCTTTCTTTGAATGCAAATGGAAACTACTTTACACTTCTTTATTTTGCAAAATGTTGTTCTGGTGTTATCTTATCAAGATGCTCACAGTTGAAGTAAATCTACAACCTGCAGTTAATTCACCTTGCTCAGATCCAGGAATTTTTTGGATTACTCCCTTTTCTTACAAACTCTAGCCCTGCATTTCCACTGGAGGGTTCACCGAGATGACACGACAGCAGCGGAAACTCATGATGTCTAAAACTGATGTCATCGCCTTCCTTTAAAAACTATCATATACTCTGTGGAACTTTTTCAATGAACATCATTCACTTCACAGTCAACCTCAAAATTCAGTCACCTTGGACATAATCCTTTCCCTTGTTTCTCATCTCCAAAAAAATAGGCCAAACTGTTTTTGTTTTGCCACATTATTATCTTCTGAATTTACTCCTCTGTTTCATTCTCACTGCTTCTTAAACCTACATATTTCCTAGAATACTGTAAAGAGCTTCAGAACTCACATTTCCTCTGCCACCCCTCCTGCCTACATGACCACAATGTAAAGCTAAAGCTCTGATCATATCTCATCCTTGCAAAAGCCTTCAAAGGTTTACCACTACCTCCAGACCATCTAAATACTTCTGGCTGTGGCCATGAGCCATCTTTAAGGCTATTCCTACCTCCTTTCCTTCTACATACTCTTCTTCCAATGCTTGAAATCTCCTCCCAATTTCAGTGTTTCAAATCCTACATATCCTTGGACTGAGGTCAATATGTTCTTTTGGCTCCCTTGGGATTCCTTCTGTATTGATCCATGCCTCTGTGACCTTTTATTACTCTGACCTTGTATGAGTGATACAATTAATTGTAAATAGCACTTTTTATTAAAATTACCAGCTTCTTGAAGTTAAAATAAGAGTCTGCTTTGGATAAATGCCCTTTCTTTAAATTTAATGTCCTATATTTAAAACTACACTTACATCCCTTAGAACAATCATTAAAAAGCCTTTAATGGACCCAAAATTAATTATTTTTTAATTATTACATAAATTTTACATGATGATTCTAAATATTAATTCTGAAATTTCTTCCCAAGTGTGCATGTTTTTGGTTTATACTGTTACTTATCCACACACATAATAATTATATACACACAGAAATCTCCCAATTTCAGTAGTAATTGAGTTTTAAAATGGGAAATCTAAAACTTTCCTCTGATGAAGCAACAATCTAATTTAAAAATAACATAAAAAGCTAGACAGGCCACATACACTGTAAAATCTCATTTTTAATGTCTGTTAATCTACACTGATTATACTAAGAAAAAGGGGAAAGAAAATATAGGTTTAAAATTAAATATGGCTCTTATCTTTATTATTAATAGCAAAAATGATTGTAATTTTGGTGCTCAGTGAGAGATACAAGGGCAAACATCAATATTCATTTTACGTATATTAATAGAGGAATATGGTTATAAAATTTGCAAGTTATACTTTTGTAATAGTATAATTATTTTTAGAAAATAAACACACACTGTGTAGAGTATAATGTAGACTGGTTAGGTTACCATCTAAGGCTCTGCTTAATTTCAATAATGGCATTTGGTTCTAAACTAGGTCAATATTATCAAGTTAAACAGAAATAAATAATAATAGTCCACATTTCTGAACACCTGATATCTAAGCACAATTCTAAGCATTTTATGTATATTAACTCTGAATCCTCATAACAATACTATTAAGTAAATTATACTATGACTTCCATTTTATAAATGAAGCAAGCAAAAATCAGAGAAGCCTGATAACTTGCCCCAAGTCACAAAGCCAGCAAGGAGCACAGTGAGAATTCAAACCCAGGCCCAATCACCATGTCTATTTGCCTCGATAAACTGGGGAATAATGTACAGAAGAGATTCTAAACCGACTATCAGGACTTTCCTGAAGCACTGTGCTTTTTATAATCTGGTATTTCAGATGTAAGAGTCCTTCAGTAATTTACCAAATGCCACAGTCCAACAGTCTCTCTTGTTTTCTCCTTGTACAGGTTCCATATTAGCAACAGGATCATCTTTCTGCCTTGGGTCCCACACCTTCACGGTTCCTGACATGAAAAAAAAAAGGAGTTGGCAAAATTCAATAGTGAATGACGGCATTTCTTTCTGCATTCTCTTCACATGGCTTCCTACGTACATGGAGATATTATAGATGTTACAGTATCTGAAAAATAGTCACGTTTTTCTGACTTGTTATTTAGCAAGTTGTACTTAATATAAGAGATATAACCCACATGTTATACTATCTGACTTGACTTCCAACAGGTAGATACACAACAAAGCCAACAACTGTTCCTAAGTCATCAACAAGGCATGACTGACAAGGCAAACACAAATGCTATGTACTTACTTTCTTGATTTAAGCCTAAAACAAATGCACTGTTTATTTAGAATAAAGCAAGTGTCATTTTAATGTTTTCTCCTTAGTACCCATATAATCATTGGCATTTTTCTTATACGTATAAATAAGCTAACTTTTACATCTATGATTCCTTATATGAGGCTTTAGAATATCATTTCATATACAATTCAGTTTAATTTCCCCATGGCAGTAAAGAAGAGGGAAGAAGTTAATAAAAGTTACCAATAATTCTTCTCAATTTCAACTCCCTCATTTAAATGCAAATTATGGGAAAACTAACTAGTGTCACTGATTTTGAGAAACACGAAGACATGTAATAAAGTGGTTAAAAGGCAAGTACCCAAGTGAGAACATGGGTACATGTTATACATGACAGAACTCATAAAAATTGGTAACATTAAGTCTGTAATAGTTAAATGAACAAAGAACATAAATAGACAATCAGCAAAGCAAAATTAACTAAAAAAACAAACAGAGAGACATTAATGCAAGTCAAGACAGGATAGCATTTTCATCTCTAAAATTACGGGGAAAAAGGAATCAACGCTGGTGGGTAGACTGGCAATCTACCTCATCTCCCATAGTTGATATGGTAAATAGGTACATGGGGAAGTTTGGTAAGTTTCTTAACTGATAAAATATGATTATTCCAAAAGAGTTGCATACATGATGATACTCTTCATTGTCACTCTCCCAAAACAACAAATAAAACCTTAATGCAAATCGAATGTTCATTAACAGGGGCATGGCTAAAGAACTGTGATACATTCACAGGATGGAATATTATAATGCATCAAAATGATAATTATGAAGACCACATCAAAACAGCAATATCATATGATAAAACATTAAGATGCAAAAAGATTAAGATGCAAAATTGAGAAAACTGGGAATTCCCTGGCGGTCCAGAGGTTAGCACCCCCTACTTCCACTACTAGAGACACAGGTTCAGTTTCTAGTCAGGAAACTGAGATTCTGCATGCCCTGGTGAAGCTAAAAAAACAGACTAAGAACAAAACTAAATCGCATTAACCCTGATAATACAGTGTTAATTAATAAATTGTATCTTAGACTGGAAAGGAAAACCAACCTGATATTTATGCTAGTGTGGAAGACTGTAATTTTTCCTTCTATATTCCATACTGCTTTTACAATTGGAAAAAATATTTGATTTCTAAAACAGAGCTGCTCTTGAGAAACTGTAGGAAAATTAAATTCCACTTTTCTGTGAAAACAATTTCTTCACGATCTTGAGCATTAAAAAAAAACTAGCCAAACCAATAAAGGTACCAATCACTTACGTCCCCCTTCTGTAGCAACAAAAATTCTGACTCTGTTATATTCACAACTGCTCAGGACCCCAAAAGGCCTGTCGCTTGTTAGTCACTGCGGGGGAAAAGCTGAGTTGGAGCTCCGGAAGCTTCCTGCAAATCTCAGCGGGAAGACCACAGGCTGCAGTGTTCAACCAGCTGTCAATATGACAATTTTCACAAGTACTAATTCTGCTTTTTAAAAAAAGAAAATGAGAAGCTGCCACCCACAGTATATCGTCAGCTACCTCAAAAATTTCTAGAGACTTTTTAAATCCTCAAGGTTCAGAGGAAACTATGGTTGTTAATAGTTGAACTAGCTCAAGACTAAAATAGTAAGTGCTATGCCTCTATCTCGAAATCTCCTGAAAGCCTGAAACAATTGAGGGATATACAATCCAACTTGTCCATCAAAAAAAATAAGAGTTTTCGGGGGTCAAGGATTGAGGAAGACCTCCACATAGAATATATTATTGCACAGAGACTTAACTAAAAAAAAAAAAATTAATGTACACAGATTATTCTGACTTACCATCTCGGCTGCCAGTCACAATTTCAGGTGCCCCTTCCCCAATTCCAAGTCCACCAACACCATCTATAGTATTTATAATTTCTTTATGGCCCTTTACAGAATACACTGGGACCTCTGGAGCTTCCAAATTCCTAAACAACAGAACACAGCTTCTTACTTACACACACCCCAAATGTTTAGTTCACTACTCAAATCTAAGAATGCAGGCCATATTGAAATTTTTGATAAAAAAAAAATAAGGGTTTTTCAATTAAGGTAATTTATACATTTACTTCCAAATTTTCCTCTACACTTTAGCTTCTTTCAAGGCCTCAGTAAGGGTTGTCATCATTCAACTTGGAATTCTAACTCCTGAGCCCACTGTACTCAATGGTCCTCAAAGACGATTGATCCAGGACCTCCGCACATGAACCCACCAGGGATGTCTCTAAAAAATACAGATTCACAGGCTTCTCCCCAGACACAATGAACAAGTATCTCGGGGGCGGGGCCCCAAACCTGTTGACTCTCTAGTACATGGAGGCTGATAATACTGCTTTAAATACAGAGTAAATTCAAAGTGCTTTATAATGTTTCCAGAGTGGGCCTTGGTAGTTTGACCTTGCGATCTTTTGAGAGATAAAACATGAGAAGCGTTTGCTTTGTATACATTTCTTCCTTAATATTATTTTCTGAGTCCCACACTGATTTTCATCTAGTTACATTTTGCAGTTTGTCATCATGCTAATCACAATAAATATTACAGGCAAACTAGCTGAAGTCTCTAATTCTAGGTTGGTTAAATGAAGGGAGTACTGGAAAGCACCTACTTTTATGTGTCTGAATCTATGGCTGGGTGAGCGGCTCAAATAGGTTATGCTAATACACCTTTCTCTTGTCTCTCTCCATTCCACACCCCTCCTTCTGCTTTTGTATTGGAGCCTCTATCCACATTTCTTTTCAGGAGGTCAGTTTTCAACAATACCTATACTTTTTCTCTTTAATGAACTTAGCTCTTCATGACATGAAACCTCAACTTACTACTAGGCCTAGATTTATCAGTAAAATCTTGCAAGTAAAATTTGAGAAGTTCACCTGGTTCGGAGGTGACGTTTATCTTTGTGGCATTAATTGTGACAGCGTCAAGAGACTAGGGGACTGAGGTACTGTTTAAAAGAACTGGTTTACTCTTTTCATAGACTTTGAAACATCAGTTCTTTTAACGTGAAATTATGACTTACCAATGAAAATGAAGCAGTAATACCTATACTAAGAAGCTCTGTTAGGAAGATAGTCAACCATTATATTTGTTGCACACTTTTGTGCCGAAATGTATCTATTTTAAAAAATAACACTCAGACTGGTCTCTCTCTCAAGTTCTTTGAAAGTATATGACATAGCAGGTAAAAATTACTGCATTCTGCATTCTAATAAATGCCAACTTTTGCACATTTACTCAATCACTCAGTCGTGTCCGACTCTTTGCAACCCCGTGGACTGTAGCCTGCCAGGCTTCTCTGTCCATGGAATTTTCCAGGCAAGAAAACTGGAGGGGGTTTCCATTTCCTACTCTAGGGGATCTTCCCGACCCAGGGATTGAACCTGCATCTCTTGCATCTCATGCACTGGCAAGGAGACTCTACCACTGCTCCACCTGGGAAGCCTGATAATTATTAAGAAGTTAAAGCAAAAGGAATTAAAATGGCTTCATTCTATGTCATATTATGATTCTAAGACAAATAATTATGCCAAAGTAATTCAGTTACAAAATAGCAGATCCTAAATCAGAATCAAAAAAGATCACAAGATAGGGAAGACAGTTCCTCTAGATCATTATTGTATACTTTAAATGATTAAGAGATAGTCATAACAAGTTTTTACAGAGGAATTTCAATTCATTCAACTCTAAATATGAGGAAATAACTTTACGTAAAACATGAAAATTAAAAGCATTTGGTACTATTGAGATTTTACTTATTCAAAACAGGTTTGTCTTGATTTACTCAACAGATGTGTTCCTAAAAAGTTGTGCTCAGATGTAAGTTAAAACATCAAAAGTTTAATGAACTGAGAGTTCTATATTAAAAATATTAAAACATACAAAAATATATTATTGTGTAATGCCAAATATCTTCTTAAAATGTAAACAACATCTCTAAGTTTTCAGTGTTATATATGAGCATCGTTATATACTGTATCCTTCATGGTGGAGGGAATAGCCCTTTATTACAAATATGAGTGTTAAATGCTAGCACTAAACAGCATGTGTGGAAATAAATATTAATGTTATTTGAAAAAGCTAAAGAAAAATGTTAGTATTTTTAAATAGATCTGAACATGAAGTCTATGCTTATGTCGTCACACTGATGAAATAATCTTACCATATATGAAGGTTTCCAGCAAAATCTCCAGTGGCTAGATATCTCTGCTGTAAAGATGTTGCGCCAAATGTTCCACATTTAATGGGTTTGGCCTTTTCAATCTTGATAGAAGGGAGGGAGAGAGGATATGTTATTTAGGTAAGCACCTATTTATAATCCATATTTATGGCTCTATTATGGGAATTAAATAAGGCACACAATTTTAAAAAGCAATTAAAATGTTTTCTGATAAAAAATTATGCTTTTCCTTCAGTAATTTTTGTATAGTCTAAAAGTACAGGCGGGCTTCCCTGGTGGCTTAGCTGATAAAGAATCTGCCTGCAATGCAACCATGAAATTAAAAGACGCTTGCTTCTTGGAAGAAAAGCTATGACCGACCTAGACAACATATTAAAAAGCAGAGACATTACTTTGCCAACAAAGGTCTGTCTAGTCAAAGCTATGGTTCTTCCAGTAGTCATATATGGATGTGAGAACTGGACTATAAAGAAAGCTGAACGCCAAATTGATGCTTTTGAACTGTGGTGTTGGAGAAGACTCTTGAGAGACCCTTGGACTGAAAGGAGATCCAACCAGTCCATCCTAAAGGAGATCAGTCTTGAATATTCATTGGAAGGACTGATGCTAAAGCTGAAGCTCTAGTACTCTGGCCACCTGATGTGATGAACTGACTCATTACCAATTAAATTTGCAGTCTTGTCAAGGTGTGATTGATGGCATCCCCAAACAATTACAATATCATCATCAAAGGTCATTGATCAGAGATCACCAAAACAAATATACTATAAGAATTACCAAAACATGATACAGAGACACAAAGCAAGCAAGCGCTGGTGGAAAAACAGTGCTGATAGACTTGGGTCAGCACAGGGTTACCAAAATCCTTCAATTTGTAAAAGATTCAGTCTCTGTGAATTCAATAAAGAGAAGCACAATAAAAGGAGTTATGCTTGTTTGTCAAATAAATGAGTTTTGCCTTTCTTCTCATCTCACTAATAAGACATTAAAATGCTGACACCTCTAATATCTCCACTGGTTGGCAAATATGCAGATTTCAGCATTTAATGTGGTATTTTTCTTTAAGAGCCTCTAAAGAAAAAGGATATAATGAAGACATAACTCTTCCAGATGACAACAGGTTAAAAAAAAAACACTTATGTGTCTTGTATAGTTTTCCCTGCAGAATCCTATAAACTGAGAATGGTTATGTTCAATTCTGAGACTGTTTCAGTGCAAAGAGATGTGTATATCTATGGGCATCAAAGGCACAGCTGTTAGCATGGATTAGCCAATGTTTTGATGTTTCTTTAATTTAAAAGACTGTTGGGAATTCCATGGAAGTCCAGTGATTAGGACTCTGAGCTTTCACTGCCAAAGGCCTGGGTTTGATCCCTGCTTGGGGAACTAAAGTTCCACAGCCATTTGGCCAAATAAATAAATGCAACTAAAAATAAAAGACTATTGTTCTAAGTTTATATGTAACAGTTGATCCTTGAACAGCAAAGGAGTTAATCCACATGTAACTTACAGTCAGCTCTCTATATCCAAGATTCCTCTGCATCTGTGGATTCAACCAAACATGGGCCATGTAGTAATGTAGTATTAACTCTTAAAAACTATCCAGGTATAAGTGACCCATGCAGTTCAAACCCATGCTATACAAAGGTCAACTGCAGTCCCATCAGTAAAACAGCCACATGCAAACTCCACCTGTGCATGTCACTGAAGTCCTTCTTGGCGCCTACATGCCTGGCTGTCTTGGACCCCGGAAACTCTAGAGGATGTGGAACTGAGGTTTTATGGATCACAAAGAGTTGGACATGACTGAGTGTCTGAGTGCACACACATATATACACACATCCCCACATCACACTCTAGCTGCAGAATAGCACCTTGCATTTACTGTCAGCTCAACAGGGCAAAACTATTTCTTTTATTTAGTCTCTTGCAATCTTCAACTTTTTTCTTTTTTGAATTTTTACTGCAGTTGATTTACAATGTTTACTTATTCATGTTTAATTTGTGGCCATACCCTGCAGCATGTAGTATCCCAGTTCCCAGACCTGGGATCAAACCTGCACCCGCTGCATTGGAAGGTAGAGGCCTAACCATGGGACTGCCAAGGAAGTTCCCTTTTTTCTTTTATTCTTAACAAAAATAGTACATGTTCCCTATAAAGATGCAAACAAAACCAAAGAGCTGAAGGGTGAAAAGTAAGTTTCCCTTTGACACTCCCCAGAAGTAATCCCCATTCTCTTAGACTCTTTGCTACCTATTTACAACTATATATAGATTTGATTTAATACAGAGAGCATCCTAATATCAATATATTGTCCAATGACTTTGATTTTTTTCACTTAGAGATATATCTATATGAATTTTTTTCCCTCCACAGAGCTCTCCAGCCTCCAGGGCACTTACCCTGTAATCTTTGAGTTGCTGGGCCAATCTTCAACCCTGCCACTAGGGTTGGCCTGTTTCATATACTTTGTGAAAACAATTTTCCTACCACTTTCAATGTTTGGTTGGGTATTTCCACATAGGATATATGTAGCAATTTTCAAAGAAGAAAATAAACTTCACTTAATACAAACTATAACTGAACTTCTCTTTCATGATTTAAAAGAAATCATCATATGCTCTGGGACTTTAGAAACTCCCAGCCTGCTGAGCTTTCTGCTTGGGATCTGAACAAACTAGCAGTTACTAAGTAGTCTGGCCTAAAATAAAGCCAGCACTCTTTGGAACTGTCCAGGACCTTTTGATTAAATTTTGTTTAATCAGACACCTACAATAACATGGTGGTAAAAGACTGTATTGATAAGAATAGAACACAGAATGTTAATTTCTTCTCCTTTTTAATACACTGGTGATCTAAGATAGTATCAGTTATATTTGACATCAGTTCAGTTCAGTCACTCAATTGTGTCTGACTCTTTGCGACCCCATGAACCACAGCACGCCAGGCCTCTCTGTCCATCACCAACTCCCGAAGTCCACCTAAACCCATTGCCATCAAGTCGATGATGCCACCCAACCATCTCATCCTCTGTCGTCCCCTTCTCCTCATGCCCTCAATCTTTCCCAGCATCAGGGTCTTTTCAAATGAGTCAGCTCTTCACACCAGGTGGCCACAGTATTGCAGTTTCAGCTTCAACATCAGTCCTTCCAATGAACACCCAGTTCAAAAGCATCAATTCTTCGGTGCTCAGCTTTCAATAGTCCAGTTCTCACATCCATATATGACCACTGGAAAAACCATAGCCTTGACTAGACAGACCTTTGTTGGCAAAGTAATGTCTCTGCTTTTTAATATGCTTTCTAGGTTGGTCATAACTTTCCTTCCAAGGAGTAAGCGTCTCTTAATTTCATGGCTGCAATCACCATCTGCAGTGATTTTGGAGCCCCACAAAACAAAGTCAGCCACTGTTTCCACTGTTTCCCCATCTATCTGCCATGAAGTGATGGGACCGGATGCCATGATCTTAGTTTTCTAAATGTTGGTCTTTCCTGCTAGAAAACAGGTTAAAAAATAAATGGAGTTCTATTTTGCAAAATGTCTTCCACAAAGTAAATTAGAATATATTTACTTTTGCTATGATACTGAAAATGACCATGGATGACAGACATATTTGACCCCCAGTTGTTGCTTCTCTTTGCTCTAATAAGTTAACATGATTAAGGAAGCCCAAGATCCATAATTCCCAGCAGAGCTATTTTTGTTCTATCTGTGGGTGGGTCTAGTACAGCATGTCAGTATTTCCTCCTCCACATCCTGGCACTACTTAATTAACATTAAAAGGTTTAGTCAACCAAATGTTAACAAGCAGTGAATTCAGTGGCACAGGGGCTAAGAAAGCAGAACTTTATTAGATTATCACTAATTTTTAAAGTGTAAACATCCCCAGCTGTGGCACTTTTCAGGGCCACCCCTAGTCCTTTGGGCAAAGTCAGGGGCGGAGGGGGGCGGTGTGTGTTTGTGTGTGAAAGGTGCCCTCTACAGACTGATGTAAGCTGGAGAGAGATGGATTTCAGCCTTCACTTGATCCCTTGGCCAGATACCTGTGGGCAGGAGAGAGATGGATGGATTTCAGCCTGTGTGTGTGTGTGTGTGTGTGTGTGTGTGTGTGTGTGTGTGTGTGTGTGTGTGTGTGTGTGTGTGTGTGTGTAAGGCGCCCTCTGTGCGCCCTCTGTGTGTGTGTGTGTGTGTGTGTGTGTGTGTGTGTGTGTGTGTGTGTGTGTGTGTGTGTGTGTGTAAGGCGCCCTCTACAGGCTGATGAAGATCCTGCCTTCATTCCCTATCTATTTGATTAGTAATAAGGAGCCACCAACAAAGACCCATTTTCTTCCTTCCTTTTTATCCTGCACCCATAGACTCTGGAGCACAAGGCTTGAAGTAGTTCTACAAGGATAAAATCAAGTTTCCTAATATTTTATGTTTCCTAATTTTTTAACCAATAATTCAACTAGCACAATGATAGCTAGAAACTAACTTAGCTCTAGAAGAGGGAAAAAGAGTGAAAGGAAAGTAAAATGCATTTGGGAAGCTCCAAAGGTACCTAAGTGGCTCAGTGGTAAAGAACCCACCTGCCAATGCAGGAGACTCGGGTTCGATCCCTGGGTGAGGAAGACCCCCTGGAGGAGGAAATGGCAATCCACTCCAGTATTCTTGCCTAGGAAACCCATGGACAGAAGGAGCCTGGCAGGCTGCAGTTCATGGAGTTGCAAAAGAGTAAGACACAATTAGTGACTTAACAATGAAAACAGTCAACCCTACTACTCATTAGAGTCATCTGGTGGAAGTTTAAAAAATACTGACGTCTGGGACTTAAACTAGTCTAGAGGCAAGAAAGAGTCCCAGTGCATCGGTTTCCAGGGGTGGAACCAAGGCATGACTATTTTAAAACACGTACACACAAGTACACACAAAACGACTGTAACAATACACATTTCAGATGCTCCTGGTGCACAGCAAGAGCTGAGAATCACTGGGACTGTTCTTAACCTATATTCTTTTCTATGGCATCATCACAGCCAAACATAACTGTAAGCTCTCATATCCATTTGTGCATTTGTTTTACCCTCACTTTAGGCCGTAGGCTGTTTAGGAGGAAGGACTCATCTTTCAAATATCTTTGGTCCTTCTATATCATAGTACCTTGAAATGATAGGTTCTCAATGGAAAATTTATGGTAGAAATAAGAAAAGAGTCAAAGGATACAGGTCAAAATATAAAAAGTGAGTACTCCTAGTGTTGAGGTGGGTGACATCAATTTACTTCTTTTCCCTATCTATATTTTTGGTATATTCTATCAAGAACATACATTACTCTAGTTAAAAAGTAAAATTATTCAAAAAAAAAAAAAAACCCGCTAGAATCTTCCAGAACTCTAGAAGAGACAACATTGTTTCTCTTTACAGATCAAGTGTATTCATGAAATGTACACAAGTCATAAAGCTTTACTAAAAAAATGTCACAAATCTGTAGAAGCTCTCTGGTTGAGTTTTGACTAATATTTATTTCTAACAGTTCACCATTTTCTTTCTCCAATTTCAATGTTTCCTACATGTTCAAACTCCTGGCCTCAATCAATTAATGACGAATAAATCAATATTTAAATTTTCCAAGTTATATCCTTTTACAAACATAAATTCACTCATTCTTTTAACAAGTCATTTATTGAGTGGCTGCTCCTTTTATACCACACTAAAGAAAGAACTGTCCTTACTCTCTGGGAGTTTACAATCTAATTAGAGATACATTGGACAGAAGAATATATTTCTAGCACAGATAATAAGTACCTTAGGAAAGCAATAAAGAAAAGTTACTTTATGTGGGGATCAGGAATGAGATGTCAATGGTCAAATAATCTGAACTGGATCTTAGAATAGCAACAGGTGACTGGGGGCTAAGCAATGAAAAACATAAGGAAAGGTGGGAAAGAACAAGCCATGTTTAGGAGCAGAGTGCCTGGCTAGGAAAGACAATCTGAACAAGAAAAGTGGCATTCACAGAAATTTAAAATGGGATGAGGCCTTACATACTTTCTAATCAAAGTTTTCCTAGAGAAAATGTATGCATCCTTTGCCTATCAGTTGAGGCCCTAACTCCTCCAGACAGATTCTCTCCATAGTTTTTGGTCCCTGGAGTTATAAACTTCCCTGTAGTCTATGACAATGCTAACATCTGCGTATAACTGATTCTTTTTTTCCTAGGCAACCCAAATAAAGGCATTTAAAAACTGGTAAACAGATATAAAAATATTAGTTAATATCGTTATTCTCCAATTCTTCTATTAGTGTAATCTTTACAAAACTTGTAAACCCAACCTTACCACACCCTGCTTAAAGCCCTTCATTGATGTCCCATTTTTTTTACAAAGACAGGCATAAATCTTTTAAATGATCTACAGCATTTGCAAGGCCTCCTCTCTGCTGTTCTGTTTAAAAAGGAGATAATCTCTCTCCCTCATTGCTGAGCTGTTTCTTCTTGGGAATCTCAACTCCTAATTTGACCTCGTTAGCTTTTACTCAAGGCAAATCTGATTTTCTGGTTTTGTTTTTACTCTCACAGAACCATGTGCCTTTACATTACAGAATTCATCTCAGTTTGTGTTTTATGTATTGTTGGTTTGATTATTTAATTCTCTCTCTCACTAGGAAAAAAAAAAACTCCATAATAATCAAAGACATTGTCATTTATTAGGCGGAGAATACCAGGCAATCAATTGACACTTGTTGAAAGAATAATTGTTTTGGATTGTCTCCTCCAGTTACATAGCAGGCATCCTAGTGCCTGCTTTGGCTCCGCTTGTATGACCAAGTACTTTACTATCATGTACCTATTAAAAGACTCCACAAACAACTGTGCACTGCCCAGAAACGCCTCGAATTTAAATGTGAAGTCATAACATCACCTCCAGGGACCTCGCACTGAACTGGGAAGGGGGGGGATGGCTGGAGCAAGGGACCAACAAGGCACGAAAGAACTAGCCCTATGAGAATTCAGGTCTCGAACCGAAACGTTTTACGTCCGAAGTATTTCTCAATCTGCGGTGAGCTTCGCCACTGCCGCGCACCTTCAGCAGAGCTTTGCGGGGGGACCCTGGGCAAAGGCTCTGGCAAAAAGGAACGCAGAACTCCGGCCCCCAAGATCCGCACTCCCCTCTAGCAGCAGTCCCAGATCTTGGCACTGGGAGGTCTCGACCCGGCACCCACCTCCCGCAGCAGCTTTAGGTCCCCTTGCTGGATCTCGTACAGCTGAATGACGCCGGTGCCCCGTGCGAAGTTGCCCATGGTCACAAATTTGGCGCTGCAGGGCATCCACTTACAGTCAAACACAGTGTAATTGAGGCCCTTCTGGATATGGGAGATGATCTGAGGCTTCTCGAAGGCCGACATGGTCTAGCCGAGAGCTTTCGCCTCCGCCGAGAGGGACGCAGCCAACAAACCCAGACGACACGAACCTGGAAACCAGAGTCCAAACGTTAAGTCTAGTTTGTCCCTCCCGCTTGCCGTAGGCGCCCCTAGACGCCTGACAAGTGGTTTTAGGTTTCTCAGATAATGCCGGATGCTCTAGAGCGGGCACACAAGAGTTTCCTTCCCCAACAACACAAACTTGTTTATGGCTTTACCTAGTGCCTTTCTTACATATACAGATTACGGGTTATAAAGCGTGCTGACTGCGAGAGGGGGACAGAGGGCGAACCTAAGACTCAGGCATATTTTAGGGCAGCCCTTCCCCCTCCCCAACAAACGCCCCCAAACTCCCGTTTTAGGTCCCCCGCAAGTGACGTCTTAGGAAAGAGGGCGGAGCCCTGGGGCTGGTTGGCGGAGATTGGGGCCTGCGAGGCGCGCCTGCGCGGTACAGCCCCGCACGTGGAGGCGCCGGAAGTTGAGGTTGACCTGGAGGTTGTGGAGAGTGGAAAGCATGATGGAGGCACAGTCCCCGATGGCCGAGGGCGGCTTCAGCCAGGTCACCCGCAAAGGCGGCCGGCGAGCGAAGAAACGGCAGGCCGAGCAGCCGTCCCCGCTGGAGGAGGGAGGCGACGCGACCTGCATGGACACCGAGGAGGCCCGACCCGCAAAGAGGCCCGTCTTCCCGCCCCTCTCCGGGGACGGGTTCCTGGTACTGGCGGGGACCGAGGGACAGGACCGGGGCTGGGGCCAGAGACGGGTCGGGCCGGTGGCCTCTGGGTGATGTTGACGCTTCTGGAGTGAAGCACAGAGAGGCGACTCTGCTAGTGTTTAATCTGTCCAATTAAAAGGAGGCTTTTTGAGGATCAGTTGTCGTTTTACAACTTCATCCTCATTCCTTTAGATAACTGCTGAGTTGTGTTTTCTTTTGTCATAGAGTGGAAAAGAAGAAACCAGGAAAATTCCAGTCCCAGCTAACAGATACACGCCATTAAAAGAGAACTGGCTGAAGATATTTACTCCTATTGTGGAGCATTTGGGACTTCAGATACGCTTTAACTTGAAATCGAGGAATGTTGAAATCAGAGTAAGGAGAATATTAACCACTTTAAAATATGCTGAGGTTTTTCTGTTCTAGGAAGAAAGAACAGACTTTCTAGGAATTCTTAGTGGGACTTATCTTGCTGAATGAGTTTCTTCCAATTTGACCTGAAATTATACTAAAATACCAGGTGCGTCTCAACACATTTTTAATAGTGTTCTGTGTTGATTGATTAAAGGGTTAATAAAGAGGTTATCGTAAACAGAAGTATGTAAATGAGCAGCCAAAGTACTTGCTGCAGTACAGGTACTATATTTTAGTGTTACTTTTTAGGAAAAAACAAGTTTTGGGAGTAAGTGTAAATTATGTAAAAAGATTTGTGTATTCATTCCATGATGTCAGTCTAGGAGGTGGACAATTAAAATTAATAGACTTTGGGTTTTTTTTCTGTGGGTTCCAATTTTGCATCAGAATCAGTAACCTAAATTAATATCTTCCATTTTAAGGATTCATTATCAGGGCTATTATGGACTTATCTCTGTTGAGGGATTAGAATAATGGAGCAAAGCAGAGAGGCACTGTTCTAAATAGTTAGCTAAGTTTAAAATAGAGAACTTAACAGAATTTCTCTTTGTTCTCACTGTCACTTTCATTTAGGTTTTATGGTTTTCTGCCAGAACTTCTTGTTTGCTTATAAGTTTGCTTTCTTTCATCTCTGTAAATCGCATTTCCCTTCTCCATCCTCTTTGCCAGAGCCAGATTAATTTTCCCAGACCACACTGCTTTTGTTGATATCTTAATGACTTCAGTATCTCTGAAGGAAAAGTATTTGAATTTGCCTTTGAAGTAGGAGTCTCACTCCCAAGTCCTCTTACCTTCCCTTTGAACATTTTTCTTGCCCCTCCTTATGGATGGATTTGCTCTGTGAAAACCTGCATACTTCATTTTCCTTCCTTCTTTAATTTCATCATCTTTTAGAGTCTAGCTCAAGTTCTTTCTCCTTTACTGTCAGTCCATTGTTCAGTCTAGTCTTCAGGGCTTAAACTTATGTTTTGCTGATTGATAAAAGGGTTAATAAAGAGGTTGTCAGAATCTCTTTCTTATGTTGCAGCACCATCAGTTTGGACTCCTCTGACATTTGTTGATACTGCTCTGTTCCAGACACACAGTGGTGCTTTGGCAGGCATTACATCATTTTGGTCTTGAGAACAGCCCTGTGAGGTAGATAACATACCCCATTGAATAAATGTGAGGAAACTGGCCAAGGAGTATTTGGGGCAAAGTCATCGTGCTAGTAGGGACCTCTCAGGCTCTTCTGTTCCAATTTATTTTACAGATGAGAAAACTTAAGACTTAGAGCATTCATGAGACTTGCCTAAGGTCACATATGGAATTGGGACTGGGATCTATAGTTTTAAATGTGCCCTTATACCACCCTGCATGGTTTCAAAGTTGTCAAATATGCAGTCTCCTCAACTCAATTGTGAGTCTGTGTGGGAGAGTAGAACTCATGGTTTTGGAATCAGATCCGTGTTCAGATTTTACTTTTTAATTTTGGTACTTGAGTTTCCTCTAATGTAAAAGTATTTATCTTGCTTCAGTTTAGGTTGACATGAAGATCAGAGCTATAGTGTGTCAAGCACCTTTGCAGCGCATGTCATTTACAGGGGGTGGGCATTTTATGAAGAGCACCTATTTCTGTGATTATTGAATAAAATCTTTGAGGGCAGGATCATTGCTTAAACCATTCTTTGTAGTTAGTACTAGAATTGTTGCTTTGGGAAGGAAACAACACAGGAATGGTGGTTGAAGTCAAGAGGTTAGATCTGGACTCCCAGGGAGATGGCACTGAAGAAGAGGACCAGCGTGGATGGAAATGACCTGAGGATGGAGGTCCTTCAGGATGTGAGTGATGGGAGGAGTCTTGCCAGTAGCTCCAGAGTCAGGTCAGCCGAGTGTAGTTGGTCTATTGACAGTGTTTAGGGGGAACTGCCCAGCCCTGGAGCTAGCAGAGTTTTGTTTTGAAAACTAAACACAGTACTTACCTCACCAAAAACTGGGTCACAGAGAATATGTTGGGAAGGGTGATGGTGAAGGAAATTACAATAATGGGAAAGGTCAGCCCTAGTAGTTTGCTAGAATGTTGCTGTTTTCATCTTCAGCTATTATTTGTGCCTCTTACCCAACCTTTTTTTTTTTTTTTAAACAGACTTGTAAAGAAACCAAAGATGTTAGCGCTCTGACAAAGGCAGCTGATTTTGTGAAAGCCTTCATTCTTGGGTTTCAGGTGGAGGTGAGTGATTTCATGATATCCAGAATGGGGGCTCAGAAAATCCACATGAATGTTTTGATAGATTTGGGCATTTTCTTGTTTTTTAATTTGAGTGTTCTAGTTTTACAGTTTATGAATTAGCTTAACACTCACTCACACAGGTACTTGAATGGAAGCACTTCACAGTATGTATTTCTGTATTGTAGGATGCACTTGCCCTTATTAGACTGGATGACCTCTTTCTAGAGTCTTTTGAAATTACAGATGGTGAGTATATGGTGGTCTTTGTGTACGAACTCCTGGATGGTACTTTTGTACTGCTGACTTTGTATTCCGCATGACTCTCAGCTTTCTGGTAGCATCAGTTGAGCTGTATTCTTAGCAGCTTTTTAAAAAATGCATGTTTTGTGTCATTTAGGAGGGAAATTTGGCTAATGATTAAACTTCCTGTGGAAGTGGGTAATGCTGGCATGGTTTCCTTCCTAAGGTCTTGCTTTTGTTATTTAGTTAAACCTTTAAAGGGAGACCACCTGTCCAGGGCAATAGGCAGAATTGCTGGCAAAGGAGGAAAGACCAAATTCACCATTGAGAACGTGACCCGGACGCGGATAGTTTTAGCTGACGTGTAAGTATGTGATCTTGAGAAAACTATTGCCATAATTTACATTTGGTCTTTTGCTGGTTTCAAGAAGTGATTAAGATTGTATTTATGCATGACGTAACCCCTAAATCCTTGTGAGGATATGCTTTTGGCTGAACAGTTTCCTACTTTAAGAGCAGATTTAGTTGAGAAAAATCTTAGATGTTATAGCTTTTTTTCTCAATTTGCAATGAAGAAAATATTGAGAATCACTGTTAAATTACATGACAAGGGAATATTTAAATCGTATCATGGGAGCTATTAAATCAGTAGAGTAGAGCAAGAAGTACACATGTTAAATGCCGTCATGAGTCTTTGCTTTAGAAAAAGAGAATAGGCTTATGGACATGGAGAGAGGGGAGGAGAGGGCGAGATGTATGGGAAAAGTAACATGGAAACTTACATTACCGTACGTAAAATAGATATAATTTGCTGTATGGCTCAGGAGCCTCTAATAGGGGCTCTGTATCAACCTGGAGGGGTGGGATGGGGAGGGAGATGGGAGAGAGGTTCAAAAGGGAGGGGATATATGTATACATGGCTGACTGATGTTGAGGTTTGACAGAAAACAACAAAATTCTGTAAAGCAATTATCTTTCAATAAAAAAATAAAAACATGAATGTATATATACACATGTGCATGCATGAATATATAAAGGCCTTTCATAAAGGGAAGGTGAGTGTTGCACCTTGTTGGAAAGACTACAGAGCAGTTATATGTGAACATCAATAAGATGATACGGGCTTAAAATAAGGGTGCAGGAAGTCAAGCTGGGATTACCCTTCTCTGCCTGTGGGTAAAGCCACTCTGTTACCAGCTTGGGGTTACTGGCAGATGGTGCAGAGATTATACAGTGCTGAGAAGTTGGGAAACGAACAGTTGACTGTGAGGAGGAGGGATCTGCCTGCTACTAAATCCAGAAATAATTTTATTTAAAGTCATCTCATCTTTGCTCTAAGCTGAGGGGCTCATTGTTATTTTCATATCTAAATTTTAGACTATTTTTTATACTTATATAGAAAAGTATTTTAACACTGCATTGGTGGCCCTGTTTACCTGAAGGTAAGTGTTTCAGTGTTGACCTTTCATAACTTGAGCCTGGAGATGGGGCTCCAGAGTCATGGGAAAAGCTCTCTTGAACTAGAAATTTCAATAATTTTGAAATGTGTACCATACTTTAAAATACCATATACAGTCCTAATAATTTTTTAATTTAGAAGTTTTAAAACGTAACTGATTTGCTGTAATTCTTATTGTTAGTACATTATATTAAGTTTATAATTTATTAATGTATAACCTTCCCTCGTAACTTAGTCGGTAAAGAATTTGCCTGCAATGCAGGAGACCTGGGTTTGCTTCCTGGGCTGGGAAGATTCCCTGGAGAAGGAAAAGGCAACTCACTCCAGTATTCTTGCCTGGAGAATCCCATGGACAGAGGAGCCTGGCACACTAGTCCATGGGGGTCGCAAGAGTCGGACACAACTTAGAAACTAAACCACCACCAAGTATTATTTCTAAGGCTTGACTTAAAATTTCCTTGTCAAGTTCGTTTTTTAAACAGCTTTATTATAGTATGATTTTCATTCAGTTAAAGTCACCTGTTTTAGGTATGTAATTCTGGTAAATACTCTAGATAGTCCTGTGATCCCTCCACACTCAGCTGTGTCACCCCAAAGTTCCCTGTGCAGCTTTGCAGCTCCTCCCAATTCCCAGGCAGTCCCTCATCTCCTTTCTGTCACTAGGGTTTTGCCTCTTCTTGAAATTCACGTGGGTAAAAATACACAGTATGTAGTCTTCAGTGCATGACTTCTTTTAGAAAGCATGTGGTTTCAAGTTTCTCCAGTTTGTTGATGGTTAGCAGTAGGTTCTTTTCCAGTGCCAAGTACCAGTAAAGAGATGGACTGTCCCGCGGTTTTTACTGTAGGTAGGCTAATTGGAAATCCGTGTGTTCAGCAACTCACGTTAATTATGATATAGCCATAAGATGGACTGTTATGCACCCGTAAATGGTCTTTTTAATGAGTTGCTGAAAACCTGGCAGAGTGGAATGTGAACATAATGTAAAACTAACATCCATTTGTTCCAGATACATTCAGTATATCAAATGGGAAAGAATGTTGTCTATGTCTGGAGACCTACATACATCCCATTCCAACTACTGCCCTGAAGCTTTGGTTGTTTTAGTAGCTAAACTACTCACCCTGTATGTGTTTTTGCTTCTCTATTTCCTCATCTTTCATGCCTGACTTTTACAGAATTTTATTTTTATCAAAGTTAACACATACATATACTTAAACTTGCCACTGTCTACTTCTATTTCCACCTCCTCTGAAATTAGCTCTTTTAGCTAAATTTTAAACGTTATTTAACTCTGTATTTCCAAATATCTCTATATACCAGCTTCACTTTTTTTTTTCAGATTCACTGTTGATTTTCTCCTGTAAAAGAGGAAAACTTGTACTTTTTCACTCCCCCCACCTCCATCTCTACCCTCACTTAACCTTTTAGCAGTCCAGTTTGCTTGCCTTTCCCTGTACCCTGTGAGTTTTGTTCAGTTCATGGTCAGTATTGTCTGAGTATGAAATTGGGTATTAACAGCTAAACCAGACAGTATACTGTTTACTTTATCTGTCCTTTGCAACTTTGTTGTCACATGAAGAAATAATTCTTCAGTGTTGCAGTGACTAAAAAGCTATACTTGTATCTCCTCCTGGTGGACTCAAGACATATCAGATATTTTAGAAGTCTCTCCTGGAGGTTTCTGTTCCCAAAGCACTGTTCCCTTCTACCTGGCACACAGCTGCCATCTTGGCTTCTTTCACCATTGCCCCTTGGTGCCTTTGGTGTTTGAGCCCCTCAGTTCTTGGATTCTTTGTCCTGCTTTGCTTTGGTGGCACAGATGGTCCTGGAGCTGACTTAGCATAGGAAGGACATTTGATGAGACCGGGTTTTGAAGATGTCTTCCACTCTGTTGTAAATCATTTTCATTCAGAGCTGGTTCTAGTAACTTCATCTTCTAGTCTTTGTATTCAGTTTTCTTAATATCCTGTCCTTGATTCATGAGTGAGTGAAAACTGCTTTTCCCATCTCACTAGTTTTGTTTTTCTTTTCTCCCTGCAGAAGTTTCTGTACCATTTTCTTTGCCTGCTGGTCACGCCGCCTACTCTTTTGTATTAGATGCTTTCCTCGGGTTCTGATTCCTTATAGTGGGAGCATCCTAGAAACCCTAGTCTGCTAGGGGTGCTTGGGGGAGTGGGTGGGAGAGACTGGTGGACTGTTGGCTTCACTTGGGTGATTGCCAGGCTGTTCCCTTTGGGAGCCCTGATGTCAGTATCTTTAGTCTTTCCCATTGAGGCCAGTTTCCACTGAGAAGTATTCTCCAGTCCTCTGCTGACAAATGTCTGGAGCCGAGTTACGGAAGCCAGTTGTCTTTCATTGTGCAGATGTTCACATGACATTGCCTCTTTTCTGGTCACGGTCTTCCTACTTCTTCTGTGCCTGGTGCCCCTGGTCTAGACCCCAAGTCTTTTGCCTTCTCCAGTGAGCAGCTTACCACCTTAATTTTACTGGAGTGAAAGAGGGTAGTTGGGTCATTGCCTGTTGCCTAGAGTGGGGAAGGAAACCTGGGGATCATCTTAAACTGACTTTAACTTATGCTCTTGTTTTTAGCCTCAGTTTTACTCCAGTTTTAGAAATGCCTGAGCCTGTGGTGTGAAGGGAGAAGGCAATGGCACCCCACCCACTCCAGTACTCTTGCCTGGAAAATCCCATGGACAGAGGAGCCTGGTAGGCTGCAGTCCATGGGGTTGCTAAGGGTTGGACATGACTGAGCGACTTCACTTTCACTTTTCACTTTCATGCGTTGGAGAAGGAAATGGCAACCCACTCCAGTGTTCTTGCCTGGAGAATCCCAGGGACTAGGGAGCCTCGTGGGCTGTCATCTATGGGGTCGCAGAGTTGGACACGACTGAAGCGACTTAGCAGCAGCAGCAGCAGTGGTGTGAAGAGGGTTCTGCTTTGGGAGAGGGTTCTTCCCCTGTAGATTTCGGCGTCAGTTTCCTAAGGTTACTGATAGTTTGGAAGATGAGCTCAAAAAAGTAAAATGCTATAATATCAGTCTAATTGGAGCCATTCAGCAAGGAATGCACGGTTAAAGGGGTCTGGATAATCCTCAGTGATCAAGAAATTTAGATCATTTCTGGAAATATTTGCATTTGAAATCCAAATATATTTTAACTAAGTATAGTATCTGCATCTAATCTCAGTTCTGTCAGTATGTCATCTTGGACAGGTGTTTTGATTTCTCACAAACTTCTTTAGATGGGAATAACTTCTGTCTAATAAAGTTTGTGTGAGGATTAAATAATGAGAACATGTATATAAAGCCCTAGGGTATGCACAGTACTGAGTGGAGGGAAGCCATTATTCACCAAGAATCTTGAAGAACTTAGGTTTTAATTCACTTAGCATAAAATCCTTCCTTTCAGAGTGGATGGTAGTATATTTACAGTGTTGGGCAACCATCACCACCACCTTTATTTAGGAATCCATCTGTCGTCTTTCCAGAGTTTCTGGATCACGGGACTTAAGGAAATGCTTTTTGTGGCTAACATGTCTCACTTTTATCTCTTGCAGGAAAGTTCACATCCTTGGTTCTTTTCAAAACATCAAGATGGCAAGAACCGCCATTTGCAACCTCATTCTGGGTAACCACAGTCTCCTTCTCTGCTGTTTGCTCTGAAGCAATAGAGAATTTAGGAACTCAGATCACACTGCATCTCACTTTAGGATCCAGTTGATAAAGGTAGCAGGCAGAAACTCTTGGGGGTTGGCAAGTGTTGGCCCAGAGAGGAAGCTGGAATGTTTTTGCTTGCATTCTATCTGCCAGCCCAAGAGAAAGGGCCTATTGGATCACATTGCTTATCGTGGTTGTGTCTGCCTGAGATGTACTGGGAACCCTTCCAGAGTAGCAGGGGGCAGTGTTTTAGGTTCAGCAAGAAGGGAGCTGCTGATTAGCATCAGTCATTTTAATTACCCACCTAGTCCCATCTTCAGATCACAAAGTACTGTCACTTGTGGTCAGAGATGCAGGCTGTAGCACTTGCTGAGGAAACACATGGAATTCGCTCTGGTGTCCAGGTCTGGGGCGTCCCAGGTGGAGCTAGTGGTAAAGAACCCACCTCCCAATACAGGCGATAGGAGATGCGGGTTCAGTCCCTGGGTTTGGAAGATCCCCTGGAGGAGGGCATGGTAGCCCACCACAGTATTCTAGCCTGGAGAATCCCATGGACAGAGGAGCCTGGTGGGCTACAGTCCATGAAGTCACAGAGGCAGACACAACTGAAGGGACTTAGTACGCATGCCCAGTTCTGACTGACCAGCTGCTCTTCAAAATACTTTTGACAACCTAGTGTCTTTGGCACTTAGGATTTAAAAAGTTTTGGGAGGGTATATGGTTTCCTTTATGGCTCTATTGTTGATTTAAGGAGGATCCAGTGGGAAAATGTCCTATGCAGTGTTGCAGGCTATTGTCCATGTAACATCTATACGTATATTTGTGAAGATAAGTGTTTTAATTTTATCCTGCAGGAAATCCTCCATCAAAGGTTTATGGCAATATTCGAGCTGTGGCTAGCAGAGCAGCAGACCGATTCTGATTTCGCATCAAAGACTTTTAATACTTGACCTATATAAAGAAAAAGACTTCTACCCGTGGTCACCCGACACCGTATGAAGAACTTTTCAGTCATGGGTACCATTATTATACTAGCACATTAAGTATAATTTTATCATTATTTCCATTTTAAATCACATGTAGCAGGTTTGTGTAGTTTATAATCCTTTCATTTGAGGGGGAACCTCTTATTTTAAGCAAGAGTTCTTTATTTTCTGAGTTTTTTATTTATAAATTTATAGTGTTTTCTAACTTTATAAACATTTCTCTGTCAGTTGTAATTAAAAGAATTATCTCAGAAAATCCCTCTGAATTGTGACTCTTAATAGTGTGTGGTGTGTGAATATTTTAGACCCAGGTCATAAACAGGAGTTTGAATATACTCTGAAATAAGAAAGACTAAACTTTGTACCAATTTTTGCAGTTTGTAAAAATAAGTGTTCAATAAAAGCAGTCAGACCTTAGCAGTATTAGGTTTATTTCTTCTAAGTAGTAAGGTGAAATGTAATAAAAGAGAATTTTTACCCCTAAGAAAACTACTGTATTCTGCAAATGTAATAGATTGTTTTAACAAGCATCTGCCTACGTGTTCTTTGATTCACGTTACGCATTTTTTTAATGAAAGGAACTCACTTCATTAAATTGACTGTGATGAGAGTATTGTGTTGTGTATTATATCCATGACCCTTGACCGAAACTTAAAACTTTAATTAGAAAGTACATGTAAGAACTAGAAAAAGTATTAAGCATTGCTATTAAGAGTTCTGTTACATACGCCACTGTCCCGAACTAGCCTGTACGTTGCATTGGGATTAGATGTACCTAGTATTACAGTGGGAATCCAGTGGGAAATGGCTGGAAATGTCCCAGCAGTATTTTTTTTTAATCCTTTGGCAGCACAGCAGCATGGAGAGAGTATGTGTGTGATACCATTTTACTCTTATCTTTCTGAAAAGTTGGAGTTTGTTGGCACTCTGTTATTCTAGTCTGCACAGGCTTCAGCAGGTACTTGCCTACTCCTCATGCCTTGTCTAGGAAATGAGATACAAAGCTGTGACCACTGAGAGTGTACTTTTCTGAGGTATGGGTCCACAGTTTTCAGAGCACTTGGACTGAAATGAACCATTGCTCAGTAACCATAAACATTTTATGTTGAGTTTTTTTTAAAAAGCATAATTTTGATTGGGAAAACAGGTTCTCTATGCTAAAGTGAAGTTATCTTTTGCTATTATTTGCATTTCCTTTTGAAGGTTTCTTACATAGCTAGAATTATCAGTAATAAGAGAGCAAATGTATTTCTCTGGCAGTTGCTAAAATCTGGGATACTGTTGAGCCTCTCCCTGATCAAGCATCTCCACCCAATGGGGAATTAGTACTGCTTGGGGCTTTAAAGAGAAACAAAATGTTAGAGGCGTGTGCTCAAAGTTGAGTTGGACTCTGTGACCCCATGGACTATATAGCCCGCCAGATTCCTGTCCATGGAATTTTTCAGGCAAGATTACTGGAGCAGGTTCCTATTTCCTACTCCAAGTTCCAGTTCAGTCGCTCAGTTGTGTCTGACTCTTGGCGACCCCATGAACCACAGCACACCAGGCCTCCCTGTCCATCACCAACTCCCGAAGTCCACCCAGACCCATTTCCATCGAGTCGGTGATGCTATCCAACCATCTCATCCTCTGTCATCCCCTTCTCCTCCTGCCCTCAATCTTTCCCAGCATCAGGGTCTTCTCCAATGAGTCAACTCTTCACATCAAGTGGCCAGAGTTATTGGAGTTTCATCTTCAACATCAGTCCTTGCAATGAACACCCGGGACTGATCTTTAGAATGGACTGGTTGGATCTCCTTGCAGTCCAAGGGACTCTCAAGAGTCTTCTCCAACACCACAGGTCAAAAGCATCAATTCTTCGGCGCTCAGCTTTCTTCATAGTCCAACTCTCACATCCATACATGACTACTAGAAAAACCATAGCATTGACTAGATGGACCTTTGTTGGTAAAATAATGTCTCTGCTTTTTAATATGCTCTCTAGGTTGGTCATAACTTTCCTTCCAAGGAGTAAGCGTCTTTTAATTTCATGGCTGCAATCACCATCTGCAGTCAGCCACTGTTTCCACTGTTTCCCCATCTATTTGCCATGAAATGATGTGACCAGAGATCAAATTGCAAGAGTTCCAGAAAAATATCTGCTTTACTGACTATGCCAAAGCCTTTGACTGCGTGGATCACTATAAACTGGAAAATTCTGGAAGAGATGGGCATACCAGACCATCTGACCTGTCTCAAGAAACCTGTATGCGGGTCAGGAAGCAACATTTAGAACTGGACATGAAACAACAGACTGGTTCCAAATAGGAGAAGGAGTACGTCAAGGCTGTATATTGTCATTCTGCTTATTTAACTTATATGCAGAGTACATCATGAGAAACGCTGGGCTGGAAGAAGCACAAGCTGGAATCAAGATTGCCGGGAGAAATATCAGTAACCTCACATATGCAGACAACACCACCCTTATGGCAGACGGTTTAGAGGAACTAAAGAGCCTCTTGGTGAAAGTGAAAGAGGAGAGTGAAAAATTTGGCTTAAAGCTCAACATTCAGAAAACTAAGATCATGGCATCTGGTCCCATCACTTCAGGGGAAATAGATGTGGAAACAGTGTCAGACTTTATTTTTCTCGGCTCCAAAATCACTGCAGATGGAGACTGCAGCCATGAAATTAAACGATGCTTACTCCTTGGAAGGAAAGTTATGACCAACCTAGACAGCATATTAAAAAGCAGAGACATTACTTTACCAACAAAGGTCCGTTTAGACAAGGCTATGGTTTTTCCAGTAGTCATGTATGGATGTGAGAGTTGGGACAGAGAAGAAAGCTGAGCACCGAAGAATTGATGCTTTTGAACTGTGGTGTTGGAGAAGACTCGGGAGTCCCTTGGACTGCAAGATCCAACAAGTTCATCCTAAAGGAGATCAGTCCTGGGTATTTATTGAAAGGACTGATGTTGAAACTGAAACTCCAATACTTTGGCCACCTGATGTGAAGAGTTGACTCACTGGAGAAGACCCTGATGCTGGGAAGGATTGGGAGCAGGAGAAGGGGAAGGCAGAGGATGAGATGGCTGGATGGCATCACCAACTTGATGGACATGAGTTTGGGTAAACTCTGGGAGTTGGTGATGGACAGGGAGGCCTGGCGTCCTGTGATTCATGGGGTCGCAGAGTTGAACACGACTGAGCGACTTAACTGAACTGATGGGACCAGATGCCATGATCTTAGTTTTCTGAATGTTGAGCTTTAAGCCAACTTTTTCAGTCTCCTCTTTCACTTTCATCAAGAGGCTCTTTAGCTCTTCTTTGCTTTCTGCCAAAGCCTCTTCCCAATCCTCGTTTCCTGCACTGGCAGGCAGATTCACCTTTGCACCACCATCACCACTTTAGCCGTTCTTAGAATGGAACAGTAAAGAAATGTAATCAATTTGACTACATGACAGTAGTAGTTGATCTGGTAGTTCAGATCATTTCCTGAAATGCTCTAAGGCCTGGAGACTAATACTGAAAACCTTAGCCATGTGGATCCATATTTCTGTGGCATCTATCATGCTATCCTAATGTTTTAGTGTCTGCCTCCCACTCTAAAGCTTCTGATCTTTCAATTCTCAGTATGTAATACAATTTCTGATAAGATCATGTAACAGTTTATTAATATATTAACTGCTGAATTGGCTAGGAGTATTTTCTTACTCAGTGGCTGATAAGGGAAGAGATCTTGGTGTTTCCTCCTATTGTTCCAGAAGATTTGGACTCCAGTTCTCATCCTATTTACAGAAGAAAGCTTATGTTCACTGAGCCCTGGGGAGGAGATGTAACTTTTCTGATTCCAGAGCCATGGGACAGCATGCGTAACGTTAGATAATACTGAGTGTACAGTGATGATGAACATACATCCTATAACTTGCAAAATGCTTGTAATCTACAAATGTCAATGACTTAATTTGGTGAAATAAACCAGTATTATTCAGGGACACCAGTAATCTTGAGGTTTGGGAGAGCAAGGATTCACTATTTTGATCCGCTGAGCTGTCAGATTTATGATGCCCAAGGGCTTCTCTGGTGGCTCAGCAGGAAAGGATCTGCTTGCAATGCAGGAGATGTGGGTTTGATTCCTGGGTCAGGAAGATGCCCTGAAGAAGGAAATAGCAATCACTCTAGTATTCTTGCCTGGGAAATCCCATGGAAAGGGAAACAGTTCATGGGGTCACAAGACTTGGACACACCTTAATTGACTAAACCAACAGGGTTAGTGAAAGGTTGAAGTGGCAGTGCATCTTAGCTTAAAATCTGAGCTAATGTAGTAAGATTTTTTTGAGCATATGGGAATCTTTGAAGACTAAGAATTGTTTCAAGACATATGATGAGCTCGAACACCATTTCTAAGTCCTGGATAGTATCCAGAAAAGCCGAGATTCTTTTCCTACCATCTTGTCTACTCTTAAACTGTGGTAAAGTATACATGATTCACCATTTAAGTATTTGTACAGTTCAGTGACATTTAAGTTCATTCTTCTCCATCAACCACCATTCATTTCCAGAACATTTATCTTCCCCATCTGACACTACCCATTCAACACCCAGCTCCCTATTCTCACCTCCTCCCAGCCTTTGGCTACCACCATTGTACCTTCTGTCTTCATTCATTTGATGACTCCAGGAACTTGCAGAAATAGAATATAGTGTTTGTTCTTTGGGAACTGGCTCTTTTATCTTAGCATGTCTTCAAAGTTCATCCATGTTACATAGCATGTGTCAAAATTTCCTTCCCTTTATAACTGAATAATATCTCACATTTTTCATATCCATCTGTCGTTGATGTTTTTGTTGCTTTCAAGTTTTGGCTATTGTGAATAATACTGCTATGAATGTGGGTGCACAAATACCTCTGCCTAGTCCCTAGAACTTCTTGGGTAGGTATCTAGAAGTGGTTTTGCTGGGTCATACCAGGTTCAATCCCTGGGTTGAGAAGATCCCCTGGAGAAGGGACCCACTCCAGTATTCTTGCCTGGACAGAGGAACCTGGTGAGCTACAGGGTTGCAAGGTCAGACATGACTCAGCGACTAACACACACGGTTAATTGTCTGATTTTTTTGAACCAACCATTGTACCATTTTCCCCAGTGACGTCACCATTTGATATCCACACCAGCAATGCCCTACCCCATTCCAGCTACTCCATATCCTTACCAATACCTTTATTTTGCTAATGGCAGTTCTAATGAAGTAGTATCTTGTTTTTACTTGTATTTCCATGACTGGTGATACTAAACAACTCTTCTTGTGGCATTGGCCATTTATGTTACCTCCTCTGGATAAGTATCCAAATAATTTGCCCATCTTTTAATCAGGTTTTTTGTTTCTGAGTGTAGCTCTTTACATAGTCCAGCTAACAATCTCTTAGCTGATAAGTGATTTACAAGAATGTTCTCCCATTCTGTGGATTGCTGTTTCACATTGTCATCTTTTCTACTCTTAAGACCATCAGAACTAAGGAAAGGGAGACCTAGAGCTTAAACATTACCTATTGATTTAAGCTTAACAAACCCATGAAGAGTAAGAGAACCCAGTGTTTAGTATCTCATAACTAGTGCATGCTTGATAATGTAGGTGTTCTGGGTATAAAACACCAAGAGCCTATATTTCATCTGGGCCAGGTACATCATCTACTTGTCCCAAGACTCTGAAGTGTTCATTATAGTGCAGGCATTGGGCAGGAACCCTACAAAGTTGTTGAATGAATAAAAGTCCCAATACTAATGCTTATGCAGAGTAACAAAAGTACTGAATAGAACTTCATATCACAACCTGTAGAAACAAGGTGTTCCTACTTCATTAAGTATTTATTGAGTGACCACTAGGCAGAATCTATACAACCAGGTCTATCAGTGAACAAAGGACAGAAATCCCTGCCCTTAGGGAGCTTTCATTCATGTTATTTGAATAACCAGGGAAGACAAATACAAAATCAATCAGATAAGAGGTTAAAAGTTATGGAAAACGACTGGGGTAAAAGGAGAATCAAGTGTTATTAATGTGTCTAAATAGTGGCCAGGAGAGTTCCTGTTGAACCACGACTTGGCTGAACCCCTTAGAAGCATTCCTTGTTGAGAAAGAAGGTGTAAAGGCCTAGAGAGGAAGCAGGGAGGCTGGAAACAGAGGAAGGGTGACAGACTGGGTTCTACAGGTCATACTGACCTGTGTTTTCACGGTGACAAAGCAGACTTACCTATGGCTTACAGTCAAAGATAAAATACCAACCTACCAAAGTTTTTAAAAAATCTAAAAGAATGAAGAAAGACTAACCAATGGTGCTAGCAGTAAAGAATCCACTTGCCAATGGGGGAGATGCAAGAGAAGCAGGTTTGATCCCTGGGTCAGGAAGATCCCCTGGAGGATGAAGTGGCAACCCACTCCAGTATTCCCGCCTGGAAAATTCCATGGATAGAGGAGCCTGGTGGGCAAACAGTCCATGGGGTAGCAAAAGATGCAACTGAGCATAAGCACACACACACACACACACAATGGCTGGGGAAGGCTAAAGACCACTGCAAATACACTCAATCGTTTCAAATATTTTATTTTCTTATTCATACAGTATGAAGTTTCCTAAAGATCCCACAACATGATGTTTCATGCAGAAGAAAAACTAAACATTCAACATAAACCATCCCCGACCCACCCACCCACCCACACCCAACTAAAAAAAAAAAAAAGAAAAAACCCTCATTCCCCAGTAAGGAAATAATGTTTGCACTATTTTTCTGTAACGCCAGCCAAGATATGCACAAGCAAGAGAAATAGAAAGCATTTGCTAAAATATCTGTAACAAATACTTATGTACAAAAAATTCACAAAAGACAGTTCCCCTCTTGAAGCAGAGCACATGGCAGTTGACACTGGAACAGATCAAACCACTGGCTGGGATTATAAGCCACGTACTGATCCAGAGGAAGAAAGTTACACGTGGAGATTTTCAGTTTGAACATTAACATTTCCAAAGTTTGGCAACATTATGTTTTAAAATTATGCAAATTATGTAAACAAGAGGTACATTTTCAATTGATCTACATGCAAAACTCCATGTCATGCAAGGACACCAAGCACCGGGATTTCTCTCACAGACAGAGCCCATGGCGTGCAGCACTCAGTTGAAGGAACAGCGGTGGCAGGCGGGTGTGCCCAAATTAAGATGCTTTGAACCTCGATTCAACCTGCCCTTCCCCACTTGGAGTATAAAACCAATTTTCTACAAAATCTATTATAGGGAAAGACTACAGTCCTACAAAGCTAACCAGAATGTTTTCTTCCAGCCAATAGTACCTTTGCAGAAAAGGGAAGGGATAACAACATCAACTGGCGGAGCATGGTACACTACTTTTAAATCACACAAAGTATTAAGTTACCCGAGACATCTTCGGGCAAAGGAAGAACACCATCATGCACTCTCTATGCCTTGTGGTAAAGAAATTTAAGAGGTATAAATTTGGATATAGTTTTGCTCTTCTGTGGCCAACGGTTTAATAAGGTTTCTCCCAGGTAAGTCATACATAAGTATATGTGGGTGTATAGATACACACATGCACTTTAAACATCACCAGTTTTTAGATTAGCTGCAAGTCTTCTGAAACAGAGAAGGGAAAATTTATGGTTTAAAGGTAAGTTTAATGACAATTTACCACCCATGTAATGAAACATAAACGGATATCCTGAGCTATTACATGATTATTTCGGGAACTCTTCATTAAGTCATGTCTGAGATCAAATTAGGATTGCCTCACACAGCTTCTGTCCTTTACGAATAAAATCACGACGAACTGACACTGACTCAGGGACACCTAATGAATGCAATGGCTCCTCGTTCTGGAGTAACAGAATGAGGCGTAAGCTCTGTGCAGTGACTGCATGAACACAAGAATGAGCTCATGGCAGCAGCGCTGGACTCCACTTTCTCCTCAAGAAGAGACGTCGTCAAAGCTGCTCAGCAATGAGACACAGTCCCTGGAAATATATCATAGGTATAAATTAAGTTACAAACGCCTTTATTACAAAAATGTAATTAAGGTAAATAATAAGATGTTAACAAATGCTTTGTCAATCTCTCCAAGGAGAAAGAGCAGGCAAAGTAAAACAGCTGGCCTAACACCCGGCTCAAACTGTACACTCTTCGATCTATATATAAAACTGTGTGAAATAAAAGTAAGGATGTTGAATGTTCTGCTTGGCACTTTTGTACTCTATCATTTTTGTTTCAGAATCAAGTATATTAAATTAAAGCCAACCTACTACACATATAGAAAGCTACATATATCTATATATAAATATTTACATATGTATATATAGATACTTTCTTGTTATAAAAGATGAAGAAAAATAAATTAAAAAGCCAACCCCTTCCCTTTCTTCGCCACATTGATATGCTCTTTTCATGCTGCTGTCCTTCAGCTTTAAAGTGCTACACTGAGTTATTGAGAGAAAGAGTTCAATAACACTTAGTTGGGCTTCATGAGGCTCATGTTGGAAAATGTGGCTTCACAGAGAAAAATACTTCCATTTAAATACACAGAGAGCATTGCTGGACGTCTTGAGCAGATCTTCAGAGATGGAGAAGAAAGCAAAAGTGTTGGGTGGTACTCTTTACACAAGAGTCACACGTCTACCACCATCTTTTTGTGGATATCTAGGCCGCCTACAACCTGCAACAGACAGAACAGACCACACTTGACCAGGTTTGAGGGACTCCGTTGTACCAGTCTGACCACCCTACCACAACTGCAGTTTAAAAAAGCACACTACTTTAGCCATTTCCAGAAGCTGCTGTTCTTTCTTTAAAACTCGCACTGCCTTTTGTTAGAATTTTCACGGCTTCTTTCTCCCAGGATAACAAGCATTTTCTTGCGTTCTAACACAAGAGATTGCAATTTTTTCCGTAACGGGCTAGGCAGGAAATATTTTAAGCTTTGTAGGCCATGTATAGTTTCTCTTAAATTTTCTTCTTCCATTTTTTTTAAAACAACACTTTCAAGTGTAAAAAACGTTTTTAGCTCAAAAACATAAAAAATAGGCTAATGGTAGGATTTGGCCCACCCTTTCCTTTGCATTTCGACATGGACTTCAGTAGTTTAATATCAGATGATAACTAGGTGTTACCATAAAAACTGTCAAAAACCAAATATGGGCTTCACTGTCACTCTGTTCTAGAATATGTCAAAAAGTAATGAATAAAATTTTCTGCACATTGCTCTTCCACGGAGTCAAATACATGTAGAGTTGTTACACCTCCGTGAATACTGACATGGCAATGTCAAAGTGAGATTACCTGTAGCATTATTTGGCAGTAACTTTTATTAAGCAAAACCTCCATAAAATAAGCAAACCACAAAGGTCAACAGCTTGGTGAATGTTCCGAGTGGTGAGCCAAGTAACCAGCACCCAGGGCATCACCATGCTCCTCAGCGGCCCCCCTCCCACCACCACCTCCCTCCTCCCAAGCCACCACCTGCACAGAGCTAGTCACCATGACTTAACACCATGGATTAGTTTGATCTGTTTTTACACACTTTACAAATGAAATCTTTCGTGTCTGTCTTGTTTCACTCAACATTATGTTTGTGAGATTCATCCATGTTGCACATAGTTGCATCTGCTACTATTTTTGAACTTTTTAATTTTTATTTGAAAAATAAAGCTTAAACAGCCAGCTAGTTCTACAACTCCTGTCATGAAAACAGCCGTTTGCTATCCTGTCCTCAAATTTCTTTTTGCTTATCGGCAATCATTTAGAATTTTCAGCTGATGTTCAGTATTTGCCTACAAGAATCCAAATAACATTCCTACACTGCTTCTTGGATTTAAAGTTTCAGGCATTATCCATCAACTTCCCCTCACAGGAGATGCAGCTTTCACTTCCACACACACCTCTTCTATCTCCTACCCCACTTACCTCCCACCTCTCCCATGCTTCAAAGAGCCACATGTTTGTTTTCTTATTAGACAGCAATTCAGCATTTTATTTATGACTACATAAAATACTACTTACAGCAGAAGAGAACTGTGTACTATGATTACTTTTGCTTCGCTGCATATTTGTTTTGCTACAGTTAATAACTGATCTTTTTCTTCACTGGGTATTCTATGTATTTATCATTAATTCAACACTAAACTTTGCTCTAAAGGCACTCAGGTGTATTATATCAAGTTATCAATTTTATTATTTTCAAATCACTCCCAGAGCTTTTGGACTTACTCCTATCCAGGCTTGGCATCCATGGATCCTCCTAGAGACTGCTTTCTCTCCTGCCTGACCCTCTGAGCTTCCTGGATCCCACACTGACTTCTTCTATTTACAACCTTTTCATGGTGGGAGCACATCTTCTAGTAGTTTCCAAAAAAGGGAGGAGCACTTGCATACCTGAAAATGTCTGCTTCTACCATCCAGTTTGAGTTTACTGAGAATTCTTGTTTTGTCCTCTATTTTCCAAGTTGCTAAATAAGAAACTTGTCACCATTATGATTCTTGACTCTTTTATGAAGCCCTTCCCCTATCGCTCTACCTTAGCTCTTTGGAAGCTTGTAAACCATCTCTTTGTTTTAAAATTTCATGACAATGTACCAAGGCCCAGATTATTTTTATATACTATTCTGGGTACTTGGTAAATCCTTTCAGTCAAGAAAACTCATTACTTTTGATTCTGAGATAATTTTCTGATTCATTTTTGATGATTTCCTTCCCTCCAATTTCTTTCTGGAAGCTAACATTCAGATGTTAGACCTCCTTGAATGAATCCCAACATTTACATTTCCTAGGGCTTTATACATTGTCCAACTTCTGTTTCAAAGATCGAATATACTATATCCCAGAGGGTAACAATGACAGAATTCTGTTCTACTTTTAAAGTGCTTATTGCCCTTGCACAGCCTGCTTCAGCATGCCTCTTTTTCAGGTTTGATTTCATCTCTGTAATCCGTATCAGAGGTTTTCCTTGAATGTCTAGTGATCCTGGGCTCTCTCCTCCTGTGGAAAGTGCCGCCCCAGGGCCTCCGTGCACTGGGTAGGGCTGTTGGCTGTGCGCTGCGCTTTCAACAACTGGGTAAACATCATTTCTAGAGGTCAGCTTTCCCAAACAGGGCTTTTCCCACCTCTTGCCTAGAGGGTACAAGTGTAGCTGCCAGGGAATCAAGTCAGAGAAGAAGGCTGCAGATGTCAAAATGCAAATATGCTTTTCTTCAATTTCCCCAACACACACACACACACACACACACACACACACACTCACTCCTATTCCACTCTTGCCAATCTCCCGCTACAGGAGAGACTGAACAGAGTCAGGAAGGAGACCTTGTGTTCCACTTGCTTGTTAAACAGACTTAAGCAATTCTCCTGTTAGCCCCACCCTCACACCCACTTTCAGTCATGTCTCCACTTTCTGAGCCTTTTTTAGAGGTTCCACATTATAAACCAAGCTGCTTCTCCGCTTTCCTAGTCAATAGCTTAGAATTTTCACTCCTGTCTGCTAACCACTCAACTTTATAAATTATCAAACTGAGTTACTATCCTCTCTGCTATTCACTTGGTCCTTGTGAGTTTATAACCTTTTCTTTTTAACCCATTTAATTTCAATGAAGTTTTCAAAGGAAACAAAAGTAAATACATGAGTTCAATCCATCAACGTCAATCCTGTCACTGATCATTTATAAGATTTGTGTACGGTAAAGTATTCTGAAAATGTTAAAACAGATACGTAGTATCTGTGATCTTTTAGGATAACTCTCTCTCTCTGTTATAGCTTAAAAAAACAGAATAAAGAGAACTCAATGAAACCCAAGTTATGAGCCTGATAAATGTTACCAAAAGTTGGCTTAATATGCAAACATTTTCATTCATTCCTGAACTATGCCCTCCAAAAATACAAGTAAGGGCAATTTATCACAAAAACTGAAAAATAAACTCAAAGCTTAGCTTACACCTTCGGTGTACAGAGCATAATTTCTATACCTAGGGACGTATTTCCTTCCACCAGTAAAGCAATTTATATGTAATTTTAAGTTACAGTTTATATCTACTAAATGCAAGTAGTCTTCACTTATACACATCCCTTCACATCACTCAAGCCAAGTTCCTCATTTTTGTTTTGTTCCCTCAAGTCTTAGAATTTTTTATTTTCCCCTACTTTTGAAAACTGGCTGCTATCTATGATGCCACTACAAGGCTGGTCTCATGTCACACACAATCCAATGTCTGCCCACGGGAGTCCTTCAACACGTGCTGGCAACAGTGGAGGAGACATGGCGGAGGAACAAGACACGCTTGCAACAGCACCACTCAGCAATGGTTCCAAATCTCAACAGTTCAGCCCATCTAACTCTCTTCCAAGAAAAACTAGCCTGTTCTTTAAACTAGAGAACCACACAACTTTTTTGAAACAAAACGCAAAGATCTCATTTCCTTGAAATGAAAAAAGATCCTTGAAGTATAATGTGAACTTCTACTTAAAAGCCAAAGTAGCGACTTAAGTCTTTATGTAACACATGACAAACTAATCTGTTTTCCCTGGTGCCCTCTAAGTGAAAAATGAAAAGGAGGAAAACCTTCTATAGAAGCATCCAGTAATGACTGAAAATTTTCAAAACGTTTTATTTTCTTTGCATTTCCTTTGGATTGCCCGGCATCTTCAGTTTACCATTAAAACTGCTTATGACGCATCAGAAAGTTACTATCTCTGTTTTAGGGGCAGCAGCCACAGAAGAGACAGTAAACAGGAAGCTGAGCCAGTGCCCCAGTTCCCACCGAGAGCAAGTCCTCCAGGACTCCTCACATCTGTAGGCTACGCCTCTGTGGAGTCTTTGCCCCAGATCACAAAAACTACCCATCAGGAGCTTAGAAAAAAAGGAGAGTGGAAAGCAAGTCGTCTTTCTACACTGCCTCGCTGCTGAGTTCATGACAGATGGGGACTCCATTTCTGTCATCCTTGTGACCAAGCCTCCGAACTCCTAGCTGAAATTCATGAACTCTTACTTCCTACAGAAGCATTTTCAAATAACCTAGTTGTTCACTTGGGAGGCTACCAATAAGTAAAAGTGACTAGTACCATTCTTGTGGCATTTTATCAGACAATCACTGAGAATATTAATTCTTGAGAATAATTTAGTAATTAGTAACAGTTGCAACAAAGAACATTTCAAAACTTTGAATCTGGGGCTATCAGGCAAAATCAAACACAGAAATTTCTAGGGCAAAATGTAACTTGAGGAATTCTCTGCTAAGTGATATTAAAAATGTTTCTATGAAACATAACTAATGAAGAATTAGCTTTTTTGTACTTACAGCACAGAATTCTTCAAAGGATATTCTTCCATCCCCATCCTTATCTGCATTTATTATGGTTTTGTCTACAATTTGCTGTAACTGTGTATCTTTCAGATTGTTCCCCACCATCATCTTTAGCACCTGGAAGAGTTCCCCATTGGAAATATAGCCGTCTTTATCCATGTCATAGATACGGAAAGCAACTAAAAAGAGAGTAAGGAAAAGTCAAAGGCAATTACATGGTAATCACGAACACTTTCAAAGAGAGAGAAGCTAGAACTACTATGATGACAGCTCCTTCCTACACAGAGATGTTGTCTTTAGGTGAAACTAGGTGGCTACAAGTATATGGGCTATGGAGTTAAGACTGCCTGGGACAATGAAAGTGGCCTAGAGTTTAAGTCATTTACTCTTTCCTAAGCTTCAGTTTCTGCACATATAAAATTGGGGCTAATAATAGTTCTAACCGGTTCTTTACAGCACGGGTCCCCAACCTCCAGGATCTAATGCCTCATGATCTGAGGTAGAGCTGATGTAGTAATAATAGAAATAAAGTGCACAATAAATGTAATGTAGTTGAATCATCCCAGAACCACTCCCTACCAGAGTCCATGTAAGAATGGTCTTTGACAAAATCGGTTCCTGGTGCTGAAAAGGTTGGGGACTTTTGCTTTACAGTACTGAGTGAGATAATATACAATCAAAGACAGCAAATGTTAATATTATTATAATAATTAATACCAACATTATTCTCATTTATATCAAGAGTTCATTTGCAAAGGATGTTAGCATATAGCCTGTGCCTCAGAGAATTGTTATTGAATATGTCTCTCCAATTAAGAGCTGAATATTTTAAAAAGATACCAGATGTGCCCTGAAAGAGAGGCAGCCTACATAAACAAACCAAAATAGTAAACTTCTGGCTAAATAATTCTGAATACAAGTGCAAACGAAGTTTGGCTAATCATATTAAAGCATTTCTTCTCATTTTCATGCCAATATATTATTTAACCACAAATGGAATATTATCCTTAAAACTTGTGCATCAGTTCTGCGTATTGTACACCTGTAACTTATAAGCAATAAAGACACATCATTAAAAAATACAAATTGCAATGTCCAAAAAGGGTTTTCTCCAGAACGTAAAATTTCTGTTATGTCTACCAAGGATCTAGAATAAAAGATACCTTCTGGAATATTTTAAAAGGGGGTTATAATGCAGTATGGGGTAGTGGTCTATGAGGAAGAATGAACTCTGTGAAGAAAAATACTTACACCTTAACTTCTGTTCCTTATCTCCTTTGACACTGAACTGAGAGACTCCCTCAATGAACTCTGAATAAGAATAAAAAACATTTACAAATCAGAAGTTTCAATTTTTTACAAAAAAGAACAATACACACAGATGCATGGACACAAACCCTATATGCTCACAATAGAATATTTTCCTGTTCCAAAAGAAAATATTACTAGTGGCGTTTACAACTGAAAAAGCCAAATTTGAAACTTCAACAAACAAGGTTCTGTATATAATTTGAACCTGGAACTCTCTAAAATCTAATCAACTTGAACAAGTTGATTTATTATGTATTATTAGTTGCTACAGAGCATAACACTCAAAAAACATATTCTTTAAGCTACTTAACTCTATATTCTTAGAATATGACTATACAAGAGGGCTTTAAAAAAACATTTACATTGTTTGGCAGAAAAAATTGGGAGGTTTCTGGTTCCAAAATTCAGAATCATTTACATAAGCTGTTTGAAGTTTCATAACAAATGGTCATTTTTCTTCACTGCTGCTGAACACTAAAGCACAACCAGTTTAGGGCCCTTCACTTGGACAATTCAATTCTTCAAATGAAAATAACAACAACTGTCGATTTCCTGATGAAATGAAAGGTTTATTTACTTTAAAGTGTAGAATCAAATAGCTGACATTAGCAAAAGCACTACTGTCTTTGTAAAATCTAGATTACTAAATTAATCCCTTCTATGATAATACTCCTATCCTTCTGACTTCAGCTTATTTTTTATTGCTGACTTATTGTTAAAGTCCCATTCTTTAAAAAAAAAAGTTTTAAAAAAATGTGGCTTCTAATATTTTAAGCTTCTCTAAAATTTTCTAACAACAAAAGAAGTACTAAATCCCATTTTTAAAATTACCTAAAAGGGCACTTCGATCATGTATGTCCCAACAAGTACAAGGTCTTATTAGTTAATTAAGGTTCATATATCACAGGCTTTTGAGTTTTAACAATCTATTATTATAAGAAAACCAGTACTCAAGGACATTCAAGAAAAAGTCAACTTTTCAGACATTTTTGTACATAGAGATGTAAGACTATTCATAGATCATCTAACTTGCAGTTTAACTAAAACTACTTTCTTACCTTTAAAGTCTACTTCTCCATTCCCATCTGTGTCGAATATATCTATTACTCGCTGTACTAAGGGATTCTGTTGTAACTCAGGTAGCGACATGAACTCCTCCACACTCAAAGAACCAGAATTGTCCAAATCGAGCTTCTTAAATCTCTTTCCTAGCCTTTTAATTTCATCAGCATCAACTAAAAGCAAACACAAACAGGCAGCACAATTTACCAAATGATTGTATGAAAACTACAAGAAAAAAATTCAGCAGTTATCCAATAGTTTAATTTTCAATTTAATTTAGAATTGAACATACTATGGACTAACTTCTTATAACAAAGAAAATATATCATGAATTTTTTTTCGTTACCTCTTTGCTTGTCTGCACCCGCCATAACATACAACCAACTGTATGCTGAGTACCAAGATATTACAGGATTGACAATGCTAAGCTGATCATGAAAGTCAGGTGGTTCATACCACGCAGACTAAATCAATCTCTGCTATGTATACCAGGCACTCTGATTTTCATGTCTCTTTTAAAATTTTAATTTAGTTTATTTCTAACAGTTCATGGTTCAAAATCTGAACAAGGTTTGAATACTGTTCAATATTCAAAGTCTCCCTCCAATGCTGCCAGCTTCTTGAATATTTGTCTAAAGATCATTCTTCACAAGTATGAACAAATAAAACCCAACACTTTTTAATTTTTAATTAAATTTTAAGAAAAATATTTAATAAAAAGTTAAATATTTTTAAAGGTTACTTTTCATTTATAGTTATTACCAATCTCCTAAAAATTAGGCACAGATCAAATCCATCCTGGCAACACTACTGAACGTTTCAGATCTGTACTCTAAATATAAAGAATTCCAACTTTTGGCACCATCTTTCATCGAAGATTTTTTTCAGCTACTTGGAATCACACTCCCTTTAAAACAGATGAACAAGGAAAAACAAACAAACCTCACCCTTTTGACTCATCTTGTGACTCAGAGATACTGTTTTTCATGTTTTGCCAAGTTGAGACTCATGCCATTTTTCCACTTTTTGTAAGAATATCTCTGGGAGGGACTATCTTTTCTAGTAGGTGAAAGTTCCTACATATTCAATTTAAACTATACTATACAAAGTGTTACAATAGATAATCTTATAATCATATATTTATGTATGCCTCTAAAAATTAAGATATTAAAAATGGATCTTTTAGTCTAAGTTTCTAAAATACAGCTATTACTATGGAATGTTAACACAAAAAACAGCCAAATTAAATTATTGAGACCTTACCCAGATCAATGCACCCTTGAATATACTCAGGAATAAATATGTAATCTAGATGATTACTTATTTAAAGAAGTGATTTCAAGAATCTTATTAGTATTAACACATAATTAAGAAGCTGCTTTCAGAGATCTCATGATGCTAGTCTAAGTTTAAATAAGTATTTCTAATTGGACATAACACTAAAGAATATATAATATTCGTACACAGAAGGTTGCTTATCTATTAATCATCGTCTCAGATAAAGAAATACCAACAATTTCTTTATTATATATATATTTTTTTCTCATTTAGAAAAAAGAATATGAGATTCCCAACAGACACAAAGAGATGCAGGCCTTCGAGCACTGTTATTACTACACACACACACACACACACTAAGCTGCTACTTCACTGTTAGGTGGTTTTGAGGTTTCTCAGAATGTAAAGGAAAAGAAATAAGCAGAATAGTAGAAAAACAAACTTTCCAGAAATTTTAGCCAATTCTCAAAATTTGTATAATAGTAATAAAGAACAAAAAAACTATTCCTTCAAAAAATTCTAACAGCCACTTTATAAATAATTTATTACCTACTGGTATGTTAATGATTTAAAAACAAAATAAAGCAAGTCTATCAAATCCTCTGAGCAATAATAGTATTTTCAAAGGAACAACTAAACGTGATGTGGTATCCTGAACAGAATCTTGGGGAAAAAAAAACTTTCCAAAGTCACCATTTTTTTCCACTAAAATACAGAGCTTACAATGTTGTAACAATGATTAATTTCTCGATTTTGATAACAATAATTGCATTTCAAGTCTGTGAAATGTTAACATCAGAAGCTGGGTGTGTGATAACTGAGACTTTTATTATTTTTGCAACTTCTTGGTAATTTTTCCTTAAGTCTCCTCCAATTTGTGACAACTCAATTTTTATCTTTCATGACTTTGAAACTTTTGATCCAGTATTTTGTAAAATGTCCTTCAGCATGAATTGCTGATTTGTTTTTTTAATCATCAGATTTGGGGCAAGAATACCGTAGAAATAATGTGCCCTTCTCACTTCAACATTGTCAAGGGTGGCCAAAGGGGTTTCTGTCAGATTTCTCCACTATAAATCTACTATCTTTCCCTTTGCATCGAAAAATACTGGGAGGAGTACTTTGAGAATAGTATTTGAGACTATTCAAATATCCAATTTTCTCCTCAAATTCTGATCTAAATTTAGCATAATCTTATGTAGGTCTTGTTCATAAAATTTTATTTCTGTGGTATTGCCTAATAATTTTTCCCCCTCATTATTAAATAAATGGTTACTGTCAAAAAAAAAGTATTTTTTTAAAGTAATTCTTGTAAAGACTACCATATGATTAACGTCTTATGCTACTGTCAACAGAAGCTACTGGGTAGGTTTTCAACATAAAGACTAGTTTTAAAGTTTTAAAAGTTTAAAGCAGATTGTAAAATACAATCTACAAAAATAATGATTTTATTTCCAATGTTATCCAAGTAAGAAATCAAAACCACCAGGGGGCGCAGAAGAGACCATCAAAGATAAAAAACCTTCATAAGCAGCTCCATGGACTGACTACAAAGAAAGCTGAGCACCGAAGAATTGATGCTTTCGATCTGTGGTGTTGGAGAAGACTCTTGAGAGTCCTTGGACTGCAAGGAGATCTAGCCAGTCCATCCTTAAGGAAATCTGTCCTGAAAAATTCATTGGAAGGACTGATGATGAAGCTGAAACTCCCAATATTTTGGCCACCTGATGCGATGAACGGACTCATCTGAAAAGACCCTAATGCTGAGAAAGACCGAAGGCAGGAGGAGAAGGGGAAAACAGAGGATGAGATGGTCGAATGACATTACTGACTCAATGGACACGAGTTTGAGTAAGCTCCAGGAGTTGGGTGATGGAAAGAGAAGCCTGGTGTGCTGCAGTCCATAGGGTCACAAAGAGTCAGACACAACTGAGCGACTGAACTGAACTGAAGCAGCTCCAAAATACACACCTAATTTTATAATGATCTTCTCTACAGATTAACAGTCTAATATTTATGTTCTGCAGAGAACAGTTTGACAATGAAACAAAACAAAGCAAACTCCCTATTAATATTGAAAGAGAATCAAAAAGGTATATTATGAAATATGGACATTTGTACGGTATCTTTTTCTTTTAAAATACCTAGATTTTAGGGGATATATCACAATTTTCTAAAGCAAGATGAAATATGTGATTTTGGTGTTTCTATATTAAATATTACACATTTTTAAATGGTGGCAGTAGTGTAGTAGCTAATTCGTGTCCTACTCTTGTGACCCCATGGACCCCAAGGAGCCTGCTAGGCTCCTCTGTCTATGGAATTCTCCAGGAAAGAATACTGGACTAGGTTGCCATTTCCTTCTCCAGGGGATCTTCCCAACCCAGGAATCAAACCTGGGTCTCCTGCACTGCAGGCAGATTCTTTACTGACTGAGCTATGAAGGAAGCCCACTTTTAAAATATTAATTACCAAATAAACAAAAACAAGACATCAGCACCAACAAAAAAGATAATCAAGTTGTAAATAAAATGCTAAAAAGAAATTTTAAACCAACTTTGGGAAATAAATGATATTCCAAAAACACATCATCATACAGTTCTACAGGTTCTGACAAATGTATACACCTATGCAAGCAGCGCTGCAACAGAGACAAAAGGCACGTGTCACTCGAAATGTTTCCTTGGTCCCTTTCCGTCAGTCACAAACACATCCCACTTACCTCCCCACCATAGCTCTAGGCAACCACTGATTCGCTTTCTGTAACTAAATTCGGTCTAGTATTTCACATAAATGGAATCATATGTATGGACTCTTCTTTTTCTCATCAAGTTTCTGACATTAATCGGGTTGGTTCATGTCAGTAGGTTCTTCCTTTTTATGGCAGAGTGGTATATATATACATGTTCCATTGCATGAATACTTCCCAATCAGTTTAAGCATTCATCTTTAATAGACATTCCTATTATTTCCCATCTGAAACTATTAGGAATAAAGCTTCTAAGAATATTATACTTAATCTTTGTGTAAATAAATTTTTTCCTGGAATTGCTGGATCACAGGGTAAGCACATGTCTGACTTTCAGAAACCGTCAAGTTTTCCATAGTGGGTGTGCCATTTTACACTCCCATTATCAGCACCACCTGAGAATCCCAAGGGCTCTTTCTACCTCCTTGCCAGATTATAGCATTGTGAGTCTTTTTAAGTTGATGGCAGCAGTATGTGATTGTAGTTTTAACCTGTATGTCTCTGAGGATTTAATGATCTTGAGGATCTTTTTCATGTGATTTTAGCAACTCATATATCTTCATTTGTTACGGGACTTCAAATCCTTTATCTCTTTAAATGTGAAAGGGAAAATGTTAGTTGCTCAGTCATGTCTGACTCTGCAACCCCATGAGCCTGCCAGGCTCCTCCATCCATGGAATTCTCCAGGTAAGAATACTGGAGTGGGTTGCCATTCCCTTCTCCAGAGGATCTTCCCAACCCAGGGACTGAACCTGGGTCTCCTGCATTGCAGGCGGATTCTTCACTGTCTGGTTGTCTTTTAAAAGTTGTGCGGATTCTCTTTTTAGACTGATTGGTGGAAGTCCTTTGTCAGGTGGAGGTATTTCAAGTACCTTCTTTTACTTTTTAAAGGCAGTCTATAAGCTGCCTTTATAGAGCAAAGCTTGTCAACTGCCTTTAAAGAGAAAAAACTTTCAATTTTGATGAGACCAAATTTTTTCCTTTAATGATTCAAGTTTCGCAGATCAACTAAAAATCTCTGCCTATAGTAACAAGATTTTGACGTTTGATGTTTTCTTCTAGAAGTTCCATAGTTGTAGCTTTTATGATTTAAATTTATGACCAAATGTTTTTTGTATGTAAGTTTAGAGTAAACTTCCATTCCAGCAATTTGTTTAAAAGGCTCCTCTTACAATGGTATCTTTAATGTTTTTGTCAAAAACCAATTAACTGTACAAATCAACAGTTGTACCTTAAATTCACAAAATGTTACATGTAAAATATCCAATTAAAAAATCTTTTAAAAAATCAACGGAATAAAAACATACAGGGGTTTCATACCCTCTACTCTGGTTCCACTGATTTGCTTATCTATCCTTATGTCAACACCATAGTTTTATGTTTTATAGTAAGTCTCTAAATCAAGTGACACTGTCCTCATACTTTCTTGTCCTTTTCCAAAACTGTGCTGGCTCTTCTAAGACCTGTGATTTTCTATATAGAATAGGTATTTAGTAGTTTTATTAAAAGCCTGCTGAAAATTTGATTGAGATTGTCTTAACTCTATACATCAATCTGAGTTGAACCAATACCTTGAAAGCATCAAAGTCATCCAATCTAGGAATATGGTACCTCCCTCCATTTATTTAGGTCTTTTTAAGTTTCCTCTCAGTGATGTTTCATAGTTCAATATACAGATCTTAACATCTAGTTGGTTAAATTTACACTTGAACATCCCAATGTTTTTATTCTACTATAAATAGTATTCTTGTTAATTTCCTTTTTTTCAATTGCTCACTGCTGTTATATAGAAATTCCACTGGTTTTTGTATACTGTCCTTGTAGCCTACAATCTTGCTAAATTCACTTCTTATTTCTGGTAACAGAATTTACTACAGACACACCATGCATCTAAGAAAAAAGACAATTTTACTCCTGCCTTTTCAATCTGAATACATTTTATTTCGGGCTTCCCTTGTGGCTCTGCTGGTAAAGAATCTGCCTGCAATGTGTGAGACCGAGGCTTGATCCTTGGGTTGGGAAGATCATCTGGAGAAGGGAAAGGCTACCCACTCCAGCACTGTGGCCTGGAGAATTCTAGGGACTGTATAGCCCATGGGGTTGCAAAGAGTCGGACATGACTGAGCGACTTTTCACTTTCATATTTTACATCTTCTTCTGGACTTAATGTACTGGCAAGAACTTCCGGTATACGTTTGACTACAATTAGAGTGAAAAACTGCTTTTCCCCCCCAATCTTCCATGGGAAGCATTCAGTCTTTTATCATTAAATAAGTATGATGTTAGCTGTAGGGTTTTTTTGGTAGGTGGCCTTTTTCAGGTTGAGAAAATTCCTTTCTGTTCTTAATTTACCAAAAGTATTTATCATTAATGGGTACTGAACTCTTCCAACAAATACTCTGCTTCACCTATTGAGATTTTTTCCCTCTTTTATTATTTCAATATAGTGAATCACATTTTTTTTAAGTTAAAATCATACTCCTGAGATAAACTCCACTTGATCATGCTTTACTGTCCTTTTCACATATTATTTATGTGGCTTAAAAACATTTAAGGATTTTTACATTTATATTCATGGTGAATACGGGTCTATAGTTTTCTATATTATCTTTGGTATTGCTATTATTGTAATGCTAGCTTCTATTTTCTGAACGATTCTAGATTATGACTGATTTTTTTTTTTACCCATTAAATGTTTGCTAGAATTTGCCAGTAAAGCCATCTGGGCCCTGGAGATTTCCTTGTGAGAAAAAACTCAAATTCATTAATAGATATAATGCTATTAAGACTTTCTATTCCCTTTTGTGTCAGTTTTAGGAACAGGTATACCTTGAAGATATTACAGATCTGGTTCTAGACTCCTGCAAAAAGAGCAATTCACATGATTTTTTCTTTTCCAATGCATATATAAAAGTTATTAATATGTTTACATTATTCTGTATTTTATTGAGTATGCAATAGCATTATGTAAAAAAAAATTCTACAAATACTTTATTGCTAAACAGTGCGATCATCTGAGCCTTTGGCAAGTCATAACAGAAACATCAAAGATCACTGATCACAATCACTATAACAAACATAACAATAATAATGAAAAAGTCTGCAATATTGCAAGCCTGATAAAGTGAAATACAATAAAAAGAGGTCTGCCTGTATTCATTTTTCAAGGAATTTGTCTGTTTCATCCAAGGTTTAGAACTTACTGGAATAAGACTGTTTATAAAATTGCCTTGTTATTATTTTAACATGTACAGGGACTGTAAGTAACTTCAGCTTTTTCCTTACTAATAGTGGAAACTGTTTCCTTTCTTTCTAGAATGCTCCTTCAGAATGTGAATGCTAACTTCTTCTACTTGACATAAAAGACACAGTCAAAAATGATCCACCACATCAAAATTCACAAGGCAAATGAATACTGTCCAAAGATGTCACAAAAGAAGCTACTCACTCAATCCTAAAAAAAATTCTTAAAATTTTCAGAGCTCACTGAGTTTCAGAAGAAAATCTGTCATAGAAAAGCCATGTAATGCAAAAAGCTGGAAGAAACCTTGGAAATGAAAAACTCCAGATGAGAAAAAAAGATCCAGAGAGTTAAGTAAAACTGCTTAATCTGAAAAGCTGGATGGTAAAAGCTGGATGAAGGGATTTCTTGAAATACTTTATATAATTTCTTTTCCTTGTTAGTTCCACCAGAAGAGTTCCTCAACCAGAAGAGTTCCTCAACTCAACCTGTACTCTTGGGCCAAGTGTGGAGAAAAGTGTGAAGAAAAGGGAATAATGATAGTACTTCCACACTGCAGGTAGATAAAAACCAAAAAACATATTTCTAAGACGTTCTCCAACTGGTTTTCCTGATGAAGGTGTCTGTATTGTTGTTTTTTTCTCCTTTTGGTTTATTTACATTGTGGTTCAAATCAAAATATGCAATAAGTTAATGAAAAACCATACATTTATAAGGTCAGATAACACATCTTCAAGTTTTCTAAGTTATTAATCACTTGGATTATAAGTCACACTCTTGGGAAGGAGGTTCAAAAGGGAAGAGGACATACACATACCTATGGCTGATTCATGCTGATGTATGGCAGAAACCAACACAACACTGAAAGGTAATTATCCTCCAATTAAAAATAATTAATTTTTTAAAAGTCATATTCTTTTTTTCTTTTAACCTAAGTATACTGTGTAGGTCAGTAACATACCTTATTCAAAAGATGTGGCTCTCAGTGATTTCCATTGTTTTGTAAATCAAATCCAACCCTAATGTATTACATCACATTCTCCAAGCATTCCTTTTATCTATTCCTAAGATAGGCTGTGCTTGAATATGCTAGTTGCCCTTTTCTTTAGCACTGTATCACTCCCTACCACCAACTCCCCCCAAAATACGGTATTTTCACAAAATCAAGCATATTCCAGAGTCTTCTTTTACTTTCAGGACCAATTAGTCAAAAGACTTATTTGTGGCTGCTCCAGAGCTCAATCTGGTTTATCATCAAGAATGTAATACTGCATACTGCAACCACAGTCTCTGCTTTCTTTTTTCTTATTGACTTGCTTTTTATCTTAACACTAAGAAATTCCAGCATACAATTTATGTAATGGCTTTTACTTTCTTCTTGATGATGTCTTCCACAGACAGTTCTGGCTTCTTGCTCTAATTTGAACCACCTGCTTTCCAGGCCCCCTGGCAGAGCTGTTATCCTGGGATTTTTCACTGGTGTCTTAGAGATTTAGTTTCTTGGATCTTGTTTCTTCCTTTATTTCTCTAACTTCGATTTCACTTTTATGGGTGCATATTCAAGAACTCAGGTAAATTTTACAAGTCCTTAAATTTCTAGAAATGTCTTTAATTTGATCTCTCACCTGAGTAATCATTTGGTTGATATCAAATTCTGGATTTAGGAACTCAAAACTTTCAATTAACTGCCCTATTGCTTTCTAATACCTATTGCTGCTGCTAAGAATTTCAATGTCAGCAGACTCTCTTTTGAGGCCAAACTTTTCCCAGTCGAGCAGCTTCCAGGGTTTTCTTTTTTGCTTTTGGACTTCTAAAATTACAAAAGAGGTTAACACCAAATATAGACATCTTTTCACCTAAACTTCCCAAGTATCAGAATGCTTTTACAATCAGAAGATATGATTTTTCAGGTGAAGAAAATTTTCTCCTACTAATGCACTGATTATTTTTGCTTCTGTTTTATCTACTACATCTTTTGAAATGTCTTTTAGGCAGATGCTATTACATTCTGTATTGTTCCCCAAGTTCCTTGCATATTTTTCCATATCTTTTGCTCTAATATTCTGAGAAAGATCCAAGAATTTATAGTTTTGCTAAATGCCTAGATAGGCTTTCTCACCAGCTGATGTAACTGTCTTCTACATACCAGCTACAAAACGATTCAAATTTGTGGTAGATTCTCAAATTACTATATGCCATGGACGCTTCACTGCTAAAACTAAAAATGTGTAAGTGCTACCACGATGCCAAAATCTGACAGTATGGATAAAGAAAACAGAGGTAGCACTTCATTTTTCTTAAGACTACTCACCTAAAAATCAGAAATATGTAGAATATAGCAGACCATCCAGGGATTTTTTTCTTTGTTTTAAGGTATTGTAACTACAAAACAAGGTGGCAAATTCAAGCCTAGGTGTTCAAGTTTGTGCACTGTACCTTATTACTCAGCAATAAAGCTTTACTGAAAGAAAAGAGAATGTAAGCAATTCTCAGTGGACTAGGTGAAATACAGTAGAGTTCAGGATCACTAAGCAACTGGTAATCATGACTGGTGGCCTCTTTAAGAAGTATGAATTATGGGATACCTTTATGAAGATTTTAATCTAAAGTAACAAGTGTATCAAAGTTAGTGACAAAATTTTTGTTGATATTAAAAGCTTCCTCCAAAAATTTCTGAGAGGATGAATGATTTGGGAGTCAACCAGATATTACTCTTTAGAATACACAACACTGAAAAATTATAGTGAGTTAACTAGTCCATATAAAAAAGGAAACATAAAGGAATGCAGAAGTGAAAGAGGAAATCAAATTAACTTCAGATTAACTTTTTCTGTGAAAAAGTTTTGTTTTCAAAACAAAGAAACATCCAACTCTAAGTAAAGAATATGAACACGTAAACCTCCCTGAGACAATCTGACTGTGAGCAGAAATATTCAAATCAGAAACAAAACTACTTAAATATCAGACTGTTGACTTAAAATGAGAGCAAAGTCCTAGTGGCTAAAGGTGTCTTGAAGATTTCTACAGGTAGTTCATTATGCAAAGGGAAATGTTCCTTCAGAGCCTGCCAAGCTCCTCTTGGGTCACCTTCTAACAAAAGAAAATTAAGAAATCTCTTTAGATAAAAGACTTTTTAAAGTCTTTCATCTGCATTCAATCTACAAAACAGGCCCTATGTTTACCAATTTTATTAAAATTATTCATTTATACTGGCTTTATCAACAGTACAAAAATTAGTTGAATTTTACTTTCCATTCACTTCCACTTGTGCTTCAATCTAGCCCTCTGCTAAACTATCTAACCTAGTATCTTGTACTCAGCCATTTTTCCAAGTTATCATGCCAAGTTACAACCACAGTCTTTGAGCAAATCACCCCAACAGAGTATACGTTTCCTTCTCCAGACGGTTTAGCCAACAGAAAGAACAATGTCACAATGGCCAAGAATAATTTAATTCAACAAAAACCAAATAGTGAATTAAGAGACACACACACACACAAAATCAGAATACCTAAATATATCTTAGACAAGTCCAAGTTTCCATAAAATCATTCATGTAGACAAGCATAACATTAATCTGATAAGAGTTACTATAAGAGAGGCTGTACAGTATTGATTAAAGATACAACTCTGGAACATGACTGCTTGATATAAAGCACAGTTTTGCTACTTTACCTGCTGCTGCATGATCTTAGGTCAGTTACTGATGTCTCCGTTTTTTCATCTTTACAATAGGAAAAGTAACAACACCTCTTTCATCAGACTACTGCAAAGGTTGAAAAGTAAATCTGTGTGATGTGCTTAGAATAGTGCCTGGTATGTGTTAAATGCCAAATGCCATGTATTAAATGCCATTATTTATGAAAACAAATGGAATGACTGGTAACTACTGGGTTTTTCTAAGGATATAGCCTTTAAAATTATCCAACTAACTGTCTACACAATCCAGCACTGAGCCCTTACTAGCTTATTCAGTGACAGATACTTATTCAGCATCTGCTCTATGCCAGGCATCACACTTCCACTTCTACTGTCAATGTCCATGTAACTGTTCAGTATTTACCATCTATCTCTAAAATATTATTTTAAACACCACAATATTATTCTAACTATAACAGTAATTATTATTAATTAAGTCCCTGATAGTAAATAATCAGTGTTCAAATTTCCCCAAATACTACAAATGATTTTACAGGGTTTTTTTTACTCCATTGGATTTAGCAGTTGGGCACTGTGTCAATAAAATGAAGGTGACCTTAACAGTAACAGTTTCAATAAAAGTCGAGAGGAAAGCCAGATTTGAGCACGCAAAGAAATTAACAGAAACAAGGAAATGGAGATCACTGTATATGCTCTTGCAAAACTCAAATATGACAGAGAAGGAAGAAAAACTGGGAGATACATTCAGGATCAGGATCAAAGGGGAGCCAACCATGTAAAATGAAGAAAAACGAAGAAGCTGCAGACATAGGTAAAAACGGAAAGAAACTAAAAAAAATTTCTGTGTGGGACAGGCAGCGGGGTGATGGAGTGAGAAGGTAATGAGGTTAACACTTTGAAATGGCCTCAAGTTTTCTTAAGCATTTCTTAAAACATCAGCAGTAAGTCACTGATTAAAAGTAGGGTGCTGGAAAGAAGACTGCATGGGGCTAGATAAAATGTCAAAGATCTAGATGGAATTTAGAGACTGAAAGAGACAAATGACCAGGCAGATGTAAGAATTAATCAGCATTCAAATCTTATGCATATTTCAAAAAACAATTTCAAACATTACCCCTCCCATGAAGCTTTTCTTAATTTTCTTAACCAATGGTAATTTCCCCTCTTGGAGCCTTTGCTTTTATTGCTCATAATGGTTTCTTTCCACTGGGGAAAAAAGCGCATTTCTCTTTCTCCCAAACAGCTAGACTGTAAGCACTCTGTGGGTACTTATCTGTGTGTCACACACAAGATCATACTTAACAGTATATAATTTAGATTCTTACTACCTTTTACAAAACAGTACAATTTAAATACTAAAAGAGCAAAAGAGACAGAACTATTGATGACGTGAGAGGACTACGGAAGGTCTCCCAGAGAATACAGACCTGAGCTAGGTCTTAAAAGGGAAAAGAAAGGCACAAGCTGAACAAGGAAGACCATAGAGTCAAGTGCCTCAAGGACTGGTGTTAACACTATACGTGGCAAGAGCTGTTTACAAATAACACTAAGCTCTCTCATTAATAAAGCTTTGCAAAGGAGCATAAAAAGACTTACTACAATGTGTGGGTGGGGGGAAAGTTGTAGTTTTAATGTGGATAAATTCAAATTCATCCAAATCATATATAAAATATATTATATTCTAGTGAACCAATTAGGAAGGAGGAAGACTGCTTTTAACTGGATGACAGAAGAATTCAGACAGACTCATACCTAGCTGAACAATCACTGACAAGTACAGATCTTTGGTGACAAGGTTCAAGACTCCTCAAAACACAGATGAAGTCAGAAGAAAGAAGACTTAGTTCTGAGGATAAACCTGAAACAGCTTTAACAGTGTATGAAATCTATTTCAAATACTTACTATTTTAAAAAATTTGGCTTTCAACATCTTGGATACACTGAAGGGAACACCATCTTGCCTTTTGCTCTAGTACATTTTTCTCTGCAATCAGGTAAATGACCCTTAGTCCCAGAGGGACTACCTTTTACAGGGAGAGCAAAAGGTTAGAACCTGTGGTGTCCTGTCCCCTTAGGACCTCTGCTCCCTGATCAAGAAACAAAAACTAACCTCCCAGTACCTCATACCTTTCAGAGTCATACTTTCCACAGCCCACCCCAACTCTATTTGAAGCCTGAATCCTAGTTAATTACAGGCTTCTACAACCCATTCTTAGCCTACTAGCAACAGGAGGAATGGCTACACCACAGGCTCAAGCTGAACAGTAAGTGGCAAGGTACAATTTTGAGCAGAACCCTTTCAATTCTAAAGAAACTATAAAACTGACACATTAACTATGGCATGGACAAGAATTATAGATTGAGATAACACTTGGAGCTCTAGTCTATTAAGTTACTCTACCTTGACCACATTTCACAGGTCAGACAAAAACAGCCATGGACAATATGTGAACAAATGGGCATGGCAGTGTTCCAATAAAACTTTATCAATAAAATTGTTGGTAAGTAGTAGTTTACCAACCTCTGGTCTTAGACAGTCATGATAAGTTATGGTTTTGGTCTATTCTAACAATACACTGGATACAACATTTTAACTTCATGTTTTAAACAAAAATATACAGCTATGTATGATCAAAGTTATGTAAGAAGTTCATAAGGGAAAGCTTGGGAGCAAACAGTAAAATAAAATATAAATAGCAGTAGAGATGGCCAAATTATGGGTAACTGGTCAGAGTATCACCACAAAATTTTTTTTTAATTGTAGAAGGTACAAAATAGAAAATAAAATGGAATACAATGTATTAATAAACAAGTAATTTAAGCTTATAGTAACTGCTATAAAGAAAATAAACAGGGTACTATCCTTGTTCGAGCAAATATGAAGAGAGTAGAGAAAGAGAAAACATATTCAAAAGGAGACATTTACGCTCAGATCTGAAAGACAATGAAGTCGGTCAAGAAAAGAGCTGACTGAAGAGCATTTAACCAGAAAGCAAAAGAAAGCAAAGGTGTTGATGAGAATGAAAAGTGAAAAGAGAGTTTAGTCTCTCAGTGTGTCTAAGTCTTTGCAACCCCATGGATTGACAATTGTTCTGAGAAAAGAAAGAAGACTGAAGAGATAATGAACAATGGAAAAATAGTTTTAATAAGACAAACCTCATTACAAAGTAAGTTGTCTCCAAAACAAGGCAAGACCAGCTTCATCACACAGGGATGGCAGAAAAGGCAAAGAAGGTTCAGAAGAGTCTGGGAATTCTGGAACCTCAGGATTGTATCTAAATTTACCAAGGGTCCCCATTCCAATTCCCATGCTCTCCCTTCTTCCCTTATCAATGTACTTCCACACAAGAGACCTTGTGATTTTTATTTAAGCTCCCTTGTCCTCTGATCCTTGAATCAAGAATTTGTAAGACTGCCATGTTCTTTATATTCTCCAGTATAGTCAGAAATAACCAGCCCACTCACACTTCTTATACTCCTCATTCTCCCCAGAAAGGTCTTATGCAATAGCTGGTTAGTCTACCAGAGTTGTGCCTCCAATAAGCATTGATTTTACACAGCCACAGACTAAATAAATTAATTGTTTACTTGAAGCTTTGTTAATCTGAACAACTTCTGCTGGGTTAAGCCACTGAGATTTGAGGGTCAATTTGTAATTACAACACAGTGCAGACACTAATAGTAAAGAGATCTATAAAAAAATATCTATCACTATTCTGGTAACTCAGAAAGACTCTAAGTGAAATTCACTACTCATTTAAAATGGCTAAGAACTAGCTTTGCCATACAAATACACAGATGTGTATGATTTACATACGTACATATACAAAGATGTGAAAATAAAAGAAATTCTTGATAAGAATATTTTACTTACAGTGTGAGCACATTTCCAAAGGATAACTTGCCTCATTTCCCTGGAGAAAAGAAATAATAATAATTAGTCACAAAATTGGCACAAATGTCTTTAGAAGATTGAACTTGAGTATTTTGAGTCATGAAACATTGAGCAATAGCCATAAACGAATGTGGCTAGACGATAAATATTTTTTGATTAAAAAAAATTATACAATATGATAGAAAGAGCTCTTGCATCAAACAGGCCTGAACTGTAGCTCTGTCACTTAAGACATACAAACATTTGATTAAAATTTATTTTACGTATTTTGAACAGCCTAAACATACTGTATATCGAATTTTAACACACTACAGACTGTCAATGCTCTAACTTGTCTTGCTGGATGAGCTCATTTTTGGGTAGAGTTCAGAATAAAGCTTCTCCTGCCATCTCTCTTTAATTGAAGAGTTTACTGAGACTTCAAAGCTGTTAAGAAAAATGTTACCTTTTTATACCTGCACTGAAACTGAATTTTCTATATGCTATGCAATCAAAATAAGAAAAATAATAGGAAGGTAGGAGGTCCAGTATAAGACAGCCAGCCACTTGAACTCCCGTTTTTTTTTCAGAAGTCTCATGCATAAACTCTAAGTTAGAACAATTTACCTGGATTCCTAACTTAAAATTTTATTTAAGGAAAAAAATGCTGAAGAAAAACTACAGACCTGATCCAAGGCCTATATTTAACAATTCTTGATGACTTGGTACACGGGGTCAAGTAAGTTGGTGAAAATCAGACCGTCTGATTAATAACAGAACCAGGTATGTGTGTGCGTGAGTGCTAAGTTGCTTCAGTCATGTCCAACTCTTTGTGACCCTGTGGACTGTAGCCCTCCTGGGTCCTCTTGTCCATGGGATTCCCCAGGCAAGAATACTAGAGTGGGTTGCCATTTGCTACTCCAGGGAATCTTCCTGACCCAGGCATCGAACCCGTATTTCTTACGCCCCCTGCATCGGCAGGCAAGTTCATTATCACTAGCAGTATATCACCTGGAGTAGCTCTAAATCTAAAACGGTAAAAATTCCAAATATAACAGGCTCACATGAAGTGAAAATGATGAAGAAAATTTTGGGAAAAGTCAACAGAACTTAAAAGTAATACAAATTGAATTTTTAAAGTTCAGCAATAAAACTGAGTATACCTTGCATCTTATATCTCAGCTATCTAACTATGTCCCTGTCTAGCAGTAAGTGTACAACAGGATTAACACTTAAATATACCAAAGTATTCCAAGAAGTTACTGAATACAGTCTGAAATAAGAAATATCATTTTAATCTGGCAAGCTAGCTTTTAAACTCTTAAAAGTATTCTGAGTAAACATAAGGTCTAAAAGTATTGAGAAAACATAGGTCTAAGGAAAGTTTATCAGTAAATTAGCATCTGTAATTCTTATCCTGCCAACAATCTTTCCCTTGAAAATTACAGCAGCTAATTTAACTGGTTAGTCTAATTTTAGGTCAATTTAAACATCAAATACACATTAAAACAGAGACAGAGGTAGCAACTGATAAAAAAAAAGACATTATAAATGAGCAGAGATAGATTTCTACTTATTTTGCACCTTATTCAATCAACCTTAAGATTCTTACCATGATTCATACTTATCTTTTACTGTCTCACATATTTAAAAATTCCACTCTACCTTACAATTAAGTATGTTTCTTAAGAGGCTCTCAAAAAAGTATAGTGATCCTTATACTGTCACTGTGAGGTGTTTTTAAAATGATGTAATTTTTTAAAATGTTGTTTAAATGTTACAAGGTAATAGTTTCATAAGTGAAGGCAAAAGGGTTATGTAGTAGTTTCAAGGAGGACTTAGAAACCAGGTCCTTGTTTCTCCAACCCACAGACCTTCACAGTGTTATCAATTCTTTATAAATGATACCATTCATCCTCTGCCTGCATCACTTCCTTCTAAGCAATCACAAGACCCAAGGATCAATCTGGCTGGGTTTCTTGGGGCTTTTCCATCAACAATGAATGCTTCATCTCTCTCCTAACCTTATTTCAACCTCAACTTGTCTAATTTTATACCCAGAAAAGTATCTTCCAAATATTTAATATTAAGGTAAAATGTCTTTCCAAGATACCCCAAAATTAAGAAAAACATACATTTTCCTCATTGTTAAATGTCTTTCAAATATAACTTTCACTATTTAACACCAACATAACAATGTACTGTAGAGTATAAAATGTGTAGAAGTAAAACGTGTAACCCAAAAAAATGTAAAAAATTAATTTATTTGTCAAGATCTTATACTATGAGGGAAACATTACATTATTTGAAGGTAGAGCATGATGCTGAAGATACATATTGAAGAGCAATATTTTATAATAAAAAATATATAATGGAATCATAAAAACAATCCAAAGAAAGGTAGATAAATAGGAAGCAAGGATCAAAAATCAAATAAGAAAAAAATGGTAACTAGTAATTTAGATTTAAATCCAACCATTCTGAAAATTATATTATGTTTGATATAAATGGCCCAGTAACTCCAATTAAAAGAATATACAACTATATGCTATCTACAAGAAGCCTACTTTAGATAGGTTGAAAGAAAGAGATATACCATACAAGCAATAATCAAAAGAAACATACACTGGCTAGCAATAATGGACAATGTAGAGTTCCAAACAAGGAATATCACCAGTGATAATGGGAATTATTTCATAACCTTAAAAGAGTGAATTCATTTAGAAAGATGTAACAATCTTAAATATACTGTGATATATAATGAGAAATATCCTTGGTCCTCATTCATTTCTAGCATAAGAACTCCTTAGAATGTTTTAAGTGAGGAGAGCTACCGAGATTTCTTTTGCTGTATTAATGATGTGACTATGGAAAAGGACCAAGGATAGGGGCTGGTGGCCAGGGGAGCCAATCACGCGATTAGAGACTGGACCTTTCAGGCTCACCCTCCAACCTCTGGGGAATAGAAATGGGCTGGAGGTTAAACCACTCACCAAGGGACTTCCCTGGTGGTGCAGTGGATAACAATCTGCCTGCCAACGCAGAGGACATGGGTTCAATCCCTGGTCTGGGAAGATTCCATATGCTGCAGTGCAACTAAGCCCATGCACAACTACTGAAGCCTGCACATCTTAGAGCCCACGCTCTGAAATAAGAGAAACCACCCCCAATGGGAAACTGGCATACCACAGCAAAAAACAGCCCCTGCTCACCATAACTAGAGAAAACTTGCACAAAGCAGTGAAGACCCAGCACAGCCAAAGTTAAAGATTATTAAAAAAAAAAAACACGCTCACCAATGGCTGATGATTTAATCTGGGCTGGAGACTGAACTCAATTACCATTGGTGAGTGGTTTAACAATCATGCCTATGTAATGAAGCCTCCAGAAAAACAAAAACAAAAACAAAAATATGGGCTGGAGACCCCTTCTGGGTTTGGGAGCACCTGGAAACAGCATGGAAGCTCGACACACCTTCCCACGTACCTCTTCCATACGGCTGTTCCTGAGGTTCATCCTTTTGTAATTAGCCAGGGGTTTAGTAAGTAAAATGTCTGAGTTCTGAGATGCACTAGCAAACTAATCAAACTCAAAGCGGGGGCTGTTGGAACCTCCAATCTGTAACTGGTTGGTAAGAACCTCAAGGAACAACCTGGACTTGGAATTCCCATCTAAGGGGGGTGGTGGTGGTAGAAGCAATCTTGTAGGTCTGAGCCCTTAACCTGTGGAATCTCATCCTACCTCTAGATATATAGTGTCAGAATTGAGCTGAACTGTAGGACAACTGGTATCCAAGAATTCTGTGGTTGTGTAGGGAAAAAACTCATTGTAACTGGGTCCCAGAACCCTTTCATATATAGGTATCCCACAGTAATCACAGTGGGTTGGTTCCAGGACCCTCACAGATACCCTAATCCATGGATTCACTTTGATTATGGAGTACTACAATATTTGTTGGGAAAAAAAATACCTGTATTAGTGGACTTGCATAGTTCAAACACATATTTAAGAGCCAACTGTATGCTTAATAACAGCTTCAAAATTAAATGTGTCAAACACAGAGAATTGAAAGGAAACGGACAATCATATTTGGAGATTTTAACATTTCTCTCACAGTAACTGACAGAACACAAGCAGACCAAAGGATAAAGTAAACAGAATTATGGAAGATCAGAATAACACAATGTCAACCAAGATGTCCTAAAACAACAAAATACTCTATTCTAGTGCACATGAACATTCATGAAGATAGACATTATTCTGAGCCTCAAAAAAAAAAAAAGTCTCAATAGAGGACTGAAATCATACAGAATATATATGCTCATTACAATGGAATTAAACAAAGGTATTTGGAAACATTTAAATATCTGAAAATAAACAACACAATTCTAAATAACCCAAAAGTCACAGAAGAAATGATGAGAGAAATAAAAATATTTTGAACAGCGTGAAAGCTGAACTGATCAGAATCTAAAGGCTGCAGGTTAAGTAGTCTTTTGAGAAAAGTACTACTGGAAGAGAAGTCTTAAATGCAATATTTTTTCCCACCTTTAAAAGCCTGAAAAAGAATAAATTAAACCCAAGGCAAGGGGAAAAAGAGAAAACTAAAAACATAAATTAATGAACTAGGAAGTAGACAAATAGAAAAATCAGTAAAATTGAAACTTCATTTTTTGGAAAAGGTCAATAAATAACACCCCAAGCAAACCACTACAGATCCTACAGACATTAAAAGAAAAATAAGTGTATATTCAAAAAAAGTATGAAAAATGTTTAACTCAGATGAAATGGACAAGTTTCTTGAAAAACTGAATCAAGAGATTCAAAACTGCCTCGAGAAAAAAGAGGTAAGTTGAAAAGATCTATTGCTATTAAATTGAATTTGAGGCGAAAAAAAATACCTTTAACAAAAAAACTAAAGACCTGATGCCTTCACTGGTCAATTCTATCATATGTTCAAAGTCCAAAAACATACAAATTCGTTTAGAAAGCAGAGGAAATAGTTCCTAACTCATTTTATGGGGCCAGCATTGCGTAGATAACAAAATCAGACAACTACATTACAAAAAAGAAAACTCCAGTATTTCATGTCCATGGATACAAAACTTAACAGTATTTGAACTGTGGTGTTGGAGAACTTTTGAGAGTCCCTTGGACTGCAAAAAGATCAAACCAGTCAATCCTAAAGGAAACCAGTCCTGAGTATTCATTGGAAGGACTGACGCTAAAGCTGAAACTCCAATACTTTGGCCACCTGATGTGAAGAACTGACTCATTGGAAAAAACCCTGATGCTGGGAAAGACTGAAGGCAAGAGGAGAAGAGAGTGACAGAGGATGAGATGGTTGGATGGCATCACCAAGTCAATGGACATGAGTTTGAACAAGCTCCAGGAGTTGGTGATGGACAGGGAGGCCTGGCGTGCAGCAGTCCATGGCGTTACAAAGAGTCAGACACGACTGAGCACTTTCACTTTCACTTCACTTTCAGATTTTAAAGTCCATGAAGACAACAATTACCTTATATGTTTTGATATCCCTTGCCAGGCTTAACATTATCCTAACTTTATTGAAGGAAGAGTTTTATAGGTACATATAAAAAATCTACATAACTTAAGGAATTTGGCGTAAGTGGACTTTGAAGCATCAGTGTGTTGAACAGTAAGCCTGTCGCTTCAAGGAAAGCAACCAATACACGAAACATGAAAAAGAGAAAACAGCAATAAAGAAATAAAAGATGTAAAGAACCACCAAATGGCAACTTTAGAATTGAAAAACAGTCATTGATACAGGAATGCAGTGAGTGAACTCAACAGAATAGAGCAGACAGAGGCCAGAATCAGTAAACTGGTAGACAGAGGAAAAGAAATTATCCAGTCTGGACAACAGAAAGAAAACAAACTGAAAAAAATAGTCTACAGGGCCTTGGGGAATTATAAACTGAGGGATTATAAAAAAGGTTTAACACCTGTCATACTTCTGAGAATGAGGAGTATGTTTTATAAGTTATTAAAATGGTCTGACTTTATCCTAGAAAAAAACCGACTTGTGAGAAATTGACAAATTTGTCTTTCAACAGATATAGACACTTGGACTGATTCTAACTTTCCCTTCAAGTCTATACTACTCAGCATTTAAAAAATAAATTTCTTATGATTACAATTTTAGTATACATAAAAACCAGGAAGAACACTAAAATATTTTCTAAAGAAATTTTCTGGCAAAGAAATGCAAATATTTTTGATCTCTTTTATCTCATTTTGTTTAGAGTTACTTTGATCTTAAAGTGTCAAAATGTGAGAGAACAAAATTAAATTTTATAGATGCATACTATAAAGTTTCAAATATTTTCAAAGGGCATGCTTTCAGAATATTTAGACATTCATCTTTATCTAGTAGACTTTAAAATGTGACAACATTGTCTTATTTGGTTACAGGCTCTCCTTGTGAACTATAAATATTATTTCAGTATTAAGAGTACATGCTTGTTTATATGAAGTACATATAAATGCTTAAAAGATAGCCAGTATGAAAAGTGTGCATCAAGGAAAGCAGAACTCTGAAGTTTTTTTAATAACTGAACTTTTTAAGAATTTGATTCTCCCAATATTCAATTAAGGATAAGGTAGGTCTTCATAAATGTTCCTTATCCAACTGAGTTAGATTCCCCAAAGTATTTTTTTCTGAAGTTTTGCTTGTTTTTTTCCAAATTATGAATGGGTGGGACTTCCCTAGTGGTCCAGTGGTTAACAAACCACCTTGCAAATGCAGGTGACATGGGTTTGATCCCTGGTCGGGGAACTAAGATCCCACATGCTACGGGGCAATGAAGCCCACATACTGCAACTGCTGAGCCCACGTGACACAACTGGAGTCCATGGCCAGCAACAAAGGATTCTGCATGACGCAACAAAGATCCTAAGAGTCTCAACATTAAGACCTGAGGAAGCCAAATAAATTAAATACTTTTTAAAAAATTATGAATTGGTCTCGAATTTTATCAAACGCATTTTCTCCATCAACTGATATGACCATGTGGTTTTTGTTCTTCAGAATGTTAAGATGGTAGATTATATTATTTTTTTTTTTTCTTTTCAAAGGGAGTTAGGAGGAGAATGAAAAGACTGGCTGAAAACTCAGCATTCAAAAAAATGAAGACCATGGCATCCAGTCCTATCACTTCATGGCAAATAGATGGGAAAACAATGGAAATAGTGACAGACTTTATTTTCTTGGGCTTCAAAATCACTGTGGATGGTGACTGCAGCCATGAAATTAAAAACGTTTGCTCGTTGGAAGAAAAGCAATGACATACCTAGACAGTATATTAAAAAGCAGAGACATTACTTAGCCTACAAATGTCTATATAGTAAAAGCTAAGGTTTTTCCAGTAGTCATTAACAGATGTGAGAGCTGAACGATAAAAAAGGCTGAGTCCTGAAGAACTGATGCCTTCGAACTGTGGTACTGAAGAAGACTCTTGAGAGTCCCTTGGACTACTAGTAAGGAGATCAAACCAGTCACTCCTAAAGGAAATCAACCCGAATATTCACTGGAAGGACTGATACTGAAGCTGAAGCTCCAATACTCTGGCCACCTGATGCGAAGAGTCAATTCATTAGAAAAGACCCTGATGCTGGGAAAGACTGAAGGCAGGAGAAGGGGATGACAGGATGAGATGTTTGGACAGCATCACAGACTCAACAGACATGAGTCTGAGCAAACTCCAGGAGATGGTGAAGGACAAGGGAAGCCTGGCCTGCTGCAGTCCACAGGGTTGCAAAGAGTCAGACACAACTGGGCAACTGAACAGCAACCTCAAATGAATAAATCTCTGGATGGTTACTTAGAATGGGGTAAACGAAATTGACATTTACACAAGATTTGATATTACTAAAACTACCTAACTAAGGGACTTAACTATAGATGGTTAAGAATCTTCCTGCAATGCAGGAGACCCTGATTCGATCCCTGGGTCAGGAAGATCCTCTGGAGAAGGAAATGGCAACGCACTCCGGTATTCTTGCCTGGAGAATCCATGGACAGAGGAGCCTGGTTGGCTACAGTCCACGGGATTGCAAAGAGTCAGACATGACTGACTGACAATATTAATGTTAGTTGATTTTCAAATAGTGAAGCAGCCTTGCTATATTCATGCAATGAGCCATACACAGTAATGATATTTAAAAACATTTTTTTTAGCCTAATGTTTAATTCTATTTGCTTATATTTTGTTAAGGATTTCTGCATCTACACTGATATGGGAATACTGACCTATAGTTTTCTTCTTCGTACCTTTTAAAAATTCTTATTTTGGTATCAAGGCAATAGGACTATTTAAACTATTTCATACTGGGTGAGGTCTGGTGGTTAGTATTTTTCAAGAAACTGGTCCCACTACATCAAAGTTGTCAAATTTAGGTGTGCAGAGCTGTTCATAGTATTTATTATCTTGTTCACATCTTCAGGGTATATGATAATACTATTATGTTTTATTCCTGATACTGATACTTTGCTTCTTCTTCAATTTCTCTCAGTGTGGCTATAATTTTATTAGTTAAGTGATCTTTTTGAAGAACCAGCTCTTTCTGTCACTGATTTCCTTTATTTTCCTTCTGTTTTTCTGTTTTCAATTACCCTGATTTCTTTTTTTATTTCCTTCCTTTGGGTAGATTTTTCTCTTTCTTCAGTTCTTGAGGAGGGAGCCCCTTTTCTTCCTCTCCTAGGAATCCAATGACACAAGTGTTAAATCTTTTTTATAATCCCACAGTTTTCTGAGGCTCTGCAGATTATTTTTATAATTTTGGTTTTTTTCTGTTGTTCAGATTAGGTAATTTCTTTTCCTCTACCTACCAGTTTATTGACTCCTCTGCTCTCTTCTGTTGAGTTTACCCACTGCATTACTGTATCAATTATTGTTTTTCAGTTCTAAAACTGCCACTTGCGGCTTCTTGGTTAGATTTAATAAGATTAATACTTTTTACTGCTTTACCAATGATATTGAGAGAAACTGGTGTTTTTTTAAACTGCAACTGCATGGCAGTGAATATAATGATAACTGATACAGTACAGTGTCATTGTTTTCATTCATGCTAAGATATCAGCAGTTTTACCAGTCACTGCTTTTGCACCATTAATGCAAATGTAAACAGAGTGAATAAAACAAATATTATTTCTGTGTTATGAAATAACACAGATGAAAACAGCTTTTGCTCGTGGACCCCCTGAAAGGGTCTTGGAGATTTCCCAGTTATCATGAACCACTCTGAAAACTAATGATCCAAAGATCTTATTTAAATTTTGCCAACTGAGAATAGCAGCATTTGAAGAGAAATTCACCAGTGAAAAAGAAAATCTAATATTGCAACAAAACCAGTAGACTCTGCATCTGTTCTACTTTTTCTAATATTCTATTATGGTTCCATAATAATAGTCTATATTATTCTACAATACACAAATGTGTCCCAATAGCATTCTTTATGGGAAAAAAAAAATCTCTGGCTCATGTATTTTGGTTAATAGCCATGTCGCTCTTAATTAAAAGTACTTTAAACTGGAACAATTCTTCAGTCTGTTTATGTCTTTCATAACTTTGATATTTACAAAGAATATTCACCAATTATTCCGTAGACTCTCCTTCAAAGGGTTTACCTAATGCTTCCTCATGATTTGATTTGGGTAAAATACCAAAAAGGTGGTAACATGTTCTTGCCAGATAGTGGGGAAAAGATAATGTTGGTTTTTCTCATTACTGGTAACTCTGATCACTTAGGGGCTTCCCTGATAGCTCAGTTGATAAAGAAATGCCTGTAACACAAGAAACCTTGGTTTGATTCTTAGGTCAGGAAGATCCTCCAGAGAAGGGATACGCTACCCACTCCAGTATTCTGGCCTGGAGAATTCCACGGACTGTATAGTCCATGGGGTAGCAAAGAGTAGGACATGACTGAGTGACTTTCACTTTGATTGATCACTTTGACTGATTTCTCCTTTGTAAAGTTACATTTTTCCCTTTGCACTTAATAAGCATCTTGTGGTAAGATATTTTTTAGTCTACATAAATATCCAAGTTACTCCTCAAACTTTCATCCACTCATTTTAACACCAAATGATGATTCTTGTCTGAGTCAATTATATCATGATGGCTGCCGAGTTAGCCAGCCTCCAACATAATTTCCACCTCCTGATATTCCCCTTGCCTTGCCTGACTTGCCTTTAACAAACCAAGTATGACAATATTAAGGGGATATCACTTTTGTGATTAGGTTACAAAAGACTGTGACTTCCACCTTGCCAACAAGTCTCTTTCTATAACCTCATCTTGCATGCTTTAATGAAGCTCACATAGCAAGGTGACCTCTAGTCAACTGCCCACAAGGAAGTAAATGTTGCCAACGACATTGTGGAAATGTGGAAGTCAGATTCTTAGCCAATCAAGCATTCAGATGAGACCACAACCCACAGACTAACACCTTCATGTCAGTCTTTCAAGTTTCCATGAAGTAGAAAACACAGCGAAACCCAGAGAAAGTGTGAAATAACGTGTGTTATTTTAGGCTACTACACTGTCGGGTAATTTGTTCTGAAATAATAGGTAACTGACACAATTGTCATATGGTATTTTTCTAATTTCATCAATCCTTCAACATTTATTTGGCTGCCTCCTGTAGGAAAGATTTCTTTTTCCTCCATAGCCACATGTACTTCTGTATTTCAGCATGGACTTAATGCGTTTATTTCAATGGGTCATATTTTTTGTCATCATATCTAACTCGATTTTTGAACTGTCCCACACGTGACCAGTGGGAACCTTCCCCTTTAGGTTAGTTCCTGTGTTCTTTTCATCTATTCCCATCATTTTATGAGCCTTCCTTACCTTCCGGCACAAGACGCTACAAACATACACTGTACTTTACCTGCCCCAGTCCTGAAATCAGCTATTTCTCCAAGGAGCCCAAGATCCTTTTAGTGGAGAATGGTTAAAGGTAACACTTCATGAAGACAAGTTCTTAATTTTAAAGCAGCCTAGCTTATTCATCTCATTTTACACTATGACTAATTCATAACAAACCCGATTACTTTTTCACTGAGCTGTCTGAATCTAAGTATAACTTTGCTATATGAATTTGTAACTGTTTATATTGCTTTTTTAACATTTCGAAGTACTTTTCTACATGTAAAGAGCCTCCTATTTATACCCTTTAACAGAGCCATGAGTGAGGAGAGGGGAAAAAGGCTCATCCATGTGCAATACAATGTGCGAGGCATGATCAAAGTATAAACACTGCAGGTTCTCAAGTCCCTTGAACACACAATTTGAAACTGAAGGGGGGCTATGGACATGAAGGTAGCTATTTCCACCAAGTACAGAACCTGCACTCAGAGGAAAAATCATAACTAGAGATATGATCTTGGACATTATCAGCATACAGATAGTAACTTTCACCACTCAAAGGGGAGTTCATTAAAAAAGGAAAACAAAAAACAGCAAAACAATAACACTTAAAAAATTAAATGAGAAATTCACTAAGAACAAAAATTATTAAAAGCAGGGAGTCAGTAGAATATGGTCCTATTCAAATAGTTTAATATTCCATCATGGCTTTATCATAATCTATATTATTCCCTAATGTTTTCTTGGAGCAAAAGAGAACATATATAATATTTTTATTCTATTATGGATCATATTCTATTATGGTTCTAAAAATTGTACAAGGAAAAATTTTAAGTAAGAGGGAGTTAAGAGTCACAAAGGGGACAAATAACAATTATTTCCATGGCAGGGATAAGTTCAGACTTCAAAACTCATACTATTAAAAATAGGATATAACTTTAATTTGATCAATAGTAAGTCTTAAGTTATGCAGAATGCTACACAAAGAGTAATTACTAACACTACCCCTAAAAAACTATCTCTAAAATTATCTTAATGGGTGGCATTTTCATCTGGTTTTAGTCTAACAAAATTAAGGCTTTTCTTCAAATTAAGACAATATACATAAGACTTCTAAAATCCTTCAGATACTTTAAATGTACTCACCTAAATTTCAGAAATTACTTTAGTTCAAACTAAACATGTAACAGGGATTGACATGTACAGACTGCTATATTTAAAATAAAATGCCTTTCCATGGGGGAAAAAAAAAAGACTATGCAATACAATAAATGTTGTTACTTTGTCAAGTTCTAATGTACTTTTTTAAAGATGAAAACTGATGGATCTAGAACATAATCTTTAAAAGTTAGCTTTGTGAATATAAACGAGGATGGAAAAAGAAAAGTTAACTTTACAGAATCCAAAAAAATAAGAAATACTATGTGCTGTGTACTCCGTTAGCAACTTCACGTACTTATCTCATTTATCTTCCAAACAAACTTCTGGGTATTAGAAGTGTCAAGGTTACCAGTCTGCACAAGGTCACACAGCTGGTGGTAGTGGAGATCAAATTTGAGCCCAACTTCAAATAATTTCTATAGTATTCTTACCAATATATCATAAAGCCACACCCTTTCTGCATTATACAAGAGAAAGAAGTGAAACCATTTTCATCACATCTTAGAACACTTAAGTTCAAAGAGGCTTGTCGCTAACAACTCATACTGCAAAGCAATTTAAAATATGTTGCTCATACATCTAACACAATGGTAACAATTGCAGAAACATGACAATGAGAGGGTGTGAGATAGGTGGAGACAGATAAGAGGAGCAAAGGAATGTGAAGTATAAAATAAATGGAAACGGCCCAACAAACTCTTGTAGGGAACAGTACTAATTTGGTACTGTATTTTACTTTAAAAATATACATACTCCCAAAACAAAACAGAAAACTCGTAAGTCATAGCATGTTAAATAATTATAATTGAGAATATAATCTCGAAAAAGAGGAAATAAAGTCCCAGTAGTGGAAGAGTTCTGGACTATGATAAGAGACCACAGGATACAGTGGCTACAAGATATAGTTTAGTAGAGAGAAAGTATAGTGATTATGGAGAAGGCCAAGGAACGCTAAAGCAAGGGTGAAAATGAAGAAAACACAACAGTGGAACCTAGAGGGTCAATAGGACACAGGTACTTAAATTCTGAATGAAAACTGTTTTATCCAGAAAAATGTTAGGTGATAACAATGAGAAGAAATAAAGGAAGGTTCAGTCAGATAGAAGGAAATGATTTTGCAGGAGAAATGAGAATTAATAATCTGTTAGGTAGCCAAATAAGTCTATCACCTCAGGTATTTTTTTTTCAGTTGAGACACAATTTACACACATTGTATTAGTTTCAGATGTATAACACAATGATTCAATATTTGTATATACTGCAAAACAATTACCACAATAAGTCAATATTCAACACCTTACATAGTTAACAACTCTTCTTCTTATAATGGGAACCTACTTATTTTTAACTGAAGGATAATTGTTTTACAATACTGTGTTGGTTTCTGCCATACATCCACATATGTCCCCTACCTCTTGAACCTCCCTCCCACCTCCCACCCCATCCTACCCCTTAGGTTTTCATAGAGCACTGGTCTAAGCTAAGTCATGTAGCAAATTCCCACTGGCTATTTATTTTACATATGGTAGTATGCATGTTTCCATGCTACTATCTCCATTCATTCCACTCCTGCCTACCTCTCCATGTCCAAAAGCCTGTTTTCTATGTTTGCATCTCCACTGCTGCCCTGCAAATAGGTTCATCAGTACCATCTTTCTAGATTCCATATATACACATTAATATATATTTTGCTCTTTCTGACTTACTTCACTCTGTATAATAGGCTCTAGGTTCCTCTACCTCATTAAAACTGACTCAGATGTGTTCCTTTTTATGACTGAGTAATATTCCATTGTATATGTGTACCACTGCTTGTCCATTCAATTTTCAATGGATATCTAAGTTGCTTCCATGTCCTAGCTACTGTAAATGGTGCTGCAATGAAAATTAGGGTACATGTGTCTTTTTCAATTACAGTTTCTTCAGGGTATATGCCTAGCAGTGGGACTGCTAGGTCATATAAGATTTACTCCTAGTTTTTTAAGGAACCTCTCTCCATACTGTCTTCCATAGCGACTGTCATCAATTTACATTTCCACCAACAGTGCACAAGGGTTCTCTTTTCTCCACACATACTCCCCAGCATCTATTGCTTGGGGATTTTTTGAGGTGTGAAGGGATATCTCATGGTAGTTGTGATTTGCATTTCTCTAATAATGAGTGATGCTGAGCATCTTTCCATGTGTGTATTAGTCATCTGTATCTTTGGAGAAATGTTTGTATAGGTCTTCTGCCACTTTCTGATCGGGTTGTTTGTTTTTCTGGTATTGAGTTGCATGAGCTGCTTGTGAATTTTGGATATTACTCCTTTGACAGTCATTTTATTTGCTATTATTATTTCCCATTCTGAGCACTGTCTTTTCACCTTGTTTATAGTTTCCTTTGCTGTGCAAAAGCTTTTAATTAGGTCCCACTTGCAAAGAGTTGACTCACTGGAAAAGACCCTGATGCTGGGAAGGATTGGGGGCAGGAAGAGAAGGGGATGACAGAGGATGAGATGGTTGGATGGCATCACCAACTTGATGGACATGGGTTTGGGTGGACTCCAGGAGTTGGTGATGGACAAGGAGGCCTGGCGTGCTGCAATTCATGGGGTCGCAAAGAGTTGGACATGACTGAGCGACTGAACTGACTGACTGTTTATTTTCATCATTATTTCCATTACTCTAAGAGGTGGGTCAAAGAGGATCTTGCTGTGATTCATGTCATACAGTGTTCTGCCTATGTTTTCCTCCAAGAGTTTTATAGTTTCTGGTCTTATATTTAGCTCTTTAATCCATTTTGTGTATGGTATTAAGGAGTGTTCTGATTTCATTCTTTTACATGTAACTGTCCAGCTTTCCCAGTACCACTTACTGGAGAGACTATCTTTTCCCCATTGTATATTCTTGCCACTTTTGTCAAAGAGAAGGTGCCCATTGGTTTATGGGTTTATCTCTGGGCTTTCTATCTTGTTCCACTGGTCTATATTTCTGTTTTTGTGTCACTACTATACTGTCTTGATGACATTTTAGTATAGTCTGAAGTCAGGAAAATTGATTCCTCCAGTTCCATTCTTCTTTCTCAAGACTGCTTTGACTATTAGGGTCTTTTGAGTTTCCATAAAAATTGTGAAATTTTTTTGTTCTAGGTCTGTGAAAAATGCCACAATGGGAATTTTTAAGAGCTACTCTCCTAACAATGTTCAAATACACAACACAGTATTAACTATACTTGCCATGCTGTATATTTCCATGACTAATTTATAACTGGAAGTTTATAGCTTTTGGCACTTTTACCCATTTCCCCCACCTACCACCTCTTGCCTCTGCTAAACACTAACTGCTAATCTGTTATGTGTAAGCTCGGTTTTGAGGTTTTGTTTCTGTTTCTAGGATTTGACATATAAGTGAGATCACAGGGTATTTGTTTTGCTCTGACTTATTTCAGTTAGTAAAATGCCCTCAAGGTCTGCCCCATACTGCTACAAATGGCAAGACATTCTTCTTTTTTATGGCTAATATAACACTGTATATACAAATATATATACCACAATTTCTCTAACCATCCATCCATCCATCCATGGACACTTAGGCTGCTGCATATCCTAACTACTGTAAATGCCACAATGGATGGGGTTGCATGTATCTTTCTGAGAAAGCTTTTTTTTTCATTTCTTTTGAATAAATAACCCAAAGTGGGATTGCTGGATCATATAGTTGGTTCTGTTTTTAAGTAACTGCCATACTTTTTTCCAAAGTGGCTATACCAAATTACATTCCTCTGAACAGTGCACAAGGATTCCTTTTTCTCTGTATCTCTGTCGACATTTCTTGTCTCGTTTATATTTATTTATATATATATATATACTACATATTAGTCATTCTAACAGGTGTGAGAACCGTATCTCGTGGCTTTGATGTGTGTTTCCCTGATGATTAGTGATGTTGAATATCTTTTCATGTACCTACTGGCCATCTGGTTGTCTTCTTTGGAGAAATGTTTGTTTAGATTCTCTGCCCATTTTTCAGTCAGACTGTTTTTATTCAACTGAGCTATATGAGTTCTTTATATATTTTGGATATTAACTCATCCAGATACATAATTTGAAAATATTTTCTTCTGTTTGGTATGTCTCTTTTTCATTTTGCTGATGGTTTTCTTTGCTCTGCAGAACCTTTTTAGCAGTCTCAACTTGTTTATTTTTGTTGCCTTTGCTTCCAGTGTCATATCCAAAATAATCATAGCCAAGATGCATGTCAAGGAGCTTATCGTCTATGTTTTCTTTTAGAAATGTTATGGTTTCAGGCCTTATGTTCAAGTCTTTACACAACTGAGTCAATTTTGGTGTACGGTGTAAGACAGTGGTCCACTTTTCCCATCACCACTGAAGAGTCTGTCTTTTCCCCAGTTTTATATTCTTGGCCTTTCTATCGTAAATTAACTGACCAAAGGTGAATAAGTTTATTTCTAGGCTATTATACTCCATTGATCTGTGTCTGGTTTTATGCCATTATCACACTGTTTTGATTACTATAGCTTTGACGGTTTTTTGATTGGCTGGTTGGATATTTGGGGTTTTTCTGGTTGCACCTTGTGGCACATGGGATCTCAGTTCCCTAACCAGGAACTGAACCTGTGCCCTCTGCGCTGGGAGCACAAAGTCTTAACCACTGGGCAACTAAGGAAGTCCCAAGGATTTCTTTTCAACAATAGCTTTACTGAGATAAAATTAACAAAGCACATAATTCAACTAAAGCATACAATTCAGTGGTTTTCAGCACACTGATAGCGCTGTGTAGACATTACCACAATTAATTCATTCAGTTGCACCTCTGCTGGCTTCCCAAGTACCTACCTGCCCACCCAGCATTAGCATTTACATTCCATGAGCATGCCACAAAGGCAACTGGCTAAATAAAGACGAATAAAAATGCATCCCCTGCCCTAGAGATTTCACAGCACTTAAGAGGGGAAGCAATGAAACACAATGAAATATGGGATGTATTATAATGAAAGTTACTTACAAATGGCCATTAATTACCTTGAGGAGTTGGGAAATGCAACTGAAAGAGGATCCTCAAGTTTGCCAGACAGAAAGCAAATGGAAGGACATTGAAGATGGAATAAATGTATATATAAAGGCATCGATAAGTGAAAAATGAGGCATTTAAGAACCAAGAAGTTTGACTTGGTTATAGCATTAAGCCTGGCTAGAAACAAGGATGGGAACATAAGTGCCATGCAAAAGAATCTAAATGTTGAATTCTGGAAGATGTGGCATTGACTTTTAAATAAGGTAGTAACACTAGATTTCTTTTTCAAAAGACAAACTCTAGCGGTAGTACAGAAGACAGAATGCAGAACCAAGAGGCAAAAAGAGCAAAAGCATCAAATAGGCTACAGAAATAGTCCAGGTAAAAAGTAAATGGAACTGCAATGATGCCAGAAGCAAAGGGATAAAGTTGATTCAGGAGATATTTTGGGATCTAAATGACAGGATACATTTACTATAACATACTTATGTTCCTGAAAAATCTTCATGGTCTAAAAACTACACCTTAAGACAAAGACACAATCAATCACAGTTTAAAAATAACATGGCTTAAGGAAAACAGCTGGAAGCAAGACACTCAAAATTGGGACAACTCTAACCAGACTACTAACAAAACCAACAAGAATCCTAATAAGCAAATTATCATAGTTAAAGATGTGCTAAATGACTAACAAGCATGGCACTTGCTAAAAGTGTAGCTCAAAGTATAGGAGTGCTTCCAGAACCTGCCAGACACCAAAATCTGCAGATGCTCAAGTTCCATAGTTCAGCCCTCTTCATATGCAATTCACACCTACAGATTCAACCAACCCCCGCTCTTGCAGTATCGTATTTATTGAAAAAAACTGAGTGTAAATAGACATACCAAGTTCAAATCTATGTTGTTCAAGGGTCAACTGCAATAGAAAAAAGTGTAAAAGGTGTCTGAAGCTAAGTTACAGAAACAAAGAAAAAATAACGCACAAAAACCTGGGGGATGGAGAAGGAAATGGCAACCCCACTCCAGTATTCCTGCCTGGAAAAGTCCAGGGACAGAGGAGTCTGGCAGGCTGATGACTGAGCAACGTGTGCTTGAGGGTGGAGGGAGAAACCTGATAGCAATAAACTGATAGAACTAAAACAAACAAACAAAAAAAACCACCTGAGGGAAATGTGCAATAAAATCTTCCAACACAGATAAATTGCAAATATCAGTCAAGAGGAAGAATGCAACATATGGATAGAGTATACAGAACTCATTGCTTAGCAGAATGCTGCTTTCAGCTATGTTACTGTATTTTAGATTCAGCTGCGACTACTGATGGCAGGAAGCATTAATATGCTGGGAAAACAGTCCAGTTTCCTCTTTGTGAGCCAGTCTGGAATGCTTCCAAAGTCCCTCGAGTGAGTGAGTGAGTTTCCCATCCCCAAACCCCATCAGGCGATGTTCCTGTGTCACACTCTGTTAGTACAGACTGTAACAGATGACTGCTGAAGACTTAGGGAGTAGCGGAAAATGAAAATGAAAGTTGCTCAGTTGTGTCCAACTTTTTGCGACCCCATGGACTGTATAGCTTGCCAGGCTCCTCTGTACATGGAATTCTCCAGGCTAGAATACTGGAGTGGCTGGGGATCTTTTCATCCCAGGGATCGAAGCCACGTCTCCTGTATTGCAGAGAGCCACCATCTGAGCTACCAAGGAAGCCCAAGAACATGGGACTGGGTAGCCTATTCCTTTTCCAGGGGATCTTCCTGACTCAGAAATTGAACCAGGGTCTCCCGCATTGCAGGCAGAGGGTTTCCAGAAAGGAGCAAGTGGAAAGATACTGTTTCCATGAAGAAAAATCAAGGAATAATGAAGCATGAATATGAAGATAATATAATGAATGTGGTTTTAGTTACGTTGAGTTTGAGGTGTTTTACAGACATCCTCATGTAGTATATATCCAGTTAGCAATTGTGGACTAGAGGAGAAGAGAATAATGGGGGCTAAAAATATGAATCATCAGTACAGAGAAGATGGTGAAACTCTGAGAATGAATAAATAATTCATGAACTCACTCAAATTCACTCACTCAACAAGTATTTACTGAACCCCTATAATATGCAGGAGCCTAGGCTGGCAGGGATTTCCAGACTCTCTAGGATCACCTCTCTCTCAGGTGCAGTTATTCCCACTTTACACACGTACTAAACAAGGTCTACAAAAATTACAGCATTTGTTCAAGGTTACTTAGCTAGAATGTGGCCACCTGATGCAATACTTTGGCCACCTGATATGAAGATCCAACTCACTGGAAAAGACCCTGATGCTGGGAAAGACTGAAGGCAGGAGAAGAGGGCAACAGAGGACAAGATGGTTGGATGGCATCACCAACTCAACAGACATCAGTTTGAGCAAGCTCCAGGAGATGGTGAAGGACACAGAAGCCTGGCACGCTTCAGTCCATGGGATCTCAAAGAGTCAGACACAACTGAGCAACTTAACAACAACTTAGCTAGAAAATGGCAGAACCAGAGTCTAAAGTCAGATCTTTTCAACCCCCAATCTCATGTTGATAATTAGAAGATTACTGCCAACATAGTAATTTTCAGTGACATGCAGATGTATAATCACTCTAGACCGGCACTATCTAATAGGCATTTATGCAATGATGAAAATCTTCTACATCTGCACCAATACTGTAACCACAAGCTACAAGGAGCCACTGGGCACTTATAGATATTATGACCAAAGAACTGAATTTACAATTTTATTTCATGAAAATTTTTTTAAATAGCCACATGTAGCTAGCAGCTACTGAACTGGACATCACAGATCTAGACTGCAGTAGACTGAAAAAACAAGAAAATGAGCAAGTACAGATAAGTCAAAAGTATGATGGTCAAGAGTGACAGCTAGATACTGAAGGCAGACCTGAAGTATACCTGTACATTCATAAATTCACTATTTGAGAAGGATTATTATGAGCTAGTTTATAATTCATGAAATTCTATTTGTCAGGAAAATGGATGCAACGTAAGCACACATTAAATCACACGTTTCCCTTATTACCTATTAGCACTGGTTTTACCTGACATTCTAGTTTTTATTAAAAGTTGTGTTACAAGCAAATAACACTACAGGCTGCAGCTTACTGCCTGCCTATAACAGGAGGATGCATGTGGCACTGCACTCAGGAGGATATGAATGAAAACTCACCCTGAAAACTACAGACAGATTAAGGAAAAGTTCGTCAAAGTGCTGACAGCTCTAATAATGCCAATGGTAAAGGTTGGGCTCTTTCTGTAGGTAGTTGTGCTTCACACTCTCGTCCCTAGGTTTAAAACTGCACACCTAATTCTAACATACAAGTAGAAATGAATTCTCCATAATTGTTCACAAAAGTCAAGAGACCTGGCTAGAGCACAGATGAGCTTAATAACGCTCCTGGAACATAAGTCAAAGTGCTATCTTATTTACAGAAATGCTTCTAGGATAGTAGTGGGGCTACCACATGACCCTGCTGTCAATACTGGTAAGAAACAGCTTTAACTTACAAAACAGAACTCTGAGAAAGTAACCTGTAAGAACCTATGACCTGTTGAAGTACCTGTGTTAAATTTTAAAGGATTTCCTATAGAAATCGTCTAAAGTGTTAAACATTTTTTATAGCACACGACTATAAAAACCAAAGACAAATCCAGAAACATTAATTAGCCAAATTTCATTTCAAATTTTTATTCCTGCACCAGATCTATACATTAACTATGTGCTACGTGTTTAGTCACTGGGTCATGTCCAACTCTTCGTCATCCCATGGACTGTAGCCCACCAGGCTCCTCAGTCCATGTGGATTCTCCAGGCAAGAATACTGGAGTGGGTTACCATACCCTCCTCCAGGGGATCTTGCCAACCAAGGGATGGAACCCAGGTCTCCCACACCACAGGTGGATTCTTTACCGTCTGAGTCACCAGGGAAGCCTATACATTATCTATAATTACTGTCAACCCGAGACCACAAAGGAGGTATGGGACTCTAAGGAGAAAACTCAGGGAGAGAGTGAAGATGGACTGCTGAATAAACAGTTTATTTGGAAGGATAAAAGAAGAAGAAACTTAATTTGGCAAGCCTGAAATAAAATGAAAGCTTTCTCCACTACACTTTGAAGATTATTTTCTCTCTTTAAACTAGAAAATGGCTATGGATGTTAACAATAAGATGCTAAGTGGGAAAAATAAGCACAAAAAATGTTCTAGTGAAATATTATTTTCCCTGAGTAATTTTTATAAGAATACTGTCATAGTTTATTCTGAAGTACCAACCTCAACCATTATGAAATTGCTACCTAACTTGAAGTATGCTGAATTGTTTTTGACTCAATGCTTACATCTGAAATATCACTAAAAACCTTGGAATAAAACTGACTATAATGAGTAAACTGGAGCATGGCATCATTAAAAATCTCTTTAAGTCTTAATCAGAGCTAAATTACAAAAAAATTAATAAATCCATACACTGGCATTGCTTTAAGAAAGGGACACACACACAAACTCCTTGTCAGAATATACAAGAAACTTAACAATGATCAACACAAGAAGAAGGAATGACCAGGAAAGACTTCTTTTCCACTTCATAACTTTCAGTATGGCTTTATGTTTAAAGTAAATGTATCAATAGTGTATTTAGAACTTTAAAAATGTTTTAAGAATATTAATCTACAACTAGATGTTACCCTTATCATAAAATCTAAACTCAGAAAACAATTCCTCTTAGAACTAGGTAATTTGATTAGAAGTTACTAACACAAAAAGACAATTAACCTCTTTTCCTGTTAAAACCCATTTCCTAGATGACCTCTGTAGATCTTTGATCCATCTATTATTTAATATTTACCTAATTCCCTGTTAAAGGGAAAGGGAAGTCGCTCAGTCGTGTCCAACTCTTCACAACCCCATGGACTGCAGCCTACCAGGCTCCTCCATCCATGGGATTATCCAGGCAAGAGTACTTGGGTGGGTTGCCATTGCCTTCTCCGAATACCCTGTTAACCACCTATCAAATCTTTCAAAATTGAAATTATAATTGTATCCCTACTCCTCATCCTCAACCCACCCCATTCACCTCAGCATCAGTCTCAACTTCAGCAGAAGATCTTGCCTCAAACTATCTCCAGTTGCTGAGATGATTTGGGGTCACCTGGTTTGAACTCCATTATTAAAGCATACCTGTCATCATGACTTACTCTCATCTTTTCTTTCCCTCTCCTTCCACATCCCTCTTTTCCTTTTATCCATCTTTTTTCCTACCACTTCTAGGGCTCATGACATTTCGTTCAGTTCAGTCACCCACTCGTGTCCAACTCTTTGCGACCCCTTGAACCACAGCACGCCAGGCCTCCCTGTCCATCACCAACTCCCAGAGTCCACCCAAATCCATGTCCATTGAGTTGGTGATGCCATCCAACCATCTCGTCTTCTGTCGTCCCCTTCTCCTCCTGCCCTCAATCTTTCCCAGCATCAGGGTGTTTTCAAATGAGTCAGCTCTTTGCCTCAGGTGGCCAAAGGATTGGAGTTTCAGCTTCAACATCAGTCCTTCCAATGAACTCCCAGGACTGATCTCCTTTAGGATGGACTGGTTGGACCTCATTCCATTAATCATCCTCTCCCTCACAGCTCCCTCTCCTGGCTTCTCTTCTAACTCAAAAGAATATCAAGAATTACCCCCACTGTAAATCACTCAAGGTAACCTTTCTTTGTCCATTTTCCATAAATCGCTCAAAAAGTGAACTGACACTCACTGCCTCAACTCTGTCATCAGGATTTACTCCTTTATTCCACTTATTCATCCACATATTCCTTCTTCAAACACTACTTAATCTCTATCATATATCAAGCATTTGGACTATAACAACGAAAAGACAGAGACAAGGCCTCTGCATTCTCAGTTTACATTCCTTTGCAATCTTATTTTCATTACCTAGGGCTTAATTGAAGTTACTGTCTTAAAGATTATGACTTCTATAATAGTTTTCATTTTTAGCTCCCTCTCTCCCATGTTAATGAATGAGAAAAATCTCTCTTACTGGCTAAGGAGACTCATAGTCCCTCCTACCTCCCGGGGGCCCTCAAAATATTAAGAATTCCAACTTTTCCCTTTGAATCTTGAACTGCTCCTTCTTTCCTGGTTCATTCCCTTAACTCTAAAAATAAATTATTTCTCAAACCTGAATTTTCTAACTTTCATCGTCTGTCCATAAATCAAGCATTAAAGAATAGTCTATTCTCAATCTCTGGCTACCCATTTATTCCTCAACTCACAGAATCCTAGTCTTCCTCGCCACCAGTACAAAACGTTTTTCTCTAGTACTATTGCCAAAGTCACCAGAACTTGCCGGCTCCCTCCAAAAGACACTTCTCGGTTCTTCTCTTTGCTGATCTCTGCAAAATCTACACACTGGTATATGTCAAACATGACATCAATACTCTCATTTTCCAAATGTTTCTCTGGCTTATTTATTCTCAGACAACATCCACAGGTTTACCTCCTATTAAACACAGTGTTCTTTAGGGCCTGTCTTCTTCATCGTTTTATATTCTTCCTCTATAGAATTAGGCTTCCCTGGTGGCTCAGTGATGAAGAATCTGCCTGCCAGTGTGGGAGATCCAGGTTCAATCCCTGGGTCGGGAAGATCCCCTGGAGAAGGAAATGGGAATCCACTCCAGTATTCTTGCTGCAAAATCCCAGACAGAGGAGTCTGGCGGGCTGCAGTCCATGGGGGTCATAAAGAGTCAGACAAACCTTAGCGACTAAACAAACAAAAAGATCTATAGGCTATCATTCAGTTTCATGACTTCAACTACTACCTAAAACAAATACAAACAACACTCAAATCTTTAATAAAAGCTCAATTTCTTTTCTACATCCCAATATTGCCAATTACCTGTTAGCCACATCCATCCAGGTGACCCATGATTACTTTAAATTCACTGTGTGCAAAGTAGAAATCATCATCACTCCTCCCAATCTCCTTCTCCTGTTTCTCCTAGACAGAGAATGCACATTTCTAACAAGGTCCCAGAAGATGCCCATGCTGCTAGTTCAGGATCCTTATTTTGAGACTCACTGCTCACACATATGCTACCTCTTCCTGCCTCCAGGCTGTCAAGTTCATTCTGCTATCTCCTAGGCCATGGTATCTATGCAGCAGGCACTGTTAATATTTCACAGCACTCTATTCTACTGAACTTAGGATCTTGCAACACAGCATTCTAAGCATTATTTACCAAAAGATAAGCGAAGACTAGAAATGAAACAAGTCATTACAGCAAATTGGAAGTTTCTTTAGGATAGGATAGCATTCTCGTATATCCTTAGAATCAAAACTTAATCAAGTACAGAGGCTTGATAAACACCGCAGAGTGGCTGGCACTGTTATCTATCCAGTCACCCAAGCCAGAAGCCCCAGCAGGATTCACCCCTTTCTTTCCCCATAAACTAAGACACCAAGTCATACCTTCTACCTTCTAAATGCGTCTCATCCCTGGTCTTGTCTCTCCATCTGCACTGTTACTACATTCTCTGAGGCACTTATTCCTCATGTGTCTGCAGTAACTTTCTAACTGGTCACCATGTCTACTTCCATCTTTCCTATTTTATCCCCAGACCATCAGATTGATCTAAGAACATGAATGAGACAGTGTTATTCTCCTACTTAAAAACAATAGCTTCCAAGAGAAAAAAAAAAAAAACTTAACTCCTGCATGAGTTAAGCAAACCCTTCTATAATCCTGCCTCAAGCTACCTGACCACCCTTTCTCTCCATGCCACCCTAACTAACCCCGTACCCTCCAGCCATGCTGAACGTCAGGCCTGGATATTCATACCTCAGTGTCTTTAACCATAAAGCTTTCTACCTAGAGTGCCTTTTCCAGTGGCTAAATGTTCACTCTTTAAGACTCAGCTCAGGCACTATCTCTTTCAGGAAGCTTTCTTTGAGTGACATTCATCTCTCCATTCAACCCCCAATAGTTTGGATTATACCTCTTCCCTACCACATGCTCTTACAGCACCCCGTGTTTAGTCTGTTAACACATATTACATTGTGTAACAATTGTCTTGTTCACCCAGTTGATTAAGTTCCTTAGAAACTACAATTATGTCTTTTGTTTATATAGTCAATGTTAGGAATATTAACAGATATTCAGCTAAAGGTTAAATAAATACATTCCAAGTTGTTCTCTAATTCCTCTGCCTTTTTGAAACCCAGCTTGCACCTCTGGAAGTTCTTGATTCAAGTACTGCTGAGGCCTAGCTTGAAGGATTTTGAACATAATCTTACCAGCATGGGTTAGAACTGTCTGGTAGTTCGAACTCTTTAGCACTGCTCTTCTTTAGAACTGGGATGAAAACTGATCTTTTCCAGTCCTGTGGCCACTGGCGGGTTTTCCAAATTTGCTGACATATTGAGTGCAGCACTTTAACACCATCATCTTTAATATTTTAAATAGCTCAGCTAGAATTCCATCACTTCCACTAGCTTTATTGGCAGTAGTGATTCATAAGGCCCACTTGACTTCAAGCTCCAGACCTTCTTTGGAAGGACTGATGCTGAAGCTCCAATACTTTGGCTAATTGATGCCAAGAGCCGACTCACTGGAAAAGACCCTGATGCTGGGAAAGGTTGAAGGCAGGAGCAGCGGATGACTGAGCATGAGATGACTGGATGGCATCACTGATTCAATGTATATGAACTTGGGTGAACTCCTGGAGACGGTGAGGGACAAGGAGGCCTGGCATGCTGCAGGCCATGGGGTGGCAAAGAGTTGGACACAACTGAGAGACTGAACAACAACATTACTCTTTAAATTGTTGTTGTTAAGTCATGTCTGACTCTTCTGTGACTCCCCAGGCTTCTCTGTCCATGGGATTTCCCAGGCAAGAATATTGGAGTGGGTTGCCAATTCCTTCTTCAGGGGATCTTCTCAACCCAGGGATTGAATCTGTATCTCCTGCCTTGGCAGGCAGATTCTTGACCACTGAACCATTTTCTAAATGGTGGCTCTCAACATTTAACATAGATCAGAATCACCCTGGAGGCAATATAAATCTAGACTGCTTGGCCCCACCCCGGAGTTCTAGATTCAGCTGGTTCAGTGTGGGACCTAACAACTTTTCAGATGCTGCTGATACAGCTAATACAGGAATCACATCTTGAGTGTCCGTGCTCCAAATATATATTGTCTCTTCCTCACTTCAGAATTTAAAGTCTTTTCCCAGCTGCATCTATCTCTGCCTAGGGCAACCCGAATAATCTTTTTAGACCCAGCCCAGTTCCTTCATAAAACGTTCCCTAATCCCATAGAAACTGATGTTGCTCTTTCCTTAATTTGTATCCAGCCTTGAGTACATTATTCATATGGTAACGAATGCTAATTTTTTCCACACCTATTGGCAGCTGTCTTACATTCTCCATTTAAAGGAAGGAAGGAAACCTGCCTTAATCATTTTAATATTCTCCTCAACCTACCTAGCACAGTAACCAGTGAAAAGAAGATGAAATCTACAAGCATTTGCTGATGTGAATGAATCCCTGCTGACTGCTCAGACTCTGAGCCCACAGTCTGAGTCGCTTAATCCTCCTGGCCCAAGCTGACTTCTTACACTGCTCTGTACTTTTTGCTTGCCTGACTACCTATGACAGACGCCTGATCCTCCCACACTTATCTGTCCCTCTTACTGCTGACTGACCCTTAGTCAGCTTCTTTACCTTGTACTCTGAACCTTTTTTTTTTTTTAACAACTATGGGACACATTAAGTGGTAGAAATTTTCTCTTTATGATTGTTTTGAATTTTAATTCTGCTGGCCACAAGGCAGGTTGCTTGCCTTTTTTTTTTTTTTTTAAAGTAGCCTTTCTTGGTCAGAGAATCCAAACTGAAATATCCTGTGTACAACCCCAAATGCAGTTATTGCACACAGCAATAAATATGCTTCAGGCTCTCATCACAGATAATGGAGATAATTTTAATGAAAAGTTTAAAAAACACAAAACTATAAAAAGGCCACTTATGAAATATAAGGTTGCCCTAACAAACAAAATTTAAAAGAATAGCTTTACTTATACACTATGTTCATATATGCATCCAAAACAAAATCTGTATTACCTATCACAACCAAAACCCTGGTCATATTTCTGAATTACACTAAGAACACAGTAAAAACCACCTCTGATAAATGAAGAGTTAACTAAGTTTCTAAAAATGCCCTTACAAAGTTTACGCCTTCAAAACTTAGACACTGTTTTCAATGTCACCCATCTAAACAAGCAGAGTTGGACATGATTGAGCGACTTTCACTCACTCAAACAAGCATTCTACTTGATTATTTTATTTTTATTCTACCTCAGCATGTCAGTAACACTGAAGTACTGTATCTAAAACTATACATACCTACCTAGAGAAAAAATTATCATGACATCCAGTTACTTCAATAAACATTCATTTATGTAATCACAGAAAACTGATCATTAATGATTCAAGAAAAATTCTTAGGAGCTCAGTACTCACTATTTTACACGGGAGACATGCATAATTTTCACCCCACCTGCTCAACATTTTGAGACTCAAAGACAATGAAGAGAGGGAAAGATACAACAGGCAAAAAAGAAGTTGGCTACTTTTAAGGTAGCAACTAAAATTAATACCTGTCAAAAGAGTCTTGATAGGTTCAATTCAATCTCTAAGCCTCTGTGCTTTCCTCTTACTTGAATTAATCACTAATTAACTCACAAATTAAAATCTATTGACAAAAATCTTAAGTATGTCCATGATACTCATGAGGAATTACAAAGATTTTCCAAAGACAGTGGAAGTTCGCAGAACTACATGCTCAATTAACAAGAAAATTGAACCAGATCACTCTAAACTCCTATTTGAATTAATCAATACTCCATAAGGCACAATTGAGGTACAGGCTTGACACTTTCGAACCAGTGCTATACTCAGCAGACCAACACAATCCTAAAAGTTGAGGAGCCACTATCATGACAAATTATGCCCTGAAATGGTATTGAGAGGACGGCAGAAAAACGAGCCAAGAGTGAACCAGAAAATAAATACTAAAAAGGAAACTGGAAAGAAGAGGGAAATAATGACCTGGAAGAAAAAAATATCCTATGGGAAGTTTAAAATATTTTTGAAAGATAAACACTAGCTTTCGAGAAGATAAATTAAAAGCTAGAAGAGGATTTCCCAAATTCTAACTGTAGTTCAAGATAAAAAAAGGGGGTGGGGTGGGGAGAGGATGCACCACAGATGCACTTAAAACGTATCCTTTATAAATACAGGTAAAAAAACACTAGACAAAGACCTTCAAGAGCTGGACCCTTGGATAAAATACATCTATAAGGAAGCTGTATTAAAGCACTAAAGCACAATCCATAACTCCAAAAGATTATGCCAAAAAAAAAAAAAAAAGCCTGTACTATGAATGGCTCTGATATAACTTGTTTTTGTAGCAGTCTGGAAAAACCTAACTTTTGACTTTGAAGGCCAAAATCGTCTTGAAGCTGCCTCCCATATTGGCAAGGAAAAACTTCCTCCACATATCAAAATCACTTAAGTCTGCTCCTAACCTGAATTTTAAGGACACCAATAGGTACACCTGGGGCTTCCCAGATGGCTCAGTGGTAAAAAAAAAAAAAAAAAAATCCGCCTGCCAATGCACAAGACGAGGGTTCGATCCCTCGGTTGGGAAGATTCTCCTGGAGAAGAGAATGGCAACCCCACTCCAACATCCTTGCCCTGAAAATCCCATGAACAGAGAGGCCTTGTGGGCTACAATTCAGAGGTCGCAGAGACCGACTCGACTGAGCACACACACAATGGGTGCATTTAATCATTTGTCCTATTTTTTAAATAAAGGCTGACTTACTTGACTACTGTCACTTTCTTCCCCCACAATCACACTAAACTGATCTCAAGTTGCAGTCCACAGAATTTCTCTTCACTCACCCACTACGCTATTTTGAAATACTTAAATGCTACATACAAAGTGAAATACAATACAATTAAAAGCTGCAACACATTACTCAACGCCTATCAGTCGGAACAATCTTCGGACAACTGTTCAAAAACTTTTAGAAATAGCCTAACGACCAAATCACCTGTTCGGATATCTGATCTAGATGAAAAAGTACTGCAAACTTTTTCTACTCTGCATGCAATTCTTGATTACAAAGAGAAAACTCCACGGGCTAGCCGGAGCTAGAGAACCGGTAGGGTAACAGGCTAAAAGGGCGTCGTTGATTTCTTGGCTACAGTGACAGAGGCGGGAGACACACCCCTAGCGTCGGTCGGAAACACTACAGCACTGAGTTTTACCTAGGGATTAATGCGAGGGTAAGGAAAGACAAATTTAAATCGCCATGATTCAAAAACAACCCGCACCGGGGAGACTTACGAAGGTAACAAAGAAAACGAGAAACCCTTGGCAGTCAGTAAGCACTAAAAACAAGTATCCCCGTTTATCACAAAACCGAGCTAGACTGTGCTCATGAATCTACACCTTGGACCTTTCCGGTTCGCCAATGCAGAGAGAAAACCAGCAGCGAAGGAAAGGAAAAAAAAAAAAAAAAAAGCCTCGTGAGGTTGCAAACAGCAGTGAAATAAACACTAACGGGAGAGGGGGGAAATAAGTGGCAGGATTCTTGCCAAGACTCACTGCTTCAAAATAGAGTGGGAGTGGGAGAGCGCGCGGCCCTGGAGAGAAAGTGGGTCTTATATAAAGAGCCATTCGCCACCTACGACTGCCGTAGGATTCCGGAATTCCCCCGAACTTGAGAGAGTGAGTCTGGGGGTGAGAGGGGGGCTCCACGTGGAGGAGGGTCCGGAGGGAGGGAGAGCGGGCGGACCCGGGGACGGTCCCGGGCGGATGGCCGGGGTGGCTGGGGGTCGAGGCCCGGGCGGAATCCCAGGGGCGCCCCGCGGAGGCCCGGGGGCGGGCGCGGGGGCCCCGCCGGGCCGCCGGGGCTCTCTCGAATTTTCCACCGGGGGAAGCCGCCCGGGGGCGTCGGGGCTCGCCCCCGCCCCCGCCCGCCGCGGGCAGGGAGCAATGGTGCGCGGGGAAGCCGAGGACTCACCATTTTGCTGGGCGGTCGGCGGCTCGCTCGCGCAGAGGAGAGTGTCGGCGCTCTGACGGGCTCCCGCAGGAAGCGGCGGCGGCGGCGGCGGCCCGGCTGCGCGCGGCGGCTGGGGCGGCTGCGGCCCTCGGGACGCCCGCGGGGGGAGGGGGTGCAGGCGGGGGGGGGGGCGGCGGCGCCGCGGGGAGCGCGCCGGCCGGGCTGACTGGACACGCGGGGGCTGGCGGGGAGGAGAGAGATTAAGGTCGCGATACGGAGGCGGAGAGCGCGGGAGGAGACACGGCGAGAAGCGGGGAGAGACAGCAGGGCGGCAGGCGCGGGAGGACGGGACCCGGCGGCTCGGGGGCTGCAGCCTCGCTCCGGCGCTCGCGCCCGCACCGGAGCCGCGACGGACTCACTGCAGTGGCTCGCGCTGACCCGCAACCTCAAGGCACGAAAAAGGGGGAGGGCGGGAGAGGGAGGGGAAAGCGGAGCGCAGCGGCGCGCGGGGCGGAGGGCGGGGGCGCGCGCGGAGCCGGCGGTGGGGGCGGGGCTTCCGCGTGCGCCGCACATCCGGGAACCCGCGCACCCGCCCGGCGGCGGCAGCGGCGGCGCTCTGGCGAGCTCTGGTTGGGGAGCGCGGCGCGCGCCGGCCGCCCCCTGCGTGAGGGGCGGGAGGGGCGCGGGGGCGGGGGCGGGGGCGCGGACGTCAGTGACGTCACGTGGCGGAGCCCTTCCTGTCACGTGGCTGGAGGCGGGCGGGGTGGAGGGAGGGTGGAGGAGGTTGAGTCGAGAGGGGGAAACGAGGAAATACGAGGGTTCCCTGGGAGGGAGGAAGGGCGAGGGGTGCGCGGGCCTGGGCAGAGGTGCCCTCGGGCCCGGGAACGAAAACCTGGTAGGAGAGGAGGAACAGATGAGCGGCCTTAAGGTCGGAACACCCAGACTCTTCACCAAAAAGAGGCCAACCCCAGCCTTCGGGCTAGAGGCAATCAGTTTGCGCCTGAAGACAGGTATCTTTGCATCAGTGTGGTGGGTTGGTTGCCCTACAAAATGCATGTCGCATCTAGACATTTGTCACCCAGGTGCGGCGCCCGCAGGCCCACACTGCTGTGTAGGTTGGCACTCAGGGGCCGGGTTGGGAAGACAGGAGGAGGCGCTCAGAGTCGACAGAACAGACGATCGAGGGGCTACCGGAAAGCCCTTCGCACCCAGCTCTGGATTTTCCTGAAACCCTCCAGGCTACCTTTTTGACGCGGCGGTGTGTTGGTGAAACGTTGAAAGACCGATTGCCCACTTGTTCCTTTAGTAGGGCTGTATTCACTTTGATGGTAATTACTGTTCTCAGAAAACTCAAGACTACCGTGGGATGTGAAGTCCAGAAAAGCCTAAGGAGGAAAGTTATATTAAGGGAGAAAGAAAAAGAGCTGCCAGGAGAGGTGTGATTAGGGATAATGGAAGCATTTTACAGCAGTTTAACCAGTTACTCCTTTTCAGATCTTGACAATCTCGTGTGTGTGAGAGAGAGAGAGAGAGATGTTTACTGAGTGGTCAGAAAGTCCTAATGACCAAATTCTTTTCTATAGTTTTATTAAAAGCTATAGTATTTTTAAAGGCAGTCTGCTAAAGCTCCTTGCATGAGTTTTATTCTTCCACGCTAATCATTTTTCTATGTGATAAACATTCATCATTTGTGATAGAAACTCAGTGATGTGCTTTAGAGATGTGCAACTCATCCTTCGTCCCCGCCTCTTCTTTAAAAACTACTTTGTTTCCGTTTCAGGATAAATAAGGAAAAGGAACTTCTATGACAAGCTGTATCATATAGCGAATGTATGTAGGAAAGGCCAAGAAAATACCCTGTTCCACCGTTTAATCTGTTAGTAAGTCTTGACTTAGATATGTTGCTGTTTAGATTCTAATATGTATTCCAAAACAGAGGGAAATCCCTAACGTATATTGTCATTTATGTTTGCTAGGTATGTTGTTTTTAATCAGTTTTTCATCATAAAATTAAGACAAGCTCACTTTTTAAAAGAAAGGTATTTTAAAAATTCCTCCCCCTCAACTCCGCCTCTCAGAGATCATCACTGTAACTGCATTTGTGTGTCCCTCAGATACATTTAATGAAAATGAAATTATCGTTTGGAGTGAGGATTAAGTACTGAGAAGGAATTTGAGATATATGGGATGCAATAGGTTTAAAATGACCCATAATTTTGTCATGATTTGTACCAAGGCAGACTATAATCATTCAACAAATATCTATTGTGAACTTATATCAGGAATTTAAGAGTTCAGAGCTATGAGAAATTGGTTAGCCTTTGTGACTAACAAAAGCAAGAAACACAAGGCCAGTTCACTTGTTTCTTGGCATCCTGCAAATTTACCGAAATTCATCACTTATATTCTCCCAGTTTTGTGTACCCTGCATAATATACAAACTGGAAGCATCTCAGACTCTTAAACAGATTACTCTGAGTTCATTAAGAGAGGTAAATCCAAAATGCACGTTTATCATCCAGGTTTTTCCCCTGAGGTCAAAATAGAAAGTATGGTAATCAGTCTTCTTTCTGTCGTTTTTTTACTAAGGGAACAGTTACCTAGTGGTCCTGCCAAAAACACACCAGACAAAGGACATATCTAATAAGTGGATTATTATTTCCTAGAAAACTTAGCATCCAAAAGATGATTGTTGGAGAGTATTATGGAGGTAAGTCGGAGGGAGAGACACTTAAGACAGAGATACCACTTACAGGAATGGTAACCGCTAGCCTGAGATCGTAAAGTATCAATAGTGGAGAGAAGGAAGGGATCAGTAGGAAAGACATGGAGTAAAAATGGACTAACTACTTATTTAACCATTGTAGAGAATGAGAAGAGGGGAAATAAAAGATGACCATTATAGTTTTAGTTTGATGACAGAAAATAGTGGTACCATTGAGAGAAACAGAAAAGTCTGGAGAAGTTTGAGGCTGAGTGGAAAGAGATGAATTTGGATTTTAAGATGCGGAATTTGGGTTGCTGGTGAGATATTCTTGTGGAAGCATCCAAGGAAAAAGAAGCTGGAACTGCAGGGTAGAAAGGGAGAGAGATGTGGGAATCATCTCAAAAACAGAAATCGCAATCAAAATCTTCTAGTGTCCCTTTATTTAGTCACAAGAAAAAGAAAGGACCCCAAGATCATAATAAAGCTAAGTAGAAAAATTTTTTGAGGTTTTAAGAAAAAGAGTAACGTTTGCAGTCATATCTGACTACACAACAGCTTTAGGCTTCAGTGTCTCTGCAGTTATCTTTCTGAAGTTAGCTATGTCACAGGTAATTTTATCAAGGTCATTGTGATATCCAGAAATCTACCTGATGATAAAGGTCTGATTATGGTCATTTCCTTATATATTATATATAAGAGTGGCAGGAGAGCTGAATTACCATTTCTGTAGTTGTTTAAGACATTCCTGTGCAGTATTACCCCAAAATATGCACTGTCATTGTTGAATGACAGTGTGGTCAACATAAAGTTAAATGGTTTAACTTTTATACTCATTTAACTTTATACTCATACATGGGGAAAAATGCCAAGTGAAAAAGAATGAAAACAACTTGTAAGTAATGTCTGTTCCTTTTTAGTACACATCTGTTAACACAGAGGAAACATCTACCTCCCCTCCTAAATAAAACCATACATGTCCCAGCTCAAGAAGCCAAGGTTTAGTAATATTTTGTACCTCTCTGCCATCTAGTTTCATATAAAATTTTCTTTGCTGTAAGTGCCGAGGTTGCATAGGGGAAAAATCTCTTTGCTTCCTAGAATCTCTTTCTATACCAAGAAGAAAGCAGGGATGCCAGGTAGTCCCCTGCTCCATGGTGTGGTTGAGAGAAGATTCCTTGGCACCTGAGTTGGCTGGAAAGTGGCTAGTTCCCTTCTTGTTAAGCAGCAAAGGTAGGAACCAAGGTAGGAACCAAGTTCTATCTTGGAAACTTACTTCTCCATAGAAACAATTTTGCAAAGAATTCTGTAAACAATGGCCTTCCTACAAAAGCCTACTTATATTATAATGTAGCTGAAACTCTGTATTTACTTTTAAAAACACAATGATAGAAATCAATGCTCTTAAATTATATGTAGCTTTATGAATTAATGAATTTGGGAGAAATGTGTAGCAAGTGCTGAGTGGATGTTTTTTTAAAATTCTACACATAACTTTATTATTTTTGTTTGTTTTGTTTTAAATATAAGGAGTGTTTACTCTTTTTTTATTGTTTTTACACATAACTTTAAAACTATGGAATTGTATGCAACTTTTCGAATTACCATAAGAGAATTAATAATATTGAGTCTGTTCAAAATAAAATCTGTAATTTACTTTTCAGATGAGACGCAGGTTAGAAATATTCCTTAATTAAGAAAGTTTCCAAAACTTATTCAGTAAATTGGCTATATACATTACTTTTGTACTATATACAGGACCAAAAAGGAAAGGGGAGTGAAGGAACTTCCTGAGATTTATTCCTGAAGTTCTTAAATCCACATCTGATTCCATGTGTTGAACGAAAAATTCACAGTGTTTTTGAAGGCAATGCATTAACACCTTTTACATGATAAGCTTTATTATATTTCTAAACTGATTATTTTACTATATGATAAGTACATTATAATTGAGTAATTATCTGCATAACAGTTGAAACCATGAGAGAAAGGTCAGAAATCAGCATAGAAGCAACAGAGCCAGACCAAGGGCAGAACCAAGGTAACATCTACATTTAAGTGGCTAAAAGAGAAAGTAATGACAGAAACAAAAACAGACTAGACAGAAGGACAGGAGATCCAGTAAAGATGCTCAGGAAGCCAAAGCACGGGGATTCAGGAGAAAGTAGCGGTCCAGCAGTGTTGTCAAAGAGGACCAAGTCAGATGGAGTAGCACAGGCTGCTAGTTTTACATTCATATATATCCATTGAGATGTCCTAGAGTATGTCTTAAAATAGTCTTTCTGAGTTAGAATTCTCATTTCTTTGGTCTCTTGCACATAAAAATGAGAACCAAGGAAAAGCTGTTATAATATTTACATTTTACTAGTTTACAAGAATATTTACTTTATAGCATTTACCTAAACAGTATTTACACTAAGCATATCAATAAAAATGATTTAAATAAAAAACAGATATAACACTAGAGAAGACCTGTTTGTCATACTTGTTGACTCACAAATATACTTACACACTCACATTATCCACATGTGCTTTACAGGAGACTGTGTTTAACACTCAAGTGAGACCCTAGTTCTAATCCTACCTCTAACTCCAGTCCACTTCTATGAATTATGAGTTTCCCATTAATGAATTTTGGATAGTTGTTTAAACCTAAGTTTGTGCTGCGTAGTTTGGTGGCCTCCAGCCACTTGTGGCTGTTTACATTTAAATTAATTAAAATCAAATAAAATTAAAATTCAGTTCTTCTGTCTCATTAGCTACATGTCAAGTGGTTGATAGCTGTATACCTTGTGGCTACCATATTGACCACCACAAAAGTACTACTGAACAGCTTTCTATTGAACAAGTCCTTTACCTGAGAATATGCAAATGCACTAACGTGTTTGTTATGAGGGTAAGCAAATTTCAAATACAACAAGTTAATTGAAACTAGTTTAGATGCCCTTGACATTTGAACAAACAAGTAATTGACACTAAAAAAAACACAAAATGTCTATTGGAACAAGTGAGAATGGACGAATCTCAGGAAAAAAAAACCCTGCGTATGTGAATATATTAGAAAGAGAGACTGAAAAATAAAAAAATTTAGTTTATTGTCAGTACTTTTACTAAAATGCATGTAGTCTATATTAAATTGTTTAATGTAGCTTTTTCAACATTTATATTGCAACAAACATACTAAAAATTTCAAATTTATAAAAATATTTTTAGCAACTGCATAGAACTAATAGTTAATATACTTTGTTTTCAGTAAAGAGTTTTATTTTTTACTAAAATCTGGTTTCTGTATTTTACCCACAGCATTAATATAGATTTCACGTAGCACTCGGGATACTATAGAACAGTTTTAAAATGCAAAGAGAATGTGTAAGAGATAAAGTGTTAAGCCTGTCATCTCACAAAGATTCCTAAGAGATCTTTAATAAATAAGGGATCAGGGTTTCAGTTTTATATTCCATCTAAAAATAACATTCATTAGTGCTGAATCAGGAGTTTGAGCGTGCAGCAAACTGAATCCACGTCTTTCAATCATCAGGGGTTTTCTCAGGGATTTTCAAGATAGACCTTGGCTTCTAAAGGAAAGAAAGTGAGTAAACTAGCAAAAAAAAAAAAAGATTGATTTGGCATAAAATATCCATTTGTTGACTCAACCTATCTGGTATATGAAAAGGTATGCACACCAAGATCAGACTAACATCAAGAAAAGGGAACACTATTTTGTAGATTATAACCTCCAGGCACTAGGAATTATTGTTTATAAGGTGGCAGATCTCAGAGGTCCCCCTGACTTCTCTGGGTAGTGAAGAGGCAATGCAATGCTATTACAGTGCCATTAAGAGAAAGCCATACCCTCCTGATATGGTAAGCCATAAACTGGTATTTAGCTTAGCCTGGCATTTTCTAGATGGGTGTGTGCAGATTGGGGAACACTGAAGCTCAGTATTAGGCGTTTGAAACCGGTCCTTCACTGCCATTGTTTCCGCTAGAGGGAACTACTCTGAATGTCTCACTTTTGAGGAAACCTGGTTCTCTCTTTTGTCTGACTCTGCACACGGGGCAATCATTTAATGACATAAATGGAAGAGCTTAATTCTAAAGGGCCCTTGGAGGAAAACCACTGGATCGGTAACAAGGTTACAGAAAATTACAAAACAGGGAAATGATCTGTAATTATGTCAGCAAGAGATAATCATTGTTTATATTCGGATGTGTATCTAATCTTTTTTCTATGTATATATAATATAAAATATATAATTATAAATATATATACTGTGTATTAAAATATATATGTGTATAATTGGGACCTACTGTCTTATACTTTTTTACTTAATATTTTGGAAATGTTTCTCCCATCTGTACCTATTCTTCAAGAATATGATTTTCAATTTATATGTGTTCAGTAATGTTAATGTATGCCATAATTTATTTAACTAAGAATCTCCTGTAACTTGATTTTGGTTGTTTTCAGTTTTTCCTATTACATTATATATTAAACACTTTTGTAAAATCTTTGTGATTTTTTTTTTTAGGATACATTCAGAGTAGTGGAGTTATAGAACCAAAGGGTATGAACATTTTAAAGGCTTTGTATTTTACATATATATATAGAGAGAGAGAGAGACAGAGGCAGAGAGAGACTCTGATTACTCTCAAGAAATTTTGTAGATTTCCTACCAGCAATGCACATTTCTCAACAGCAGTATAAGCTGTGTATTGGTATTTCTTTTAAATGTAGATTTTTTTTAAACTGGCACCTCATCATAATTTGTATTTCTTGGTTTACTAGTAATATTGAGCATTTTTCTTAAATTTTGATCTTTTAACTCAATTGCTGAGAATATACTCCTGTGCCTTACCTGTTCATTGCTTGCTGTTCTTGGGGAAATTGGTCATTTTTAGTGATTTATAAAAACTTTTTGTATATGAAGGATATAATCCCTTTATCATGTTTTGATTTGGTTTGTGGCATTTTTAAAGATTATTTTCCCATTCTGAATATGGGAGGGCAATAACATATGAATGATAATTTAAAAGTTAACACCTTTAATATATAAATATCTTCTAGTTAATTAAGAACTTTTTCATATAATTAATTTATCTCTCCCATGCAATACATCACAAAGTATATATTCAATAGTTTGGAAGGTAGACTAGTAAATTACCAACCACTCTTTTATTTACAGAGAATAGGTTAAGTAATGCTGACTTGACAGTAGCTACTTACTCTGTTTTCTATTGAATAGAAAATTCAATTCATTCAAAATTTTATTTGACCTTAACTTACCTCCAAATCATATTCTTCAATGAAGAGGAAAGTAGCATATGAAAATGTTGCATCAGTGGTATATAATGAATTATATACACAACCAAAAACTGAAATGTTCAGAGGCTGGAAAACAACTGAAGATATCTTCTGAAAATATCAGTAATCTAGGGTCAACTGTATTATTTTTGTCTTATGTATCAGTTTCACACATAGCCTATACAATGTATATGGTTATAAAATGTATATGTGAGATACACATTGCTTTATGTTTTTTCTCTATCAAGTACACACACTACTCAAAAAATTTTACAAAAATTTATATCACATTTTTATTTCTCTCCATGGTATCCTAAGTAAGATAAATGGCAGAAGATTAAACCAGCCTTTTATTTATACATATAGGTAACTCTAACATAGTTCCTCTACATTTACAATTCTATGAAAACAATTTGCTTCAACAAAAGTAACATCATATCTAAATATAGTCATAAGCTCCAGATCCATTCTGGGTAGTTAATTCTCATTCTCTTTTTCTATTGAAATGAGTTCTTCCTTGTGCAATATTTTAAATTAGAAACATCTTTTAAAAAAAAAAAGAATTGACTAGTTATACCAGTTTTTCTTATAATGATTAAAATTATCATAGAAATTTGTTTTTGCAGGCAAACTGGTTGGAACCAAATTTGAATTTTTCACTAGCATATTTTCTAAAATGCTGTTCTTCCAGAAAATGTAAGAGTAACCAAAAGGCATATTTTAAAGAAATATACTTGTGCAAATAAAAATATACAATATAATATTGTAAATTAATATTTCAAAAAATATTCAGTAAGTAAATTGTGCCTGCATATTCAAGATTGTATCACTAAAATAAATGAGTATGCTTTTTAAAAAAGTAATTTCTTCCTTTGAAAAGAATTTATAAACATGTATGAGATACATAACATTTATAATACTGTAAATGTTCTATAAAATTAGCAAATTGCACCAGTGCTAAAGTTCTCAAGGTCACAGCAGGAAATTGCAATGTAGATGCATTTTATACATTTTGTCAGATTGGGGAAGTCGGTTGTATTTCTAAGAAGGTGTTTTCATTAAAAAGTTGTACTTTTTGAGTAAGGCTGAAATGTTTGGTAAATAAGTTTTGTCCAGTGAATTCTGTGTTTTCTGTGATTCTAAAGAGCATCTTCAGGTCATCATGAAATACTAACCACTCTGAGTGATAAATCTAAAGGAAGAGAGATGTTAGCCTACAAGCAGACAACTTTTGCCCAGAAGCAATAGAATTTCAGGGCCCATTCTACCTTAGACACAAATTTCGTCAATGATGATTGTGTTTCCTCTCAACTAGCTTTTTCCATTGTTTTTCTTAAATAGCTGCTCATATTAGTTCCGAGGCACCACTATAATTATTAATTACTTCTTCTAAGGGAAGATTCATTCACTATCAAAGCATTTACAATTAATAGGACTTGTATCCTTTTTCGGTGTCAGCATTAGTAACCTTAGACATACAGTTTGCTTAGAAACAAAAGGACTCTGCAAAAAGCAATAGGGAACAGCGAAGAGTGACACAATGAGGAAACAGTAGAGCCTCTAGTCCAACAGTAGAGCCTCTGTGTACAACAGTTGCACTCAGGTCCACCCAGAAATCCACATTCTAACTGTACTCTTTCCGATCACCACCCCTCTTTTCTTGCTCCTACGCTAATCTCAAGCTCTGAGCTTTGATATCCTCATTTTACACTCTCTTCTAACCCACTCTCAGTCCCTAGTCCCCCTTGTTTCTTTTTATAGGATTCTATAAAACACTAAGATTAGCAATTAGAATGTATCCATCCAAGAGCCAAAGGATGGTGTTATTTGCAGAAAGCAGGTTACAGAAAGTGATTGCAATGTCTAAATGCTGGGTAAATACTTGGCTATGACTGAACAGAACCTCCTTCTGTCTGTCATATCGCTGAATAAACTGCAAAGTAAGAGCACAACCTCCCAGGATATATTTTAATCTGCTATTCACTACCAAACAATCTTGACACTGTGGAAGAAAGGCTTTCTTCTAACAGCAATCTGGAACCCTATGGTCCTTTTAAACTGTGACTATATCTCTCATTTGTAACGTTTTTAAGTTCTGCAGCAATACAAGAAACTAATGATACCGGATAAAGAATGAAATGAAAACTTTTTGTATAATAGTAGTCATTTTAAGTTAGTTAAATATGTGCATGTTCAAAATCTGATTAGTAATGGATATTTTCAGTGTGGAAGAAAACCTCATTAATCCTGGACAACCAGAGATGTTGAAATTCATTGTTTGCTTTTAGCAGATGGTTTGAGAAAAAGACTGGTCTTTGAAGAATGAAGACAAAGTGATCCTGGTGCTCCAAATGTGTGTGTTTAAGAGAAAGAACTTACAGGGCTGAGATCAAGAGACAGGGCTCAGCAGAACCAAATCAACCGGTGGTTGAAATGCATGTGTTCTTATGATAGAGTAAATAGGGAGGGGCTGCAGGATGTTTACACAGTGGTGGGTGGAAGGATTAGGCACTATAAACACTAGTTTAAGAACTTTGAACCCTAACAGAGTGCTCCAGTACTGGCTATTGGAGAAGCAAGGAGGGATCTGCGCTTGACTAGTTAGCAGGGCACACAGAATCCTAGGTGTTACTGGAGGAGCATGGGAATGGGTATGAACAACTAATAAAGATTCAAATTTAAGCACTTTGAAACTCATATATTTTAAAATCTTTTTAGTTGACTGAAAATTATTTCATGCATCTTAGAAAAGTAGAGATTAAGTGCTGGGTCTGGAAGTAGAACTCAGATCTGTGTGATTCCAAACTCAGGCTTTTCACCACTGTTATACTGCTGTTTGGTGTATAACCATGGTGTATTCCTGTGTGACTGTGTGTGTGTGTGCGCATATGCGTCATTTTTATATATTTGATTTTCTTTTTAAAATAAATTAGGATCTAAATGCTAGAGAGGGTGTCGTCAAGAAAAGAAAACCCTCCAATGTTGGTGGAAATGTAAATAGGTACAATCGCTATGGAGAACAGTATGGAGATTTCTGAAAAAACTAGAAATAGAACTACCATATGATCCAGCAAGCCCACTCCTGGACATATATCTGGAGAAAACCATAATCCAAAAAGATACACGCACTGCAGTGTTCATTGCAGGACTGTTTACAACAGTCAAGACATGGAAATAACCTAAATATCCATCAACCAATGAATAAAGAAGATGTGATATATATATACATATACATGTGTGAGTGTTAGTCACTCAGTCATGTCCAGCTCTTTGTGACCCCATGGGCTGTAGCCCACAGGTTCTTCTGTCCATGGCATTTTCCAGCAGGAATACTGGAATGGGTTGAAACTCTATTTTACAGGAAATCTTCCCAACATGGGAACTAAACCCATGTCTCCTGCATTGGTAGCAGATTCTTTACCACTGGGCAAACACGGAAGCCTGTATACACACATACATGGGTGGGGGTGGGGAGGGAGAGAGAAAGAAAGAATGGAATATTACTCAGCCATGAAAAAGAATGAAATAATGCCGATTGCAGCAACATTGATGGACCTAGAAGCTGTCATACTAGTGAAATTAGAGAAAAACATATATGATATTGCTTATATGTGGAATCTAAGAATAATGGTGCAAAAGAACTTATTTACGAAACAGAAATAGAGTTAAAAATGTAGAAAACAAATTTCCCTTCTTCAAGGGATCTTCCCAACACAGGGATTGAACCTGGGTTTCCTGCATTGCAAGCAGCTTCTTTACCATTTGGACCACCAACTTATGGCTACCAGGAGGGAAAGGGGGTGCTAAACTGGGAGATTAAGATTGACATATATATATACACACACACACTACTTTATATAATGTAGGTAACTAATAAGGACCTACTATATAGCACAGGGAACTCTACCCAGTACTCTGTAATGACCTATATGGGAAAAGAATCTAAAATTAATGGTGACATATATATATAAACAATGTACTTTGCTGTACAGCAGAAAATAACACAACATTGTAAATCAACTATACTACTATGAAAATTAAAATAGAATCATGCTGTTTTGTAACTACTTCCCTCACCAACTCTTTTCTTTTAACTTTTTATTGTATATTGGGGTATAGCTGTTAACGGGCTTCCCTGATGGCTCAGGCAGTAAAGAATCTGCTTGCAAAGCAGGAAACAGATTTGATCCTTGGGTGGGGAAGATCTCCTGGAGAAGAGAACGGCAACCCACTCCAGCATTCTAGCCTGGATAATTCCACAGACAGGGGAGCGTGGTGGACTACAGTGGGCTGCAGTGGGCTGTAGTCCATGGGGTCGCAAAGAGTCAGACATAATAGAGCAACTTTCACATGTAGCTGTTAACAATGTGATAGCTTCAAGTGGACAGCAAAGGGACGCAGTCATACATAAACATGTGTCCATCCTCCCCCAAACTCCCCTCCCATCCAGGCTGCCATAGAACACTGAGCAGAGTTCCCTGTGCTATACAGTAGGACCTTGTTGGTTATCCATTTTGGATACAGCAATAGGTATACGTCCGTCCCAAACTCCCTGTCTCTTCCCCCATTCTTCCCCCAGCTCAGGCAACCGTAAAGTCTGCCTCACCGACTGTTTATATTCATGTAAAACACTAGGTTTTGGAGAGCTCTGACAACATTGGTTCCAGGGCCCCAACCATAGGCCTAAGAACCATATTTAAACAAAAGTCAATTCCCAATTCATAAAAAATCATCCCAGAGGCCATACTAAAGCTTCCAATGACTTGAGCCACCAGTCTGTCAGAGAGCAAGCCCAGAAGTTGAGATGAAGAAGACAATGATCTAATTTCTCTGACTTTGTAAAAACAGTCAAACCATGGAGACATTTGGAAACAAATTCATAACTTTTTTCTTCTTTGGAATGCTTCAGGCTATCGTGTAGAAATAGCAGAAATATAACCCTCTCTCTTGTCTTCTCAACTAGTGTTTCTACTTATTAAATAATCATATGTAACAGTAAGCTTAAAAAAATTACAACCTTGTTTATAAAGTGAATAAATGTGTTTCTAAGATACACAGGAAGAAGACATATGAAGACAGAAAATTAATTTTTAAACTGTCTTGTTTTCATTTTAGACCGAGCTATGGTTTCCTTTCCTCAGTCTTCCATAATACTGATTTCTTTTTTATATTTCATCCTTGGAGTTTGTGATTATATAAAGAAATCAGAGAGTGATTCATCATTTATTAAATCAGATTAATATGGAAGTTGGTGTCCATAAGACCCAGGTTCTTAAGTTTTGTCCTACGTTTTGCTCGGTATTTGCTTAATTTTTTAAGGGAAGCAAAATTCCGCTTCCCTCCACTTCCTCCACCATGTGGATGGAGTAATCACAACAAATTTTGGGGTCCATGTGCTTTAGCAGGGTATAAATATTGTTCAGATGAATCGGATTTTTTAAATGGCTTCAGAAAAAGAAAAATAGAAAACGCGTCTCTCAACATTACAATCCCTATCTGGGATGCATCTTTACGTCTCTTAATGTTAAGAGTTTAGACTAGATGAGGACTATTTCATCTTTCCTTCCAGTTCTAAAGGTCTATGCTTCCATTGTTCCTAACAGACCTTGTGAACCTGCCAGAACAAAATCCAGCAAGCTCCAACTGGAGCCTCCGAGAGGAACAAAGAGGCTCCTCTTCATTTCTTGGGCTCAGCAACTATTTTTCCTCAGAATCTCATTTCAGTGCCTGCAAAATTGAGACCTGCCATTTTCATTTCAACAAGGATCACATGAATTAAAGTCAGAGAGAATCCAGGCATTCTTACTCAGGATACACACATGAAAATATATTGAAAAACTAAAGCTTGAGAATATACTGATAGAAAAAAAGTTCCCATGACAAAATTATTTTTAAAAGGGGTAGAGGTACATTTCTTATAAAGAGAGCACTGTTGGAAGGTAACCTTTAGAAAATGGTATAAAATTAAAAAAAATAATGAAGTACTCATCAAATATCTATTGGTCACTAAGTACATTCATGGAAAAAGACTAAACCTCCAAAGACGGCATTCAAAGAAGGCTTTTGCAGTTTCAAAAGATGTTTATCTCTGCCCTGATTCAGCTAATAAACTACTTCCTGAAGTTTTTTTTTTTTTTATTATTGTTTTTGCCATACATTGTCATGATATCACCATGGGTTTACATATGCTTCCCCTCCGGGTCCCCCCTCCCTCCTCCCTCCCCCCCGGGAAATCTCGCTGCACCAGCCCCGAGCATCAATCCTGGGCTGGCGATTGATTAGACACATGACAATTAACATGCTTCAGTGCCCTTCCTGAAGTTTTTTAAGGAAGAAAGTCTACTAGCAGATTATACTCTTATGTCTCAAGAGAATCTTTGGCATAGGAATAATTTACATTGCCCATACTACTAGAAGAGCAGGTGATAAATGGGAGAGAAAACAGTTTGACAATATTTAGAAATAAATATCTTCTGTCTCCTAAAAATAGCATATACAAAAGAATTAGTTAAGATTTCATGTACTCAGTTAAGGTAGTTAAAGGCTCTGTTGTCTTCCTTCACTTCAACCCCCATAAATATCTAGATTTTTTAAAAACAAAATTTTCAATTATTCTGTATTTATTTTATCTGCATTAAATTATTATGCAATGAAAATGTTTCCTGAAGATTCCATCAGTGACACAAAGTACCAGTGTGTGCCTGGCACACATGCCGTAGTATAAACTGTACTCAGTCTACACAATCAAAAATAAACTGAATCCACAATGTAAGAATCAATCTAAAATTTCACTTCTTTATGGTGGAATTAGGTGTGTTTTAATTCCAGGTAATTGATTAAGTCTAATTACCAAAATAGAAAGCTTCTAATTTGCTGGCAGTCAATGTTATAACTGGGGCACACCACTGGAACATAGCTCAGGAATTAAAGAACAGATTCGAATGTTAATTCACCCACATTCTCCTCCTGAACTACACCCCCGTGTATCTCTTGCATGCAGAGCTCTCTTTGAAGCTCTGAGAACTTCATGCGTGGGAAACAAGGGGAATCAAAGCTGCCTTATACAAATGCACATGGTTTGGAGTCCAGGAGATGCTGAAAAAGACTGTTAGTAGTCTCCTTCTGGGAAGCTCATCTGAGTATGAGACCCTCACATTTTGCATTTCTTGTGCCTAAGGTATTTAAATGGGTGGCCTAAATCTTATAGCGCCAGGGTTTGTTCTCACACTCAGTTCACATGGATTTCTTTTTTAACCTACTTTGACCACAAAAGCGGGGGGAGCAAAATAGGAAAAGAAGGCAAAAAAGGCAGGGGCGGGGAAGAATAAATCATGCTGCTCTCAACCTCCACAGGGAAACAGCAGTACAAACCCACAGATCCAGAATTGTCAAGCAATGAGGCTGTTTGTTTACAAGTCACAGCATCAGTTATGTAACTAGGTAAGTCAAAGAGATCGAGTAAATGTTGGAAGGACAGAGAAGACCAGTGCTTTTTGAATTAGTCAAGAGACTTCATCTCTGAAATGGATTCATACAGACTTTCTGTTTACCTGTTTTTAGTTGCTTTGTGAATTTTATTTTTTGAGTTAATTGTACCAAAAGTACAGTGTTTCTATGTAGATAATGACCCCTTGTTCTTTATCATTGATTTTGGATACCTGAAAGCACTTTCTCACCATGGGATTTGTTACAGTGACAGCAAGCATTTATAAGGGAAATTGGAATAGCTTTTTATCTGCTGACCTAGAATTCCTGTCTGATTTAGCAGGAGAATGTCTTATGAGACCAATGGATCAATTCTAATTTCTCTTTACCCCTACAACTTCTTTTTTAAATTGGTTGTTTGTTTTATTTTATCAGTTCTGGGACCATATAATGTCTATAAAATGAAGACCTTTAAATTTATTTCTATCTCAATAAATTTGGGGGAGAACTGAAACTGTAAAAATTTCAACTCTAAAGAGAAGTTAGAAAATCAAATGATTTAAATGTCATTATAGTGGACTATCCATTTCATAAATAAGCTACTCTCAACAAAGCTCTTAAATAAAAAAAGTTTTTATTTTCTTTTAAATATCTGCATTTACATTTAAAACTTTTTAAAAATATGATTTTTTTCCCCCTGAAATATTGTAGCCAGAACTTAGTGCTATAATTAATCAACTTCTGATAGCAAGTTAAACTCTGAGGTTTCAGTCACTAAATTTATGGAACATTGTTTTCTTTCTCATCTAGCTAACTTGTCCTTCAAATTGTGTTACTCCCTGGGGAAAATCTTAGGGGAATTGTTCGAGAAGAATTATGTTTATTCACCAGGGAGACAAAAGCTGAATTCAGGACTTCAGGGGATCTCCTAGGGGGTTTTCTACTAATGGCGCCAGAGCCCCAGGACTAGAAGGGACCTGTACAGCTGAGACTGCTACCCAGAGGGCTGCTCAGCTGTCATACCTGCCACAACAGACACTGAGAATGGGATTAAGTCCAAGCCAATCTTTCAAGGTGTAGGGGGAATGGCTATTTTGTTTTTGTTTAATTTGAGCTTGGCATAGGGCAGGATATCTGGTGCCTGTGACTTCCTATTTAAGTTAAAGGTAGGGGTGAGTTGATTCATTGTCTAGAGATAAGAGGAGTGCAATCAACTATTACAAAAGGCCTCTGTTTATTTGTAATATTTCAATGAATATATGTTCCCAGCCCAGGAGCATCACTGAGCCTCCATAATTGGGAGTCTGATATTTACCAGCTTAAAACAGTGATGGATGTGAGTTTGATAAGGGATCTCCAATTTAATTATCAGTGAATGTTAAACAGGAATATGAGTCAAAATGAAAGGATAAAGATGAATATCTACTTCAAATTGACTTCGTTCAATTGCTATTCAAATTCTTAGGTGCTTCTGGACTTTAAGGCCCTATCATTCCAATAATCGGCAATTTTTGTGGAGGTATATTTCATACATATTCATACATTGTATTTATTGTTAGTCATTAAAGATAGTGATAGTGTGTAGGGTATCTATAATTTTTTTTATTATCTTTATCTTGTCTTACCTGCTGTCTAAAGGCATCAGAAAATATGTTATCATTTAAATGATCACCATAATTATAATCTTTTACCAGTAATGCCTTAATTTAAACAATGAGCTTAACCTTTCAAAGCACTCTTAGGAATATGAGCTAATTTATACATTATTAGAGTTCATTGTTACTTATGTACATTTCTCTGAGATGTGAAATGGCATCTTGTCTTCACAAGGTGAAGATGGGATGGATTTTAAACATTTCAGAAATTAAATATACTTCACTTCTAAATGTATGTTATGCTTCAATAGAAAGTTTAAAAGCTTTGATAATAAAACATTCATTTTGATTTGGCATAAGAAAATTACTGAGTGACCTAAGTAAATTCTCAAGAAGGCATTAAGGTAGCTTTTTCCCACCCTTCCATAAAACTTTATAGAAGTGTCTTTTAAAAGTGATTTTAAACTACCTATCTTTCAAAATAACTTTTACTGAATGATTCGAGGATGCTCTTGAACCCTCTAGGAATGGGAGTGAAGTTCTGTTAGAATATCTTGGTTCAAATTTTAAGTTTGGAGGGAGGTGAGAAGAGGAGAGGAAACGCACCGAATGCAGAACAGGTTGAGGGGCGGAGCTTTAGGTGTAACCTCTCGGAGGCAGCTGTTCCAGGTCGTGGAAAGAGCATGGATTGTCCAAGGGCATGAGTTTCAGTCTCTAGCTTTGTTATTTAAGTTCACCAAGCCTCAGTTTCCTCATCTGTAATATGAGAATGTGGCTTTGCAGGGGTAGTAGTGTTAGTCTCTCAGTTGTGTCCCCCTCTTGGCGACCCCATGGGCTGTACCCTGCCAGTCCATAGAGTTCTCCAGAGAAGAATACTGGAGTGGGTTCCCATTCTTTTCTCCATAGGATCTTCCCCGCCCAGGGATTGAACGGGGGTCTCCTGCTTTGCAGGTGGATTCTTTACCATCTGAGCTACAGGGAAGCCCCAGGCAGGTGCAGGGTAGGTGCTCAATAGCATTATTGCAGGCAGGAGGCAGCAGCCAGGAAATGACCCCTTAGGTTTCCTTTAAGAGCTAAAATTAAATCACTGTAAAATAGATGAACCAATTCTCTTTCAATAGTGAGGAGTTGAAAACATCCCCAAAGATGGCAGCTATTAAAGTGGGTTTTATAAAAAATTAAAAAAAAAACTTCCTTTGGCTTTTATCAATTACAAATGAAAGCTACTCTATTCATAGTCTAAAGCTGAGGAAATAAGCTTTTGTAGCATGCTAATACTTTTCACCTCAGGAAAATAATTGTTCCTAGGGAAGCCAAATGTTCCTACACTTAATCCTACTGTTTGAAGTATAAAGATTTGTTACATTTTTTGCTTGAGTTGGAAAACCAAGGACAGTTTTAAAAACTTTAAGCAGTGATCAAGTGCCATATAAATTCTGTGTTATGAATTACCTGAGGACGTTAATGGAGTATATTATAAATAGTAATTAATTTTTACCAACACCCTGTGGTAAAAGCATTATCACCCTTCCTCCCCCTTTAACAGGCAGGGAGACAAAGTTTCCATGAGACCAAGCAACCTAGCCTGGGGATGTGTGGAAGAAGTTACCCAGCCAGAAAAGGGAACCCAGGAGGTTGGAATTAGAACATTATGTGTCTACAACTTCAGAAGAGACTCATTCGTCATATATACAAACATTTCTCCTTCTATTTAGGTTGATAGAGTTGAGGGAGAGTGGTTTGGGTGTCCTCCTGAGACTCTCAAAGATGTTAGCTGTTTCCAGGAGCTGCAATCACAAGTCATGTGTTGGTCGTACTAACACTTCCAAGTCTGAGATCTAAATTTACTTAGTAAGTTTCAATTATTCCTACAAATGGATTTAAAATGGAATTTAATTTAAAAACAATACAGGTCAAAAGGAACAAGGAAGATAAAATATTTTTCTCCTTAAGCAGATAAGGGATTTACACATTTATGTTTTTACTTTTATTTTGTCTCAACATTGTACTTTGTAAGGTAGTTTGCAGATTATTTAATAATCTCTTCTTCTGTGAGTGTTTATAGGGCACTCAGTAAAGATTTATTGACTGAAATACAGATACCCCTCTCAGTGGTCAACCAGTGACTAGCATAGAAGTGAAGTCAAGTCACTCATCATGTCCGACTCTGAGCCAACAGGGAAGCTCAACTAGAATAGAAGGTTTTATAATTGATAACACACTGTATACACAACTGCTTATTCAAACTTTCAGTTAACCAAGCACATTTAGTGGTTTAACCAAGCAATTTGTGATCAGAAGAGTCCAGGAATGGACCAAAATTAGCCCATTTGACCCAGTTAGCTTTGATCAATAAACACCTCATGCTATTTCTTCTTCAAAAGCTAAAACTCTGACAACTAGAATCTGATTTATGACTTTTAAAAAACAGAAAGAGATCAACTGTGTCACGAGTCAGAAAAACATACATTTGTCCAAATTTTGTTTTCAAAAATATCACTTATCTTAGCCAAGAGTAAATACCAGAGGGTGCTTGGTCATCAGTATTGTTTGGTATGAAAAATTGAAGTCACCATCACTAGGTTTGTTTTTTTTCCATAATGAACTGCAAGATTGGTTTATGTAGCACCCATTTAACTCTTTCCTGTCATACTCTTGGAGTTGTTATATTTAAAATAACACCTAGAAATTGTTGACTATGATACAGAAAAATAGAATTGAATTTGATCTTAGGAACTAGGATTCAATGTCGAGGTACTTCTGTGTACTTCTGAAAATAAGCCTTGCAAATGTTTTCCACTAGAATATTTATGGATGTAGTAATTTAGGCAGTCATTCCCTAGACTAGATTATGACATGCCAGTAGCTGAAAGATGAGAATTAAAACCTAAAGGGTCCAGTTGCAACTAGAGAGACCCATTTAAAAAAAAAAGAAAAAACCACAATAAAAATATTTTCTAAAAAAAAAATACATTTCTTTTTTAGATTGGTACAAAGTTAAAAAGGTCCACACGTTTGGAAAATTGTCTATGACTTTTTCTGACAGGCCACTTTCTTTCCTATTTGTGGGTTAAAATAAATAACTCCTGAGATTTTAATTTTAGTTTCTCAAACAAGGCAAAACCAGATGAACCGCTTTATATTATCTCCTGATCCAGGAATTGAGGCCAACAGTCACAAAAAAATAACCACGAGTTGACTTTTTGTGTTTTGTAGGTTAACACCAGCAAAGAAGAGGGTGAGTTGTTTGCATCCTTAAAAATAATTTCAGAAGAAATGGAAGTCTTTGGCTCACTATTAATCCTATTATTTCCCACTCTTTTTCTGGCAAAGAGTTTATAAATGTCAGTAAAGGCCTTTTCATGCAGAAATTACTGAGTTTAAATACATGTGAAATGCCATTGCTTCCATAGATAGCTTTGTAGGCCACAAGATCAAAGTTGTTAACATATGAGCCTTGGTCCATTGATGTTCTTACAACCACCACATTTTAGAGACCTTTCTAAATCATGAGTTAGGTGAAACAGAGTAAAGAACCTAAGAAAAAAAGTAGGCAAGGTTGTTGCATTAAGCTGTCCCTTTCCCCTCTGGGGCCTATTAACTACTAGACAAACAAGGCTGCCTCTTATTTTGGCTTATTTGGCATTGGTACACACTTCTAAGCAAGTGGAGTCAGTCCTCCAGAACTGGCTGTCTCCTCTTGAACAGCTTATTATTCGTATTTCAATTGATATTTTTTAATGCCGATTTTTCACTTCATGATATCAGAGTATCTGATACTGATCGAATCAAAGGAGGTAGCCTAGGGTGCAAGCATTTCAGAATAAATACTGGGCATATCTCATCACTGGCACAAGTTGTTTGATGTCGGGGCAGAAAAAGACTGTTTAGAAATATCTCCTCCCCTCTCCTCCCTCAAAGGGTTACAATGGCTTACCAGGCCAAGAATTAAACAAAGAAAGGAATCCATTTTTAAAGGCACATCCTCTAGATGACAGATGCAGAAGCCACATGTGCTGGCATTTCATCACTGAGAGTCTTATTTGAGCATCAACATTTATCTGAACACAGAGGAGGACGGAGCCAAAGAGCCAAACTGTGTTTAATTTGGCCTCATGAAATTCACATTTGGGAAAAACTTAGGGGTACAGAGTCTTCTGCACATTCACATATAACACCCGTTACTGTTAATACAGACAACCACATTTGCTGAAAAGAAAACATGCCCTTTAGAACTGAGCTTAGACCTTGGGGATGGAAAGCGCTCTCCAGCTAATAGCTGATGGGAATTGTACCATCTCGAATTTGCTCCCTGATGACCTGACATCACTGAATTTGGAAAAGCAGAGCCAGGTTCATCCAGGGGTAGCAGAGAAGAAAACTTAAGCCACAGAAGTCCCTGCCTAATTATATCATGAAAACAAGCTCTAGCTCCAAGTTCCTAGGAAAGAGACTGTGGTGGTGATGGTAGATTTATTCTTGTTTACTTCTTTCAACCAGTCACATTCGGTAAGTTTCTCTTAAAGTAATAAAATTAGGCACATCTTTAAAAAATTGGATGAAATATTTCAGTTTGGAAACCAAATGACACTTCATTTTGAAGGCTTCATGGTCAGAGGAAACAGATGGTAAAAATAATCTTGACCCACAGGAAATCACAAGCCTTGGGTTGCATCCCATCACTTACCTTCCTAACTCCAGATGTGAACAAGAGGCCAGTCAGTCACTGAAGCAGCACAGAATTAAAAGAAAAAAACTGTTGCCGGTGGAGCATATTGGGAGGTTCCAAGAAAAGAGAAGAAGTAACTGAAAAGCATAGTCTTTATCTTTAAAAAGTGAATAATGCAAAAGTGTATGCAAAGTATAAAAAGCGTGTATCATTACAAAGCATGTGGATGTTTACATCCACTTTCTGCTTTGACCTTTGCTCCCCTCTTGGAGAGGATAGTTAACTAGAGGGTTGGGAGGAGGAGGCCAAGGGCTCTCAGAAGTCTGTCAAATGTGGTGTAAACAGATCTCTAAACAACGACAGCCCTTCACTGGCTTCAGAACAGGATCAAGATTAAGAAGACTAGCTTCGAAAATAGATAAACCCGAGGTTGTCACTTGAAACTTTCTATATCTGTAAAGTGGAGCAATAATACTAACTTACAGGATGGTTGAGGAAATCAAATGAGACAAGATGTATGAAATACCTAGATCAGTTCTGTTCAGTTCAGTTGCTCAGTCGTGTCCGACTCTCTGTTACCCCATGGACTGCAGCATGCCAGGATTCCCTGTCCATCACCCACTCGTGGAGCCTACTCAAATTCATGTCCATAGAGTCAGTGATGCCATCCAACCATCTCACCCTCTGTCATCCCCTTCTCCTCCCACCTTCAATCTTTCCCAGCATCAGGGTCTTTTCAAATGAGTCAGCTCTTCACATCAGGTGGCCGAAGGAGTGGAGTTTCAGCTTCAGCATCAGTCCTTCCAATGAATAGTCAGGATTCATTTCCTTTAGGATGGACTGGTTGGATCTCCTTGCAGTTCAAGAGACTCTCAAGAGTCTTCTCCAACACCACAGTTCAAAAGCATCTTCAGTTCTCAGCTTTCTTTATAGTCCAGCTCTCATATCCATACATGACTATTGGAAAAACCATAGTCTTGACTAGATGAACCTTTGTTGGCAAAGTAATACCTCTGCTTTTTAATATGCTGTCTAGGTTGGTCATAGCTTTTCTTCCAAGGAGCAAGCATCTTTTAATTTCATGGCTGTAGTCAACGTCTGCAGTGATTTTGGAGCCCCCTAAAATAAAGTCCGACACTGTTTCCATTGTTTCCCTTTCTATTTGCCATGAAGTGATGGGACCAGATGCCATGATCTTAGTTTTCTGAATGCTGAGTTTTAAGCCAACTTTTTCATTCTCCTCTTTCACTTTCATCAAGAGGCTCTTTAGTTCTTCTTTGCTTTCTGCCATAAAGGTGATGTCATCTGTGTATCTGAGGTTATTGATATTTCTGCCAGCAATTGTGATTCCAGCTTGTGCTTCATCTGGCCCAGCATTTCACATGATGTACTCTACATATAAGTTAAATAAGCAGGATGACAATATACAGCCTTGATGTACTCCTTTCCCTATTTGGAACCAGTCTGTTATTCCATGTCCAGTTCTAACTGTTGCTTCTTGACTTTCATACAGATTTCTCAGGAGGTAGGTCAGGTGGTCTGGTATTCCCATCTCTTTAAGAATTTTCCACAGTTTATTGTGATCCACGCAGTCAAAGGCTTTGATGTATCAATAAAGCAGAAATAGAGATTGTTTTGGAACTCTCTTGCTTTTTCGATGATCCAAAGCATGTTGGCAATTTGGTCTCTGGTTCCTCTACCTTTTCTAAATCCAGCTTGAACATCTGGAAGTTCATAGTTCATGTATTGTTGAAACCTGGCTTGGATTATTTTGAGCTTTACTTTGCTAGTGTGTGAGATGAATGCAAATGTGAGGTAGTTTGAACGTTCTTTGGCATTGCCTTTCTTTGGATGAGGTTTGGCAAACAGCAAGAGTTCAAAAGAAAAGTAGAAGAAAACATTGCATGTGTGTGTATTCAGCTGTGTCCAACTCTTTACAACCTGATGGACTGTGGCCCTCTTGGCTCCTCTGTCCCTGGGATTTTCCAGGCAAAAAAACTGGAGTGGGTTGCCATTACCTCCTCCAGGGAATCTCCCCAACCCAGGGATAGAACCTGCATTGCAGGTGGATTCTTTACCACTGTGCTCCCTGGGAAGCCCATTATTTGGATGGTGGCTAATATTCATTTAATATCCAGTGTCCTTTGCATGAAATGTTCCTGACTCTCCCTTCTGGTATTTATCTGTGGCTCAACTGGCCACACAGGGAGTGTCAAGTACAAGTCTGTAACCTTGGTGACCTTCTTCTTGGGTTTTATCCAGAGATCAACTCAGCACGGTGCCTCTGCTTGAGGGATAGGGTTGGGGTTAGGGGTAAGGCGATGAAGAATCATGCCAGGTCCTGTGGGGATTACAACTGGGAGCATGCCTTAGCCACACCAGAGCCACTGCAGACACCTCTTGGCATTGCACTTTTGGGACTGAGTTGCTTCTGTGTGCCAGGCTAGCCTCATTGGTATCCCGAAGAGAGCACATGAGTGTTTTCATTGTGTCTTGCTAGACTATGCCATCTAGCAGGATTGGTGGTTTTGGAATGAAATATTTCCCTGATAGTTCAGACGGTAGAGAATCTGCCTGCAATGCAGGAGATTCAGGTTTTATCCCTGATCAGGAAAATGCCTTGGAGAAGGAAATGGCTACCCACTCCAATATTCTTAACTGGAGGATTCCACCGACAGAGGAGCCTGATGGGGATTGCAAGGAGTCAGACATGATTGAGAGACTAACACTTTCACTTGTCATTGCTTTAGAACAAAGGACAACACACTAGCTAGTTCAGACTACTCAGGATAGGAAAGAAGTCCTGCTGACAAGAGGGAAATCTAGCAGTGAAATGTCACATGCTGCATTATCGAGGGATGGAGAAAGAAGATAAGTGTTAACGTTTCTATCTCCTGCCCACATCAGTTGAGGTGATGGAAGATGTGACTGTCCACGAGAATTAAGGGTCAGTGGTTGGAAAGAGAGGCCTGGTCTTGGAATGAGGGAACCTCAGGTGATGCAGTTGCATCACAGAGAAGAGTTCAATTATTTTTATGCACCTGATTAAGATTTGACTTGGGTGTATCATTGCAAGGTGGTGATCTGAAAATGTACTGAATGTATGTGAACAAAACTGTGTACAACTTAGATTGATACAGAAAGAACATTCTTTTACTTGAAAATGTTTCGATACCAATTAAATAGAAAATCCTCTTCTCACACCTAAAGGAGGAGTAAAAAAGAAGTCTAAGGGCTTTCAGCCCTGAGCTCTAGCAGTTGGTGCCTTTATTTGTTTCACTCTTTGAAATTAGAAGTTAGATCCATATGTAGGTGTCATGGATGAGCCCAAGAAGCTTCAAGGCCATCCAATCTGTCCTGCCACTAGTACCACCTAGTGGCAGCCAAGAAGATGTGTAAGCATCTTTCTAAAAATGGCTGTAAAAAAAGGGACAAAAACCTATGTCCACAGACTTCATGGTTAAGAACAAGTTGAAAATGTGCAAGAATTCAGAATAAATTGTCGAGGGTTCCTCTGTTCCCTCTCCCAACCCTACTGCTCATCCTTCTTAATAGTAACTTGCCTTTACTATGTATTTCCTCCAACTCTGACCTCTCTCTTTCTCCTTGTCTTTGTCTCTCTCCCAATCTATCTACCTGCCTTTAGTTTTTAAAAACAGAAATGAAATCAAACTAAATATTATGGGGTGACTTTACCACTTAGCAGATATCTTTTTATTGAGTAAGTTGATTTACAGTGCTGTGTTAATTTCTGCTGCACAGCAAAGTGATTCAGTAATACATATACATACATTCTTTTTAAACACTCTTTTCCATTATGCTTTAGCTCAGGGTATTGAATGTAGTTTCCTGTGCTAGACAGTAGAACATTGTCATTTGACTTAACAAATACCTTTAAACTTATTCCATAGTATAGCAGAAACTGTCACCAAAGGGCCCAGACATGACAATTTGCTCACAAGCTCCAGTGTTAGGCTGGCTGAAAGCGTTATATGGACATTAAAACTGCCTTCCCTCAGGTGAGGTTCTAGACTCCAACTGGCCATTTTCACCTCTCTTCTGCCGAATCTACATGGACCTCATTTTCTTAGAGGTAGAGCCACAGCCCCTCTACCTCTCCACCATGTGGTCTAAGCTCTCTCTGTATTCTCACAGACCCTTAACCCTCCTTCAGAGACCTCTATACCCCGACATGCTATTGTCTCAGTTTGGCCTCCTCACCTCTCACCAGTGTGGATGCGTCTCTACTCCTCTCCCTGCACCAAACAGGGAGCTCACTCTAAACCACACATTCCATCCTGTTACTTTATGCTTCAACTATTCCCCCAGCTCCCATTTTCTTTAGAGGAAAGCCAAAGCTGCTCAGCATCTATGCAAAGCTCCTCATGGTCAGGTGTAGGCTTCTTTCCAGCCAGCCAGAATCCCTTCTTACAGAGTGGATCACATGCCTTCACCTGCCCATACCCTGTCATATCTTCTCTATGCCTCAAATGTGCTTTCTCTCATCCTCCTGAAGGGCTTCTTCTCATTGGTCAAGATGCGACTCAAATACCATCTACGAAGCTGTCTTCCAACTCTTGCAGGCTCCTCCTCTATCCTTTCGTGTGTTTTATATCACTTTCTAGCATAGCATTTACCACATTTAATTGTAATTACCTGGCAATGAGCAACTCGAACATCTATTGTAGTACTCTTTTCATTTCCTGTCCTACAGAGTAGCTGGCACATGAATGTTTGTTGAAAGAATAATTGTATATTAAAGAGAAGGACTACCGTCAAAAGACCTTAGGGCAATGATTTGTAAACTTTGAGATAAGGATCATGAAGTTGCTTTTTTAAAGCTGAAGTATAGTTGACTTACAATGTTGTTTAATTTCTGTACACTCTGCTATACAGCAAGGTGATTCATTTATACATATATATATATACATTCTTTTTTAAATATTCTTTTCCATTATGGTTTATCATAGGATACTGAATATAGTCCTCTTTTCTATGTGGTAGGACCTTGCTGCTTATCCATTCTATATATAAAAGCTTACATCTGCTAACCTCAACCTCCCATTCCATCCTGCCCCAACCCCCTTCTTCTTGGTAAACACCAGGCAGATACTTTGGATCTCCTCCCGTAGAGTCCACCTAATATGGCAGGTGTGAAAAGGTAGAGCTCAGGAATCTACATTTTAACAAACATCTGAGATCATTCCTACGACCTATGAGAGACCAACCCCCAGAATGCAAAGCAAATAATCTGAAAAAAAGAAAAAGCAAAAAATCTTTGTTCCTGGAGATGGCATACATTGGAGAATGTGCTTATGCCCATAGGAGTTCCCTTGACGTGGTGGTTGTTGGTACTCCTGAGAATAAATGGATATCAGTGTAAGCTGGAGATAGCAACAGTGCAGTGAATTCCCTGAAGACTCTCAAGAAGCATCAGGCTCTATGCACAAGGGCTGGACTGTTTCTCTTTCAGAACCATTGTCATCAACTCCCATCTGTTTGTTTTGTTCCGAGAGTCACTATTTAGCCAGACCCAAGCTGTTTTCATTAATATGTTGCATTTGTGAAAAGCTTCCCTTTGGAAGTTCTCCAAGCATTTTAGTGGCTTTTACCCTATCTTCCCTTATTCCTTCAGGGAGGAACAAGTACAGTTCACGCCAACTCATTGGAGAGGCATTGCTCAAAAGCAAGTCCTAGGGCACCAGACGCAGGCGGGAGGGAGAGAGTGGGAGAGCTCCCAGCCCCCTCCCTCTGTTCCGTCTCCTTTCCCCACCCACCCTGCCAAATGCTCCCTGGTGTCTTCAGCAGGTGGCTCCCACCCCTGCCTTCAAGTCTGCTCAGGCAATTTCTCTCCTGAGGTAAATGAGCTCTGAAAAGATTCCCAGGTTCTAGGCAATGCGGAACTGCCAAGGACCACATCGGCCAAAGCAAAAAGCCAAGACTGCCAACCTCTGGCAGAGACAAGAGGTGGACACGAGTTAGGCACCTGTGTGGAGGTGGGTCTTCCAGCAGCAGATGTTCAGTGGGGGCAGAGCTCCAGTTCTCCCAGAGTCCGGTCCCCCCAACCTCGGCCACGTGGATCTGCCTAGACTAACCTTGACTTCTCATTCCTGTGACTTTCCTTCCGGTAAACCCCTTCTCAGCTCTACAGACTCTAATTTCTTCAGATCCACTGAAGCTAACCCAGTTGAACTAACCCAGTTTCTGATTTAGGTACTTCGCTGACCCATATTTGCTAGATTCTGCCTTCTCAGGGATGGCCTCCTTGGCTTGCCTGATCTTTAGTCTCAGGATGCCAGCCTCAATGAAGACACACAGAGGATCAGTAGCCTATCTGTGAAAAACATTGAACTCTTCTCTGATGGTTTATGAGAAACGTTTCACTTGTCCATTTCCCGGAAGGATTTATATAAATGAAGGAAAGAGGAGAGGACTGCCCTGATAGCCACCCATTGGAAGTCTGTTCAGTGGACTGCCCTCTGGAATTTTATTCCCTGATGCTTTGTAGAGATGGTTTGACCTTGACAGCTTGATTTCTAATCTCCTGGGCTTTTTTGTGTCAGTGTGTTCAGGTTTTTAAAAAGTAAACAAACAGTAAAACTGACTCTGTTTTTGTTTGTATGCACATGTCTTGCATACAGTTCTATGAATTTTAACACCTTTATAGACTCATGCAAGTATCGCTGCTAACAAGATACAGGACAATTCCATCACCTAAGAAACTCCCTTTGAGTATCCAAGGTTTATTTTAAGGCCTTAATTACATTAAAAAAACAGGAAATGGTTAATAAGCTCCATAGAAAAGCTAAAGAAGATAACCTGTATGCAATATTTGAAGGGAATTGTCATCACTTCATCCAAGGTTAGATTACTTCTATAGGATGAGGACAAATTCTCACAATCTCAAGTTCTAAGTGGGTTCTTAGGCTGTCTTCCCAGGCAAGTTGGCTCAGTTATTCCCTCCTACTCAGACGAGCAAGAGCTACTTAGCTCAGGAAAAATATTCTTGTGATGGGAACTTGAGGATTTAAAGTTACACCCATCATACCTGTTCTTCTGAATATAACTCACATGACTCTGAAATCATTAGGCTAGAGTCATGAGACTTCTGAAAATGAACTGTCAGTGTGATCATATTCATTCAATTTCAAGGTGTAATCATCTAGATTTGGGGGGATATCCAGCACACTTTCATACTGATACACTCTTACTCCATGACAAAATACAAGCATAAAGAATAAACTGTCAGATTCCAACCAGGCTTTGAACTTAAGAAAAAAAAATATTGGTATTATAGAATCTCTCTCTCTCTCTCTCTCTCTCTCTCTCTATATATATATATATATATATATATATATATATATATATATATATATTTTTTTTTTTTTTTTTGGTAAGAGAAAGTGACTGATAAAGCCAAAGGAAAAAACCCAGCTATTTCAGTTTTGAGAAATTCACAGTGCTCCTATGCTTAATGTTGAATTTTTCTGAACATTCAAACAATATTCTTGTCGAGTAATTTTAACATTTTAAATTCTTCTTCAAGCAAGGAGTGAAGTTGCCACTAACACAGCATCTTCAACAGAAAGAGAGAGTAGCTGGTCAGGGCTCTGCAGATGTTGTAGGCAAGGAAAGCCTGGACTATCTTGTGATAATAAGCAACAACCAAATCTCAGTAGTGTTTTGCAATAGTTTCTTATTATCCTCCCCCTCCAAAAAGAGGGATTGATACAGCATAGAAAGATGCATGGATGGATGGATGGATGGATAGATAAGTGATAAAGTAATCATAGCAAAATGTTAATTACAAAGTCCAGGTGATGGGTATGTGGATTTTTTCTGTCTGTCTTTGTCGTCCAGGTCTTTCCATTTTCTGTTTCAACTTTCTCACAATAAAAGTTTAGGGAGAAAAGTTTATTTCTCACTTATGCTCCAGGTCCAATAAAGGTTGGCTAGGGCTCTGATCCATGTCTTCTCATATCAGGATGCAGGATGATGGACCATCTTGAAAGTGGCCAGTTGCCATGGCAAAGGAAAGAGCTCTGCTGGATATTGTGCAGGCAGGTGGCTATTTCAGCATGGAGGTAACTCATGTCATTTCTGCTCACAACTCATTGACCTGAGCTCCTCTCACATGGCCTTATCCCCCTCATGAGAGTGCAATCCTGTCATGTGCCTAGATAGCAAAGAGCTATAAACACTTGGTGGGCAGCGCAAAATGACGATCCTGACATAAATAGACTCTTTCCAAGAACCATGCACCTTAATCATGTCATCATTAATGATACTAACATGAAAAGGCATATTCACTTTAAGAAATGTCGGACAGAAAACTCAGTTGCTTTTCCTTTCTCATCCACTTCCCTTCTTTCAGTCTCCTTTAAAGGGAGTAGAACTAATCTGTTGAAGGCTAATAAATCCCAAACTTCTTGGTGTTTTTTTTTTCAGCCAGCCAGCCAGCCAGCTCGCTCTTTCTAGAGTCTCATTGCTTTTTTATTGAGTCAGCTCATTTTTACCAAGTTAGTCAGAATACGTGGAAGTCATCCAGGGAACTTCAGAAAAGCAGGAGTTAGATGGGAGCTGGTGACAGTTTTCAGAAATGGTGTCATCAAAGAAAACATCTGAATAAACATGATTTCAGAAGCATTCTGGACTCAACATTTTAGAGGAGTCAGGAGAGACTTCATTGCTGAGATGACATTTAAGTTGGCACTTGAAGGCATCTGCTAGCTAGAAAATGGAGCAGGGCATTCCAAGCAGAGGGTACAGGCTGTGTGATGCCAAAGAAACTGAACCACTTCTGACTATCTGAAGGAGAATCAGAGATCCACATGGCCAGAGGCTGCAGTGCCTGTCAGGATTACTGTTCTAGCACGAGACTGGGGCCAAAAATATTGTCATATTTTTCACTTGTCAGTAAATAAAATACCATACTTTTGTTTGGTATTAATACCAAATAAATACCATATTTGCTAAGAAAATATGGACTTAGTCTTATCTAATGCTCTAACAGTAGTTCCTATGACTTCCAAGAGTAAAGTTTCTCTCCAAGTAATCTTTTTGTAGAGAGCTGTAGGTTTCTAACTAAATACAGAGTTTCTAGGAATGGAATACTTCTATTTATTGACAATAATTTAGAATCATCTGTATAGATTTCATCAGTCCACAGTATTTTTGGGGGAAAGGCCTTAACCTAGTTGACTGCAAGTAAAGGAAGGCAAAACCACCAGTTTAAAAAAATAAACACTGCAGGAATGCGGGTACATGATGAAGTCATTTTAAATACAATGTGTCAGGAGGAAGGTGTTTTGCATGTGACATATTGTTTAATCCTAACACACTTCGGGAAGTGGATAGTAATGTCACCATTTCATAAATGAGAAAACTGAGTAACAAATAGTTTCTTATAAAATCATCTATTTAAACTTGAGCTTTATTTTTCAACATCTGAGACTTTTTTCCTCCTATAAAACAGAGATTTGACATGTGCTGCCTACCTCACAGAGCTGTTGGGAGGATTAAAAGAAATAACAAACAGAACTTTTGACATCAATCTTGACCTTTCCCTGGTTTTAAGTTTTCTGATTCGGTCCTGATGTTTACATATTATTAAGAACTGGCTCTTTGTAAAAGAGACTCTATAAAGCCTGTTGGTGGAGAAAGTCTTTCTCTAATATATCTGAAAATATACGGATTCAAACTATTTATTTTTAAATAATTAAAAATATTGTCTTTACATGCATTCTTCTCCTTTTCCTTCTTCTATTTCTCCTTTTCCTCCTCTCCTTCTTTCCCTCATCTTCCTCTTCTTCTTGCTCCTCTTCCCCTTCTTTTTCTTCCTCCTCTTCTTCTTCTTTCTCTCCTCCTTCTTCTTGTTTTATATAAAGTCAAAGCACAGACTTTGACCGTTACCCATGCATGGAATATCTTTTTAAACACCTTAGTTTTCTCTTTGCATTTTAATGGTTTTAATTGAAAATGTATTTTTTCCCTGTATTTTTAAATAAAATCTCATGGACAGAGGAGTCTGGCAGGCTATAGTCCATGGGTCTCAAAGAGTTGAACATGATTGGGCCCAAACACACCAAGTAATAATGTTATGTGTCCGTCACAGTTAATTTTATATGCATTAACTTACTTAATCTTCACAACAACTCTTTCTTTTAAGGTAAATACTGTTATTATCTCCATTTTCAAACTGAGAAAATGGAAGCAAAGAGATATTAAGTGACTTGTGTAAGGTCACACAGTTAATAAGAGGCTGAGTCAGGTTGTGAATTGAGACATCTTGGCTCCAGACTGAACTCTTAAAACCCTGGGTCATGATGTAACATTTCTGAAGATAATGCATCACCTTCCTAAAAAAATCAGAGTCATGATTATGTATATAAATTTTTATTGATATCCACAGAAACTATTAATTCAGAATTATGTCCCTATCTATTATGCTTTTTGACTTACCTTCTTTCAATATTTTTTCTCTTTGTCCTCTCTCTATGGAAAAATTATTTTCAGTATATTGACCTACAAATTTCCATCTTTCCTCTAGTTATTCTGCTCCCAATTTTCTGAGAGCCAGAGACTAGGTCACCCTATAAGTTAGAACTGTCTTTAAAATATGAGTTATGAGGTCTTGAGAGAAGACCTAAGCCTTTAGTGATTGGACTTTGTGACATCTGTGATGGAGATCTTCACTTTCTGGCATGTTTTCTGTTCTCAACTGGGATCTGGATGGTTTAGATGGCAGGATAAGTGACTTCTCAAGAAGCAAGGTGTCACAAAATAGAAATTCAAGGCATTTCTACTCTTCCACCTGTTCCAAAGTGTTTCAGTCATCATGGTAATTAGAAGGATGGCCTAGTTCCTCAAGCTTCTGGGTAGCCATCCGATGCTTAGAAGTAGAGAGACATGGCTGCAACTTGTATAAAAATAGCCCTTCCAGATGGTCGAGGGGCAAAGTTACAACTCAGCAGCTTGATATAGCTGAGCACTTGAATTTAGGACTAGGAGGAGAGCTATGCCGAGAAGTAGCCAGAGAGACTGGGCTTGAGTCCAATCATAAGTAGAACAGGAGATGCCAGGAGAGATCACTTAACGTGGCAGATTAGCTGTTAAGATTTCCTGTTTACTTCATCTTCATCCCCTCCTCACCTCCCTTGATTCAACCTTACCTCCTAGCCTCAGGGGAAACACACACACACACACACACACACACACACACTTAAAAAAAAATAAGGGGCACAAAGTAGCGGTATAAACCATGAATCTTAATGTGTGTTAGAATTCCACTAGCCAACTCATTTTAGCCACAAGCAGAATAATGGTGAGCACTGAAACCCACCCAGCATGTCTCTAGGACTTGGACCCTCCAGCTTCTGGGCTGGAGCTCATCTTCTCTCTCTTTGGTGGAAGGGTGTGTCCAGTGATATGCACCATATTTCCCCCAGCCTTACCTTAAGTCATTCCAAACTCAAAAATGGAAGCCTCTAGTTAAAAAAAAACCCCGAAACATGGAAAATGACCAAAGTCATGATATTGCCTCTACTTCTCAAAACAAATAGTAAGGCTTTAGCTTGTTTCCCAAATGAGAATGAGTCACTAGCTTGTTTCCCAAATGGGAATGCTTACTCAGCAAATGTTTCAACAGGCTAAGATATGTAGTTTTCACATTTACTCCACCTTCTAATAACTGCATCTCCCCTGGATATTCTGGAAGAAAACTTAAGCCTCTGCCTGCAGTAAATCTATTACTTTAAATATCTCAATGTTTGAAGTCAAGTGTTGACTTTTAAAACACAGTAATTAGGAATGGATTAATGCTAACATGTAGCAGCAGTTGTAATAGACACTATCATTTTTGAAAAACAAGCAAATTGAGAAGCATACTCCTCTCTTTTAATACCGCTCCCGATCAGCCCAAATCCAAAGCATTGCTGTGCCCTGCTGGCAGTCCAGCCTCATTGCAGGTAATAACATACAGGTGCAGAGGTTCTGTGGAGAAGGCACTGGCACCCCACTCCAGTACTCTTGCCCGGAAAATCTCATGGACGGAGGAGCCTGGTGGGCTGCAGTCCATGGGGTCACGAACAGTCAAACATGACTGAGCGACTTCACTTTCACTTTTCACTTTCATGCATTGGAGACGGAAATGGCAACCCACTCCAGTGTTCTTGCCTGGAGAATCCCAGGGACGGCGGAGCCTGGTGGGCTGCCGTCTAGGGGGTCGCACAGAGTTGGACACGACTGAAGCAACTTAGCAGTTGCAGCAGCAGAGATTCTGGGGCCAGTCTTCCAAATTCATTTCTACAACAGTCCCAGGCTTCCCTGATATCTCAGATGGTAAAGAATCTACCTGCAATGCTGGAGACCCCGGTTCAATTCCTGGGTTGGGAAGATCCCCTGGAGAAGGGATAGGCTACCAACTCCAATATTCTTGGGCTTCCCTGGTGGCTCAGTTGGTAAAGAATCCACCTGCAATGTAAGAGACCTGGGTTCAGTCACTGGGTTGGGAAGATCCCCTGGAGAAGGGAAAGGCTCCTCACTCCAGTATTCTGGCCTGGAGAATTCCATGGACTGCATAGTCCATGGGGTTGCAAAGAGTCAGACATGACTGAGTGATTTTCACTTTCATTTTTCATTCTCACATGGAAGGTTCACAGGCAGCAAGAAACAAATCCCCAACTAACTTTTTCCAACCCAGTAGGATTTGTGCTTCCCAAGTAAACATTACAATATTATTACCAAGTGGTAAGTTACTTTTCTTTTCTCCCTCATCTATGTGCAAATATATTTATATATATTAAAAATTTGTTTTGGTCACACTGCATGGCATGTGGAATCCTAGTTCCCCGACCAGGGATTGAACCCAAGCCCTCCTGCATTAGAAGCACAGAATCTTAACCATTGGACAGCCAGGGAAGTTCCATTAAGTTATTTTTCAAGAGAAAGTTTCTTTGCTCTTTTAGAGATTTATCCTCAATCTGCATGGAGTACTGGCTTTGTGCCAGTTGTCTTGCAGTGTCTGGGAGCAGGCAAGGAGGCCTCTACCTTGATGGACATGCACAGTTACAGAGCCACGTCCTCAAACAGCTCAGCTACATGGCTGGCTGACGGGGGAATGGTCACCCTGGAAGAAGGAATGGAGAGAGAGGGAGGGACATTTTTTGACCACCAAGAACTCAAGCTTGCGTTTGCTTTGTTGGAGCCAGGTGGAGTATTTCCTGTGCAATGGTCAGAATTGATCTATGAGTAAGTGTGCTAATTCTACTCCAGGTATATCCCCTGGTCTTGCAACATAGGTGGAGATCTTGTAACAGAGAGAAATAAACTTGACTTCGTATTGGATCTATTCCTTTAGCTCTAATCTTTGTGTTCTGTTGCCTGTGCTTTGTCATGCTGGCTCCGTACCTTTTGTAAAAGAACGTTGCCTATAGTCTGAAATACACAGGATAGCCCATTCTCAAGATTCTGACCTTTAAAAGTGTACCACTTTTCTAATCATAGAGAGATTATAAGGTTGCAGAAGATAGAGAATAACATTTGTCTTGTTGGAGGTTTACAGGAACATCATGACCTGACCAATGCAGACAGCTGCAAGAAAAACGACTCCAACATTGAGAAGTTTGCAACAATCAGCCATGTTTCCTCCCTTTTTAGTATTCTAAAGGATGCCTGAATTCAACTCAGGTAAGATGGTTCTTTGGGACACTAGTCCACTATCTTCTTGGGTTGCTGGCTTTCCACATAAAGTTCTATTCTTTGACCTGACACATCGTCTATTGATTTATTGACCTTTCATGCAGTGAGCAGTACCATTTTGGCCTTGGGAACAGTCTTAGTAGAGCTGACCTGAAGCAGAGGTCTCTCTGCTGAACAGATATTGCCCAAACTAAGAAGGTAAGTCAAGGGTGATTTTCAATATCTTTATTAAGAAATATCAAAAGTTGATACATTTCCATACACAGTTTTACAAAGTTCAAGTGAAGGGGAATGTAGGGAGGCCATCAGTATGCCTGTTTGGACACCACAATCATTTGCCAAAAGGGTAACCTTGTCACTTTTGGTCACCTTAACAGTGGTCCATACAAGGCTCTTTCCCACTTCCACTAGGCCACAATACATTACTTGAGTTTTACTAAGTTATAAATATTAAAACATTTGTCCTTTTCTTCTGTCATTATCCATCCCTGAAAACGCCAAGCTGTTTATAGAAAGCACAACACTTGAGTCCCATTGACTGCTGTTTGCATCACATTTTCACAAAGCCTGCTTTGAGAGTTGGAAAACATTGCAAGTTACATGTTACCATGGCACACTTGGGATGGAACCCACGCAAACTGTTATTTTTTATTTAACATTTAACAAAAAAGAGGGAAGCACTCAACTTGGAAACAAAACAGCACAGTCATCAGTGGAGAAGTAAAGTGCAGGACAGGGCCTGCGGATTCCAGGAAGTTCCTCCAAGAGGTCACCAGGGTGACCAAGAACTGGAGGCAGGGATATCAATACAGAATACAGAAAGGGAGCCTCTTGGGCAGGGAACATCACGATCTTTTGTGTCAGGGATACTGCATAAGAGGGGAATTACACTTTCCAAAATAATCGGGGCTAGTGGGTCCTTGGCACCCGACAGGACACAGCAACGGTGTGGTGTGCCTCGGTGAAGGCTTGTGCTGGGTTATCTAAAAGTGGATCTCTGAAGAGACGGTCCAGCAGCGTCAGAAAGTGCCGTCTTCAGAGGAAGGACTCCTTATTCACCCACATAAGACTGCGGGTCTCATTGGGCTTGCATTCGTATTCAATGACAGAGAAGGGACTTCCCCATTGGCAGTGATCTCGCTTGTGGTAATTGTAGAACTTGACCTGCCACATCGTCTCGAAGGTCCCAATGTCAGTGAACTGTGGAAGAGCAACGCACCCCATCAAAAACTCATTCTGCCACTAGCAACAGACCAGAGCTGATGTTCTAGGGAAGAACAAATCTCACACCATATTAGAGCGGTTTCTTTTACTTTTACCTTCTCATTCTACTGTTTTTACTTCGAGGTAAGGATGTTACCTGAAATACACCGGATAGCCCATTTTCAAGGTTCTGACTTTTAAGAGTACAATACTTTTCTATTCATACAGAGGTAAAATGGTGCAGAACAGAGAATAACATTCATCTTGTTGGAGGTTTACAGTAACATTGTGACCTGACCAATGTGGACTGCTGCAAGAACAAAGGATTCCTGCACCAAGAGGTTTGCAATGACTAACTCTCCTCCCCCTACTCTGCCCCTCACGTTTCAGTAACCGGTATAATCACTCTGGGCTCCTGTGATAAAAGCTGAGGGCTTTTACTCTAACAAATGATCTTCCTTTGTTACAAGAGAGATTCTCCTGAAAAGCTATCTGTAAGTTATTTATTTCTCTATAAAATCATAGTCCCATTACACTTATTGCGTTTGCTATGATATTGCCTTTAATAAAAATAATTCCCCAAATGTATATGTTTCCCAAATTTAAGTTCTGGAAATGACTCTTAGAATCTCAGAATTTCAGAGCTTGCCACAGAAGGGAGATTGAGAAGAGAAGAGACGGAATGATGTTTAAAGATTGTTTTTGGTTTCTGTTTCAAAAAACAGTTGTATAAAATAACGTGTGTACAACATGACTAAACATAAGATACAACTGCCCTCCCATCATTAATTTCAACTCCAGGAAAACCTAGTTTTTTGAAAGCATTTGCTTGTTAAAGATGCTAACTTTCAAGTACTATTGAGTGTTTATAAGCCATGCCCATGCTTCAGGTTTTGATTATACATTATCCAAAGCCACAGTTGAGTGCCTACTGTGTGCCTTGCACATAGAAAAATTTGTATAAGGGATGCTCCTTGCTCTCAAGAAATTTGCCTTCTTCTTCCAGAAGACAGGCCCTGAAAATACTGCACAGAATTCTCCAGAGTCATGAGCACACAATTCTCATGTAGCTGAGAAGAGGGTACAGAATACCCTAGAGGCCACTGGGCAGGGGCTCAAGTAGCCTGCGGGGTAGCCTGACCCTGCCACCCTCTCCTGGAGCTATTTAGGGGACCTGGCATTAAATAGCATGATGCCTGCTGTTATTTTCTCCTCTCACCCTCCCTTGTTATGGGAGGAGACAGGGACTGACTTAGCAGGGTTCTTAGACTTGTCAGGAGCCAGAAGACGTGGAGGGGGGAGGGCAGTGAGCAACAGGAGCCTTCTGCTTGAGGCTGCCACTGGGGGAGGGTGATCAGGTGCTTCCCAGATAGCTTTCCAAGATGCTTTCAAAATTATATCCTGCACCATTGCCTCATCTTGTTAATCTGATCCCAAAACAAGGTTTGGCTTGCCTTTGGAAAATTTGCTTGACTTGTAACAGTGGATGATGTACCTCGAGTCCACAGATCTTCTCTCAGCTAAGAAAATGAAGTCTCTCTTTTTAGAAAGTCATGACTTAAAGACCTGTGCACAAATATGCAGCTTTATTCACAAAAGCCCTAGACTGGAATCAACCCAAATGTTTCATTTACCTGTGGATAAACACATTTTGGTATATCTATTAATATAAACAGGCTTTTTACTTAACAATAAAATAGAGCATACTGATTCAGGCAGCAATAAGGTTGGATTTCAAAGACATGCTGAGCAAAAGAATCCAGACCCCAAAGAATATATGTACTATATGATTCCATATATGTATGTACATATATATGTATACCTATATAGTTTATAGGGATAGAATGCCAGGCTCCTCTGTCCATGGAGTTTTCCAGGCAAGAATACTGGGGTGGGTTGCCAGTTCCTACTCCAGGGGATCTCCCTGACTCAGGGATTGAAACTGCATCTCTTGTATGTCCTGCGTTGCAGGTGGATTCTTTACCTGCTGAGCCATCAGGGAAGCCCCAGAATATAATCTGTGCTGAGAGGAAATACCTGTGGTTACCTACGTTACCTGAGGTAGGAGGAGGGGATAGATGATTGATGAAAATGTGCCAGAGGCAACTTTTTGCAGGTGGCGGAAACATTTTACATCTTGATTGGGGTGGTGGTTACAAGAGTACATGTATATGTTTGTTAAAACTCATTGATCAGTATACTTAAAATGGGTATATTTATTATATGTAAACTATACAACAAAGTTGATTAAAAATTAGAAATATTGATTTTTAATGATCAACAAGGAGACAAGTATTCTTAACCCTGCCAGTGGGAACTGAATTACACAGCCTTTTGGAAGGGTAATTTAATCAAGTAAAGCTGTGAACATACTTGGGTAGAGCAATTTCACTTATAATTTATCTTGACATCACAGTGTTCAGAATAGTGAAAAACTGAATACTAAATTTCCATCCTTAATTAATTATGGCATATCTATATAGTGGAATACTATGTAACAATTCTAAATGTAAATATTTAAATTAAAAATTTCTATTATCCTGTACTGTTACCTGAACTAAGCAGAGTACCAACAAGACTGTCTAGCATTAATTTCATTAAAATTATACATGTTACAGATTTTCCTGGTGGTCCTGGGGTTAAGAATCCGCCTGCCAGTGTAGGGATGTGAGATCGGTCCCTGGTCCAGGAAGATCCCACATGCCACAACATGCTCATGAGCCTGTGCTCTAGAGCCTGTGAGAAGCTCCCACTGAGCCAGGGGGCCACAACTACTGAAGCCCATGCACCTAGGGCCTAGGCTCTGCAACAAGAGAAGCCATAGCAATGAGCAGCCCATGCACCACAAGTAGAGAGGAGCCCCCACTCTGCAACGCGAGAAAGCCTGCATGCAGCAACGAAGACCCAGTGCAGCCAGTAAATTAAATAAAAAAGAGTACACATGTCAATGCTGATGGAATAAGTTTCATTGTCTTCTATGTACTTATTGGTACTTTAAAGATTTTATAATCAGAAAAACATGTTAAGCCAGATTGTACTTACAAGTATTACCAAACAGCTAATATCCTTAACATAAAATATGTTAAGAACTACTAAGAACATCTGGATAAAACTGAACACTTCATTAAAAAAATTGGCTAACTCTGAAAAATATTCAAATGCAGTGTTATTAGTAATTAAAGAAATACACACTTTCAGAGTTTTGTAACTTGTTCACCTATCAACTTAGCAAACATTTTCAATATCAGAAGCAATTTAAGCCTAAAATTTTGGGAAAGTATTATGAGAAGTGGTGGTATATCTGTCCTCTGAATATGTATAACCACTAAACAGAAATTTAGTGGGTTTTTTTAAAAATGTATTATTTATTTAGTTTTGGCTATGCTGGGTCTTCGCTGCTGTGCAGGCTTTTCTCTAGTTGGGGTGAGTGGGGGCTATGCTTTGGCTGTGGGGCCCAAACTTCTTACTGCGGTGGCTCCTTGCTGGGGAGCATGTGCTCTGGGGTATGCGGGCTGCAGTAGTGGCAGGGCATGGGCTCAGGAGCCGTGGTCGGTGGGCTCTAGGGAGCAGGCTCAGCAGTTGCGGCACATGGGCTTAGCTGCCCAGTGGCATGTCGAATCTTTCCGCATCAGGGATTGAAACTGTGTCTTCTGCATTGGCAGGTGGGGTCTTTACCACTGAGCCACCAGGGAAGCCCAGGAATTTAGTTTTAATGATGACAGAAGATGATTAAAACAATGTTAACAGAAAAAAGATGGATGAAAATGAGCTCAAATACACTAAGATGTATAGAGAAAAGAAAATGGAAAAATATTAACAATAGTTCCCAAAGTAAACTTTTTCTATCTTTCTACTTAGATTTTCTGCAATAAATGTTACTCTTATAAGCAGAAAGAATATTTTAAATGGTGAAATGGATCTATCACCCCTGAAAAATTAACACGAATATCCCTCAAACCCTAGGGATTTAATAAAATCTATTAAGGATACATATATGCTAATGAAAACATTACAACTTTGTTTATAACACCACCCTTAAGTGGTCATAATAAACTGATATCTTATTTTACAAATCCCCGAGATGAATATTTTACTATTATTTTTGACCAATGTAGGATACTGTACATTTTAATTGCAACTAAATTAAGTTATAAAAATATTTTACAAACAACAACTAAACTTTCTCAAGAGCAGCTTGAAACAAGGTTAGGTTAAGTGGGAAAAACAATACTGAGGCCTTTTTGGAAATAGATATAAATAAAAGTTAGTCACAAAAACAAAGATGATTATGACCACAGGCAATAAGCAAAAATGAAAGCCCTTAAGGCACCACACTTACATCTGAGTAACCTTACAACTAAGAAAGTCTCCATCTAAGAATTTTCAGTAACACAATAAACCCAAACAGAAATATGTTGACAGCAAATCACAGCTAAAAATTCTATTTTATTTCTCTTTTATTAATGTTGGACTCAAGGTCATGTTATAGTAAACTTAACTGTTGCTGACTAGGCATATATTTTCCTCTCTCCCACATCTTAATTGTTTTAACTTCTCATAAGCGTTCTTCCTATTCTTCCTTCTGGAGCTCTATTTCCTGGCTATCTCTACCTAACTCAGGATTTCTTCTGTTCTGGCTAAACAGATGGGGTCTCTAAAGCTGACAATGCTTTTGAAGAACAGAAACAACTACACAGCTCTCTACCCACTCCCAACCCATCTGTGCCTTCCAAGGAAAATTTACCCAGGCAAGCTCCCCAGTGATGCAATTAGACACAGTATAATTCTGTGCATTTAATAGCTCTTTTCTTTAAAATACACAATTACTATTATTTATCTCATTCAGTCTTGTGACTGGTTTTAACATCTCATTTTGTGGATGAAAGAACTAGTTCAGAGAAGTTAAGTGAGTTCCTCTAGTACTGTGCAGCCAGCTAGTGGTAGGAGAAAGTCAAGAACCTAGGTTTCCTAATTTTCATCTAGAAAATGATAACCAGTGTACAAGCTACAAGCTACTGAACACTGTTTCTTTTTTTCTCCCCGAATGAGAAGAATGAGAAGAACATCTATTGTCATGTGTAGAATGTTTTAGGATGCCACTACAGACTGACTGACTCTATCTCCCCAAAATTCATATGGTGAAGCCTAAATCCCCGGGGATGGTATCTGGAAGTGGGGTCCTCTAGAAGTAATTATAGCGGGAAGATGGAGCCCTCATGAACAGGATTAGTGCCCTTATAAAAAGAAGCTGTCTATGAATCAAGAGAGTGTTCTCATCAGACACCAGGTCTGCTGGCACCTTGATCTTGGATTTCTGGCCTCCAGAACTATGAGAAATAAATATCTGGTGTTTAAGCCACCCCGTCTATCGTATTCTGAAACTGACGTTCTGCTATATACCTGGACACTTTATTTAGTGTTCTTACAAGTTACAAGCCTTGGTACACTTTTATTTCACAACCAATGTGAAGGGGAGGAGACTCATTTGTTGTCCTCAGTAACAAGCGAGGAATCTTGACTTGTTAATAAACAGTAAATATTTTATTAAATTTTTTTTTTCTGTTGTGCTGGGTCTTTGTTACTCTGTGCAGGCTTTCCCTAGTTGGGGAGAGCAGGGGCTACTCTCTAGTTGGGGTACATGGGCTTCTCATTGTGGTGGCTTCTCCTGTTGAAGAGAAAAGGCTCTAGACACATGGGCTCGGTAGTTGCTGTGCGGGTGCAGTAGTTGTGGCTCATGGGCTCTAGAGCGTGGGTTTAGTAATTGGAGCACGGGGACTTAGTTGCCCCATGGCATGTGGAATCTTCCCAGACTGGGGATTGAACTCATGTCTCCTAAATTGGAAGGCAGAAACTTAATCACTGTACCACCAAGGAAGTCCTGAAACATTTGTTTGAAACAATTTCTGTGGTGGTCTTACAACCATATGACCTAGAATCCCCAGAGTACTTCTCTCCATTCACCATTCTACTCAGTTTCACTGGTGACATGTGAAATTCATCAAGAATAAAGTGACTCAGAAATTCATTGACTTAGGAGCACAGAATGAGCTTATTATATTGATAGAGACATGATGTTACTTCATTAGTAAACAAATTCAGTATAAATAAGCATCTATGACTTTTACTGTGGTATGACCTACCAATTCCTACTGGATTCCGAACATCTCTATTCCTGTACTGTGAAGTTTTACTAGTAAATCCTTATTTTCCATTTCTCTTAGCTGAACAGATAGGGCTAAAAGTTCTAAGTCTTAGAAATATGCTTAACTTCATAAGAAATTGTTAAACTTTTTCAAAGTGATTGTGCCATTTTACTTTCCCACCAGCAATATGAGTTTCAGTTGTTCTATTGATACATTCTCTCCAAAAGCTGACATTGCCAGTTCTTTTAATTTTAGCTAGTCTAGTAGTAAGAAGAAAAGCAATAAAGAGCAGAAACCAATGAAACAGAAAAAGGAAAAACAGTAAAGAAAAACCGATGAAACTAAAATCTTCTTAAAAAACTATCTTTAAAATTGATAAATCCCAGCAAAACTGAGCAGGAAAAAGAAAGCAAATTACCAATATTAGGAATGAAAGGTGCTATCACTATTGATCTTATACTGGTAGCAACATGGGATCCTTAGATTAGGAACAACTTTATACCAATATGGGCTTCCCTGCTGGCTCAGTGGTAAAAAAAAAGTCTGCCTGCCGATGCAGGAGACATGGGTTCGATCCCTGTGTTGGGAAGATCCCTGGGAGGAGACAATGGCAACCCACTCCAGTATCCTTGCTTAGGAAATCTCAGGGACCGAGGAGCCTGGCAGGGTGCAGCCCACTGGGTTGCAAAAGTGTTGGCCACAACTTAGAGACTAAACAACAACATATACCAATACATTTGGTATACAAATGTACAAATTCTTTGAAAGACACAAACTATCACTAAATCTCTAACTACTAAAGAAACTGGATTTGTAATTAAAATTCTTACCAGGAAGACAATTTCAGGCTCAGTGGCTTCATTGATAAATTCATACACTTAAGGGGAAAATACCAATTCTATGTAACAGAGGAAGGAATACTTCTCAATTCATTTTGTGAAGCCACTGTTACCCTGATACCAAAACCTGACCAGGATATTACAGGTAAAGGAAAGTTGCAGACAAAGATTCCTCATGGATTTATGCCTAAAACTTACATATAATTTTATTTGCTTGAAATATTAGTAAATCAAATCCAGCAATACATAATAAGGATATTACATTGGAGGTTTATCCTCAGAACTCAAGGATGGTTCAATATTTGAAAATCCATGTAATTTGCCACATTAACAAAATAAAGGAGAAACACTATGTAACCATATCAATAAATGCAGAAAGAGCATGTGGTAATTCAACATCCTTATACCTTGTTTATACTTATACCATCCTTATTTATACCTTTTACCATCCTTATACTTTATGATCATATATGTAATAAAAACTCTCAGCAAACTAGGAATAGAAGTAAAGTTCTTCAATCTGACTAAGGGCCATCAATAAAAAAACAATAGCTAACATCACCTTCAACGTTAAGTGAACCGAGTCCTTTCCCTATAAGATAGAAATAAGGCAAGGAGAGCAGTTTCTTCTATTCCTATTCAGCATTGTATTTGTGGCCCTAAGCCAGTATCTTAAGGCAAGAGGGGGAAAAACGGAAACAAAACTTTCAATTACGATAAAAATGTGTGCAAAAACTATGAAGCAATTAATAAACAAATTCAGCAAGTTTGCAGGACCCAAAATCAATTTAGAGTAAATCATATTTCATAAATAAATACACTAGCACTGAATTAGTAGTATTATTTTCTAATTTTTGGCCAATTTTGTGAGTGAAAATTGGCACTGTATTATTTATATATATATATTTATCAATAGTGAAATTAAGTCATTTTTTACTATTTATTGATGATTTGCATTCCTTTGTGAATTGCCTATTTTTTTTTGCTTATTTTTCAATTTCCCATGTCCTTCTCTTTCAATTTCCTATGTGCAGTAAGGTTCTCTTCCTTACTGGTTTCTAAGAATTCTTAATATATGAAGTAACAGATCGTGCCAAAATATTAGAAAGAGTTGACACGAAGAACACATTTTACGTTTGGGAATGCATGTGTAAGGCCACCTTCTGGCACAACACAGGCTCACAACAAGCTGATGTACTGCTTGCCTCATTCCTCCAAACTCCCCTCAGTCTCCTGTCTAAGAGCGCCAAACAAAAGGGGAATAATGTGATGACTGTCGTAATGCAGACAGAATCTCCTTTGGGCTCTCTCCTTGAAGGGACTAAGTGGAGAATTAGTCCCATTAAAATATAAGTCAGCAATACTCTGAAATGGGGGTGGAGAGCTTTTAGAGTTGGGTGTTGTTTAGTCACTAAGTCATGCCCAACTCTTTTGTGATTCCATGGACTGTAGCCCTCCACCAGGCTCCTCTGTCCATGGGATTCTCCAGGCAAGAATACTGGAGTGGGCTGCCATTTCCTTCTCTAGGGGATCTTCTCCACCCAGGGATGGAACCCGTATCTCCTCTGTCTCCTGTACTGGCAGGCAGGTTCTCTACCACTGAGCTATCAGGGAAGCCCTTAGAGTTGGGTATCATTCACTAATTCCCTGGAATTATGTGAATAAAGAGATCACTGCCACTAATCTAAGTCAGATGGCATTTGATAACATCCTGAGTTCAGCTTCAGGGCTGCAGCACTGTCTGCACAGGCAGTGATAAATCGAGGCAACACTGCTTAACCATCCATGTTATAAACAAGCTTCTCACGTGTCACCAAGTATCATTTGCCTTTTAGTTTAAATTGCCTTTTAAGGAAAATTTAACTTTACTTTGTTTACAACGTTTAACAAGGAAATCTACATTTATGTAATCAGAGTTTTCCATTTTTAATCTTTGGATTTCTTCCATTTCTTTTAGGTTTAGATACATTCTTTTCATTTTGATTTTTTTTTACAAAGTTGATGCTTTAGAGATAATCTCATAATCCATCTGAAATATTTTTTGATCAGGAAAGAAGGAAAGGCATCAGGAAAGAACAGAGCCTCCCAAATAGCCAATTATCCTGGCATCATTTATCCAATGTTTAAAAATCTGAGAAACTATCTTGAGGTAACCTTAGACTTATAAGAAGTTGTTCTGGTGTACCTTTAATTCAGCTTTCCTTGCTAGCTTCACCTACTTGATTAATTGAGTTACCCGGACATCTCAAGACTTCCTCATTACTTGTGTAAGTGGTTGTGTCAGCAATGTATAATATTTAAGCTTGACAAAAGTTTTGCCATAGGATAGTGTTAAAACATATGCAGGGCTTTCATCACTAAAATGAAATTTTCACTTAACATTTCAGCTGCTTACTTGATCAGGAAAGCTTCTAATTTCAATTAATAATAATTCTAATTTCAACTGTAATTGAATCAGCCTATCACTGATAAAATACAGATGCATGGCCAATGCTCAAACCAAAAGCTGTATGATCATTGTTGGAACAATCAATCACCTGCTTCTTCTAGAGTAGAAATTATATTTAAGGACCTAGGCTTTACTGCTTGGACTCATAAAATGTGAAATACCATTTTAAATCTTTTGGAAATGATGTACAGCATAAACATAAATCAAGTGTGAATTAGAGGAAAGTTAAATCACATAAAATCTAAAATTATGGGAAACCTAAAATAGACTGTTGACTATGAAAAAGTAACCATCTTCATTTTAAAAGAAGAAATCATAATAGAAAATGAAAAATTTTAGTGTAATTGTATTTCTACACAATGGAAAATAAAATAAAGCAAAAGTAAGAGAAATAGGATAGATATGACAGATTTTTTTCTTTATTAGGAGTCTGTGATTTAAAAAAATAATTTCCATCAGAAGCATTGACAAAACACGAAAGAACAATCTATAGAAGAAACAAAATTAAATTGACATGTAGAAATGTTCATTCTTGTGATAGTGAAAAGTAAACTAGAAAATCTATTACATTTGAACTAATTCTCAGTGATGTCATAATTATAACAAAGTCAGTAGGCTTCTTCATCACTAGTAACATTGTAAAACAGCATGTACAACTTAAAAAAAAACGACACCAAAATGCCATATTGGAGAACAGCCTTAAAGATTCAGTTCTTTGACCAAATGTTTTCACTCAGATTGAGGTAGATATATATATATATATATATATATATATATACATATATAAAATTTTATATTATAGCACTTTTTATAATGGGACAATCAATATATCTAATATCTGGGTAAGTCTAATCATGATACATTGTGATAGAGTCTTATATTACCATTAAAATTTTAAAAATATGTAGAAAGTTAGACAATATATATTAAAAATGATTGCAACTATAGAATGTATTAATGTGGAAGTCAATCTGAAAATGGAGCAAATCAAAATGTAGGGATTACTGGTGCTTTAAAAGTTGCTCACATTTCTGAATCTTGTCTTGATAGTTCAGTTTTTTAAAGAAACATGCAAATCCCTTGAGATGCTGGGAGGCATTGACACACTTCTTGGCATGCCTGTACCCAACCAGAAAGGAATCCTTTATGGATTTGTTGGATTTCAGTCCTAGCTGGTGTCATCCTAAATGACAGTATTTGAGAATCTGACTTCTTCAGCAAATAACTAGTATCATACCCTACGGTAAGTTTATGATTTTTATCATGTTAGGGCTGACAGTGGTCTTAGTGATCAAAGAGTAGAATCCGCCTATTTGTATTAAAGAAAAAGGCCCACTGAGTTAAGGTTTGCCTGGGATCACAGTTAATTATGGGGCTTCCCTCACAGCTCAGATGATAGAGAATCGGCCGTAATGCAGAAGACCTGGGTCAGGAAGATCCCCTGGAGAAGGGAATGGCAACCTACTCCAGTATTCTTGTCTGGAGAATCCCATGGACAGAGGAACCCGGCAGACTACAGTCCATTGGAAAAACTGAGGGACTAACACACAGTTAATTATAGAAGAATATGGCATCCTAATACCTTCATAACTTCTAGTTTTAATTCTGACATTCTAGAGGTTTCCTCAGGCACCTACACCACTGATGTTTCCCTTGATAAAGTATGTAAATTTAATAATCCAGGAACTCGCTGCTTAACTGATTGTATTTACCTGGATAGTTCAAGGTTTGGACATTGCCTCGGAGAATATGGTACGTCTACACTTTTTAAAACTTGAGTCATAATAATGGTAACTTAAAAATGTCACAGGGTAATGATGAAATTAGCTGAAAGCTTCACCATGAGAATGAACATTTGAATATAACACCAGAGCTGCTGACATAATCAGAAAACCTCTAATTTCCATTGTTTTCCTGAGAATCAGCCTACTACAGATAAAACACAGATGCATGGCCAATGCTCAAACCTAATGCTATGTGATCACTGCTGGAACATTCAACTATCAATCACCTGCTTCTTCTAGAGTGGAAATTATATGGAAGAATCTAGGCTTTACAGATGGAACTCAGGATTCTTGAGTTAGACCGCAGAGATTCTTTTCCCCACAACACACCCCAAAGGCACTGAGTAACTTAAAAGCTCTCCAGCCTTACTGGAGACTTACTGTGAGTAATAAAATCTTCCTTTTTATGGATATGTTTAAATTATACTCACATTAAAAAAAAATACCGTGTTTCAATCTCATTCAAAATAATGTAGATGTTCTTAGTTTAAAAATCCAATTAAGAACTTTAACCAAGTTCTAAATTGTTTTTTAATCGTTCTCCCTAGTGTTCTTTTTACACTTAGAGCAAAAGAAGTATGACTCCACACCCTTCTAAAACCAGAGTAAGTTACAGCTCTGCTCCCCTCAGCCCCTACTGGCTCCAGGGAGAAGGTGGGGAGTGGAGGTCTCCTCTCTGTTCTGTGACCACCTGGAATGGGATACAGTCTCAGCTATTGTGACTGCCTCTCTACCAGACCCAGTGCTCAGTACCAGTTCAGTGAAAGAATGAACAACTTAACGTCAGCTCACTGGCCTTTTGAGCTCTCATTAGAATTCTGATAGATGACTACTAGGCACATGAAAAGATGCTCAACATCACTATTAGAGGAATGCAAATCAAAACTACAGTGAGGTACCACCTCACACCAGTCAGAATGGCTATCATTAAAAGGTCTACAAATAACAAATGCTGGACAGGAGGCGGAGATCTGTACACCATTGGTAGGAATGTAAATTGGTGCAGACGCTATGGAAAACAGTATGGAGGTTCCCCCAAAAAACTAAAAATAGAGTTGCCATATGATTCAGCAATCCCACTCCTGGGCATATGCCCAGACAAAAGTAAAATTTTAAAAGATACATGCATCCGTATGTTCAGGCAGCACCATCTAACCAAGACATGGAAACAACCTAAATGTCTTTTGAGAGATGAATGGATAAAGAAGATGTGGTACATACATACAATGGAATATTACTCAGCTATCAAAAAGAATGAAATAATGCCATTTGCAGCAACTTGGATAGACCTAGAGATTATTATACTAAGCAAAGTAAGTCAGAAAGAAAAAGACAAATACCATATGACATCACTTACATGTGGACTCTAAAATACTATACAAATCAACATATCTATGAAACAAAAACAGACTCACAGATATAGACTACACACTTGTGGTTGCCAAGGGGGAGAGATAGTAGGGGAGGGAAGGAAAGGAAGTTTGGGATTAGCAGAGGCAAACTATATAGGATAGAAAACTATATATAGGATAGGAAAACAACAACAAGGTCATACTGTATAGCACAGGGAACTATGTTTAATATTTTATGACAAACCATAATGGAAAGACTATGATTTTCTGGAAAATATAAACATATATGACTAATTTAGCTGTACATAAGAAATTAACACAACACTGTAAATCAACTAAATGTCAATAAAATTTTTAAAAATAAAAATAAACAAAAATAAAATTGTGATAAGTATTTGCAATTCTGCTTCCAGTGAATCATTCCTTTAACTCTAATTATTGATACATATGCTATTCTTGATACACTAGAAGGATACTTCTTTGATACAAAAGAAATTTATTTTGCTCCACCAGCCCTTTACTGGATATGTGATCTTCAAATATTTTTTTAGAAGTCTAAAAATACCTTTTAAAATGTGTTTCTGTAGAAATGGATGGTTTTCTCAGAAAACCAACTAAAATGGACTCAATAAAATCTTCAAAGCCTCTCCAAAGGCAAACTTACGGACTAAGTTGAAAGTTATGGATATTCTTTCCAAATATCTTTACTTTGGATCCTGATTTTTATGGGGAAATTCTGTCAGACTTTCAAATAACAGCTAAATCATACACAATGTAAACAGTTTCAGAGCACAAACTATGAAAATGTGCCCAATTCATTTTATAAAGCAATTAACTCTAACACCCCATCTTAAACTGTAAAGACCTTCTGTTCTTTGCCCATTTCCTCTTCTAATCTACACATTGCTATCAGACTGATTTTTAACAACTGGCAAATCTTATCACCGTTACCAGGAAATGGAAGTCTTACATTGAAATATTTTTTAAAATGGTGATAGTAGTGGGGTGGAACTGTTGGATGAAACTTACAAAGAGAATTATAATATCTGACAAAATGTAAACAAAAGCTATTTGATGCCTTTAAAAAGCAACTGAAAGCAAAACAGAAATCAGAGTTACTCTTGAAGGATCTCAACTCTAACTATTAAGAACTGTCCCTGTGTTTTTTTGCCTGGGGGTGCTCCCCAAACCCAGGCAGTTCTGGCAGAAGAAAATAGCAGTTTTATCTACTGGAAAAGGGAGAAGAGTGTCCTGGGCTGGAAGAGCAGCTGGAAATTTAGGGAGAAAATCCTGGAAGCAAGAGAGCTGCAGAAGAGGTAAGACCCAAAATCTGACTATGATTCTGCCATAATTCTACAGGCTAATTGCATGTATAGGCTGCTGGGAGGGGGTTTTTCTTGCTTGAAAAAGCAGACAAGCTAGTAAAGAGTCTACTTCCCCCCACCAAACAACAGAAGTTTATTGTTTCATAGTTCAAGGGGTTGGTGGTGGTTTAGTCGCTAAGTCGTGTCTGACTCTTCCACAACACCGTGAACTATAGGATGCCAGGCTCCTCAGATGTCCAAGATCAGGGTGTTAGCAGGGTTGATTTCACCCAAGTGAAGCATCTATTCTTGAAGGAGAAAGTTATGCTGAATAAGATTTGGAAGTTTGCTGCCTTTTTTTTTTTTTTTTTTTAAGTTGAATGCATTCCCAAACCTGAGAAGTTGGAGCCTTAATGGCTTGAAAGTACCAAAGCAAAGGGCTCAGGACTGGCAGAGAAACTGGAAATTTAGAGGAACCTTAGGGTGGATGATACCAAAATCTTAGCATAAACTGTCCAATTCCTTAGATGGCTGCTAAACTCCACTGGGACAAAGGGCACCAGGCTAGAAAAGCAGCAACTGGAAGGTGAAAAAAATTAAGCCAAGATTTCAGCTGCTATCCTGCTGGAAAGACAGAATTTGCAGCTTCAGTCCAGGAATGTAACTCAAAAAGAGAATAATCCTCAGAAGAATAAAATAAACTAAAATCAATAATATACCATCTATAATGTTTAGTTTCTAATCAAATATCAAACAAGTAACGAAAGAGGAAAGCCTGAACAATATTCAGGAAAAAAGTCATTCCTGCTCTAAATGGGGCTCGATACTAGATTTACCAAATAAATATTTCAGACCAGCCATTATAAATATGCTCAAAGAGGTAAAGGGGTATATGGTCAAAATGGGCAAACAGATAAGGAACCTTGAGAAATGGAAACTATAGAAAATACAGATAAAAATTCTAGAACTGAAAAATACAATGATAGAAAAAAAAATCAGAAAACAAGCACAAGTAAATTGGGGAAGATGAAAAAAAAGTGAACTTGAGTATACATTAATAGAAATTATGTAATTTGGTGATCCATTAAAGAAAATTGGACAAGACCTTAAAGACCTGTAGGATAATACCAAACTGTTCAATATGTAATTGAAGCACTACAAGAAAGGGAGAGAATAAAGTTGAAAAGAATTTGAGGCAAAATAATTATTAAAAAATAACTCAAATTTGGTAAGAACATTAACTTATAGACTCAAATTCTCTGTGTGTTTACAACCTAAATTATGCAAGCAAAAGAAAGATAATTCAGACAGGATTGGAAATCAATGAAACAGAAAATGGGTCAGTGAAGCACATAAAAACAAAACTGGGTTTTTGAAAAAGCCAGTAAAATTGGTAAATCTCTAGCTACACTGGTTGGGGATAAGGGAGGAATGGCAAATTATAAACATAAAGAATGAGTGGACATTACCAGAGATCCTAACAAATCAAAGGATGGTGGAGAATTATTACCAACAACTTTGTGCCAACATATTTGACAATTTAGTTGAAATAACTGAATGATATCAAAGACAAATTACAAAAATTAACTCAAGAAATAAAACCTGAATAGCCTGTTATCAAAGAAGGAAGTTGAATTTGTAACCAAAAACCTTTAAACAAAATGAAATGCATGCCTTTATTAGTGAATTCTATCCAACATTAAATAAAAATATTTTAATAATAATATAAACTCTTCCAGAAAATAGAAGAGTGAACAACTTTCAAATAATTTTATTATTATTCTGATATCAAAACTAGTATCAGACAATACTAGTTTTATTAATAAAATGACAATACAAAAAAAGAAAATCACAGACAAATATTTCTCAGGAACACAGATGTAAAATCCTCAATAAAATGTTAATGAATCAAATCCAGTCATATATACAGGGAATATACCATTGACCAATTGGTATTTATCCTAGTATTCAATAACTCAAAGTTGTTTCAACATTGAATAAACAATAAAACCTACTAGAGAATAAAGAAGGCATTATATGATCATCTCAGGAGGTAAAGAAAGAATATTTGAAAACATACGACACATTCATATTTTTTTAAACCTCAGGAAAATTTCAGTAAATTAGTGATAGAAGGGAACTTCATTAACCTGATAGCAGGCATTTAATAAAAAACCCTACAGCTAACATTGTACTTAGTGTTGAAAAACTGAATGCTTTCTTCCTGTGATGAAAGAACAAAGATGTCAACTCTCATCAATTCTACTTAGCATCAAACTGGAGGTCCTAGACATTGCCATCAAGACAGAAATAAAAGGAATATGAATTGAAAAAGAAGAAGAAAACCTTTTTATTTGCAGAAGACATTATATCAGACATGGAAAAGCTTAAATGTTCTATAAAAAAAATCCAGAACAACTATTAGGTTTAATAAGTGAGATTAGCAAGGCCTCAGAATTCAAGATGAATATAGAAAAAAATCAATTTTATTTCTATAAATAAATAATAATATTATTATTTCTATAAATAATAATAAGTAATAACCACCATATATAATAGTGTTTAAATATGAAATTCTTAATGAAAAATTTAACAACATATGTATAAAATCTGTACAGGGAACACTGTAATGCATTATAGAGAGAAATTAAAGAACACCTAAATAAGCAGATATATTCATGTATCAGAAGACTCAATATTAAAGTGTCAAATCTTTCCAAACTGCCCAATTTGCAAACCCAATTAATATTCCAGTTCTTGGAGAATTGGAGAATGAACTGACAAGTTCATGCTAGAATCTATCTAACAATGCCAAGGGCCTACAATAGTCAAAATGACTTTGAATAAACAAAGCTGAAAGATTTAGGCTATCCAATTTAAAGACTACAATATAGATCATGAAATAAAATGTTTTAGCTCTTGTAGGTCTTTTGCATTTCCAAACTTAAAAGACTGATATAATTAAGTATGTAAAGTAACTAGAATTCTTATACATTGCTGGTAAAATTATGAAATGGTACAACAATCAAGATGTCTCTTATATGGTTAAACATATACTCACCATGTGATTTGTTAAATCTCCTCTTAGGTATTTTCTCAAGAGAAATGAAAACATGCTCACTTTAAGACTCATACTCAAATGTTCATAGCAATTTTATGTATAACTCCAAAGGCTGCAAACAACCCAGCTGTTCATTTATTGGTAAAGGGATAAACTCTTGTATATCCTTACCATGAAATACTGCTCAGTAACAAAAGGAACCAAATACTTATACAAAAACATTATACTACAACATTATGCTAAGTGAAAGAAATCAGGCACAATGCTATTATTCTATTTACATGAAATTCTAGAACCATTAGAACTGTTACTGAGACAAAAAGCTCAGACTGGGGGCACTGACTACAGATAGGCATGGAGGAAATTTTCAGGATGACCAGAAATGTTCTATATTTTTATTGGGGTGGTGATTATACACTAGTCAAAATCTATGTTATTGTACAGTTTAAATTGGTGTATTAATATATTTACATACAATTTGTATGTAAATTGCATACCAAAGTTGGCTTACAAACCCTTCAATGGATTCCCAGAGGCATGAAGATAAATTCATTAAGCAGGCCCTGTAACATCTAAGCTTCATTTACCTCTCCAGTTTAATCTTTTTTAAAAAAAATTTTTATTGGAATATAGTTGATTTACAATGTTGGGTTAAATCCATCTTAATCTTAAATCAGTCTCTACCTCACTATCTGCTCAAGCTATGCTGGGCTACTCATTCCTTGAAACACATTTTGCTCTCCTCCAGCTGTTGATCTTTGTAGCTCCTTTTTTTCTCAAGTGTTCCCTCTTCTCTCAGTTCTTAAGAAAGCCAACCCTTAAATCCTGGGCTAGACTAAGACCCCTGGTATATGTCCCAAGGGTACCACTACTTTTTTAATACATTTTGTACAATAATAATTATTTACTTTATTATTGATAATCTTGTATAAAGTATATTTTTCTCCTCTAGATTAGAAGCCCTTTGAAGTCAGGGATATCCATTCTGTTCACCACTCTTCTCCCAATGCCTGATATATAGAGGAAGTCTTTACATATTTGCTGATAAATCAGCCAAACAAAAAAATAATTAAAAATTAAAACCCTTAAATATTAGCATTTTCAATGTAACAATATATTAAAAATGATAAATGACGTTAAGTAGGGTCTGTTTTAAGAAATAAAGAGAAGTTTTAGTATTTCAAAGTATTTCCATAGATAGGTAAAGGAATGAAATGAAATTCAGCACATCTCCCAATTATCTCTTAATGAACCAGAAAAAGGATGCTTTAACAAGATAAATATTTGAAACTAACAGTATATCTAATAGTGAAACGCTGGAGATAAGGATTACCACTATTAGTGGAAAACATTATTCTAGAAACATTAGCCAATACAACGAGGGCAGAAAAAAAAAATCCAGAAAATGACACAATTATATGTGTTAATAGATTATGACTGTCTTACCTGAAAAATCCAAGATCATCGAATGAAGAATTTTAGTAAGCAAGTTCAGTAAGGTGGCCAATTACAAAATATACAAACATGTACTATAAAAACAATGCATTTAAAACAATGCAGTAGTGGCATAAGTATAGGCAGATCAATGGAACAGAAAACAAAAATGTAGGGAGAGAATTAAATTTTTGCCACAAAGAAATTACTATAAAACTGATCATTGGAGAAGCATGGATTATTTAATTCACTGTACTGAGACACTGGGCTTCCCAGGTGGCTCAGTGGTAAAAAATCTGCCTGCCAAGGCAGGAGATGTGGGTTCAATCCTTGGGTTGGGAAGATCCTCTGGCGAAGGAAATGGCAACCTACTCGAGTATTCTTGTCTGGGAAATCCCATAGACAGAGGAACCTGGCATGAATCCCTGTGTCCAAGGGGTCACAAAAGAATTGGACACGACTTAGAGACTAAAATAACAACAACTGGGACATTATGAGCAAATATATGAAACTATGAGCTGATATAACATTTCATAATATTTGATTTTATATCCTTTCTTAAGGGAAACTAGTGAATATTTTCTTTTACATGGTTTCCATTTGCTTTGGCATCATACCCCAACACTCCCAAGTAGACCTTACCGGCATGGTGATCTGGATGGGCTGCCGTTCTCCACTCTTGGTTGGGGCCACACCTTCTGTGTCATATGTTCCCGTATATACGATTCTGTCCCCATCAGGCTCTTTAGACTTCAGTTCCAGTGGGACAATCACACCACCGATGGAAATGTTCCTGCAAAGGACTTGAGCTGACCATGTATGGTAGAAATTAGCTTAGGCACTCTGTCCTGGTCTGGACCATAACCCTGGGCAGAAACCACACAGGGTTGGCTAACAGAAACAATGATGCATGATAGAAAGTTCTGAAACTTTAGGGAGCTTGTCTTTCCCAACTAACCAGTCATGTGAACCTAGATCAACTGTTTAATCTCTCTGGATTGACATGAGTATTCTCATCCAGAATACTTGTACAAGGCTAAGTCAGATTCTGTCAATGGTCTTCCTCTTTAGTTCCTCATCCGTGGAACTTTTAAAAATCTAGCTATACCCAGCCTATCTCAAACACTTGGCTTGGGGTGTGGTTTGCGCATTTGTAAATTTATTTTAACATTGCAGAGGTGATTCTAATGCACAGGTAGAATTCTGAACTACTGAACGAGTTCTCTAATAATTTTTTTTGTTTCAACAACATTAGGGGTCACATGATTTGGGGGATACTCTTCCTCAAGCCAGGCATATACCAAAAATTCTCACTGCATTATTTCCTCATGTTAGGATAATGGTTCTTAGAGTGTCATCCCTGGACCAGCAATGTCAGTATCATCTGCCAACCTATCAGAAAGCAAATTCTTAAACTCCACTCTAGTGCTAGAGTTTACTACATCTACTTAAGGTGAGGTTCAGTCATCTGTGTTTTAAAGAGCACTCCAGGTGATTCTCATGTACACTCAGGTTTGAAAACCACTGGTTAGGGCGTTGAAGCACTTTGGTAAAATTAAAGTATAACAAGAAAAAAGTTTTATCGTTAACAAAAATTTGATTTTAGATTAACTTGAAAAATAGAGGACTATCCTGAGGCAACTAGATCAGGTAACTTGGTACAAGGGTTTGCCAGGAAAGAAGGAAAAGGAAAGGTCTAGATCATATCTAGATGCACAGAACACTGGGAAATGTGAGGATAATGGATGCTTGGAGCTGCTGAGGATGCTGACAAGTAAATGGACCAAGAGTATCAGAATCAAGCCAGGTTTGATTCTAGGTCTTTCAACTGGAGCCTGGCACCTAGAAGGCCAATATAACTTTGTTGAATTAAAGTCTACTGGCTGATACAACTTTGTTGAATTACTGGGGGAGACTTAAGCTATCAGCCCTCTCCACCCCACGTTCTGAGCTCAGCAAATGGTAGTAGATACAATACGGGGTGGTTTCTTTCCTCTTTCCACACTAGACTTCACGCCATGCTTAAATAAAAGCTAAGAGGTAAAGGACTCCACCTCTTATGGTAAAGGATACTTCCCTGTAAAGTTCCTGCACCCTTCCACACTGACTTTCTAGCCGGAGGCTTACTGGATACATCACTCTCTGATTCTCTGATAGGAGAGACGAGATAGTTCCTGCCACACACAGACACACACACAGATACACACACCACCATCCTTTTGTTGTAAGGATGTTGCTAATCCCATCACCAGGCCGAACAGATAATTCAGGAGAAAAAGAAACACACCAGGCAAGGGAAACTAGGCCTAAGAGGGGAAGGCTGCCCTCCGTCTGTCTTGCTCTTCCAGCCCCGGGGTTCCAGGCTCATAATGGCTGATGGATGTGTGGCTAGCATCCTTAAGAAGCCCCAGTAATCAGCCATCCCCAATTTTATACCTCATTACTCAGCCTTTCTCCCTCCTTCAATCTCGCAGAACCCTGCGGAGATGAACCGGAATTGCGGTAGGTGAAGCCCAAGGCGAGCTTCTCCCCTCCGCCCCACCCCGGCCGCCTGAGGGTCCGCATCCACGGCTGGACAGAAGGGATGAGAAATTTACAAGAAAAAGTCCCCAATCCCCTGGCTTCCAGTTGCAGTTTTAAACACCTCACCCTTCGAGGCGTGGAGGGAAGCGAGAACAGCAAAGGAGATGACCTAGGGAGCAGAGAGCTGACCTCATACCACCCTCGCCCCCAAACCCCCTGGGCCCTCCGGGCGCGGTGAGAGGCAAGAGGTGGCCGGGGGAGGCTCTGGCTGTCCCGGGGGCCTCGGCCCACCCAGGGTATCCCTAGCCGGGCCGGTCAGTCGCTGCGCGCGCCCGCACTCACTCGACCTGCAGCGTGGTGGGCTTAATCTTCACCTCCACCTTGTAGGAGGAGCCCGTGAGCAGCTTGATGGTGCGGTTCTGGCCGAAGCGCTGCCCGTCCACCTTGTAGAAAACCGGGCCGTCGTTCGGCTGGATGCGCAGGGCGATGGAGAGGCGCACGAGGCCCGGCAGGTCTCCCATGGCTGGGCGCGGGCGGGCGCGGCGGCTCCGGGGGGGCGGAGGACTGAGCCGGCGGCAACCGGGCGGCTGGAGCGCGGTGGGCGGAGAGGAAGCGCGGGGAGGGAGAGGGAGGTGGCGGAGCGGAGGCTGCCGCTAGGAGCCCGAGCCGTCGCGGCCGTCAGCCCCGGCTTCCCAGAAGCAGCTCCGCAGGCTGTGGTCCCCCCCACCCCTCTGCGAAGAAGCGGGCCCCAGGGACAGCTCCGAGGTCCCGTGCTCCCACATCCCCCACTCCCCGAGCCGCGCGCTCCGCGCACCCATGGGGCTCACTCCGGCCCGCAGGCCGCGGGCCGATCCGCGCAGCTGGAGGAAAGAGTTAATCCTGTTTACGCATTACAATCCCCTTCAGCGGGGGAAGCGGACCTTTAGGCTCCTCCTAGGGCGGCGCAGGGCGGGCGGAGGGGAGGATGGGGCGGGATGGGGTAGGTCCTGGGTTTAAGAGGCACTGCATCCACCCTCGAGACCTCGGAATCTGGATATCCCCTCGCACAGCGAAGGGCTGTGGACACCGTTGCTTGCGGACGTGGCCCCAGCCAGGCAGGAGGAGGCCGAGGGGCCAAAGCGGGGCAGGAAACCGTTAGCTAGTGATTTTAATCTCAGGAAACATGTCTTTCCAAAGCTTAGGGGACAATGCTGAGGATATGAGCAATTCCATCTAATGTGGACTGCAAACCATCCTGGATTAGGAATGCGCGCAAAAAAAAAAAAAAAAAAAGAGGAGAAAAAGAAAATAACCAATACACATTCAAGGAGCTACATCTTCTACTGGATGTGTATTTCCATTATGCGTGTCCTTGTCTCAAGAATGACACCGTGTAATGAATCACATACATTTACACTATTCTTGTAAGATGAGCTATTATAATCCTGTCAGAGGAACTGGCATGGGTCTAAGGCATGGTGACAGTGGCCAAGAGGAGGGATCAGTAAAAAGATTATTGTCAGGGCATCCGGTGCGACACCCGCAGACTTCAGTTTTGCGTATTAAGCATGTAGAAGTCGGTTGACAGCTCGAGATTTTGGAGGCAAGGGGAGACCAAGGGTGTTATGGCTCCACTGGGAATGGCTTCAGATAGCGGGGAATGATCACCTGCTTCAGCACCACCTCGTGGATAGTACCAGGGCCGCGGAGCACACCTGGGGAATGGAGAAGCAGGTTAGTGAGGACCAAGGGGCGCGTTCGGTGGTTTTTGCTCACCCGCGGTAGTAATACTTCTCTTTAGAAATAGCTCCATCTCGAAGGTGATTTGTTTCCTACATTCTACAAATATAAATCAGCCTTTTTTTTTCCTTAAGAAAAGGAACAAACCTGGTTCCTTTATTTCTAATAAAAATAAATCAGCTTTAATTCTCATTTCAGGATGGTCTGCAATATTCCCTACGCTACTCTTTGAAGGGTATTAAATTCTGTAGAGCTGCAGAATTGGGTATGGTCATTTGTTTCCCTGACATTGGATAGATTTGCCCATCACACCACAGTTACCAACATTACTGTTATTTTCCATCTGAAAATACTGATATATATATCCATATATATTAATTTATTTAAAAAAGTGAAAGTGTTAGTCCCTGAGTCGTGTCTGACTGTGACCCCATGGACTGTAGCCCACCAGGCTCCTCTGTACATGGAATTCTCCAGGCAAGAGTACTGGAGTGGGTTGCCATTTCCTTTTCTAGGGGATCTTCCCAACCCAGGGATTGAACCTCGGTCTCCTGCATTATAGTCAGACACGTTACCATCTGAGCCACCAGGGAAGACCATCTTTGGAAAAAGGACTCTTCGAGTTTTTGCTAATTTAACCAATTTGTTCAGACTTCACTAGAAGGGAGTGAGTAATGCTGGAGGAAGTGGCTTGAAAATGTTCCTGGCAGCAGAAGCAGTTGGTGCAGTGATTAAGCCGAGAATCACTACAATCAGACTTGTTAAAAATCCCCACTCTACCACTTTGCTAGTTGTGCAACCTTGTGTGTTTGCTAGTTGTGAAACCTTGAGGTGTTTCACTACCTCTTGGAAATGGTTTTCTCTTCTGTAAAATAAGGGAGGGGCAAGTAGATGCTATCTCTTTGATATGGTTGCTGTGAGGATCGAATGAGATAATGCATATCCCAGTGCTGAATCTAATATTAACAACTGTTATTAGGTGGAAATGCAAATAGTCACTATTTGGGCTTCCTGGGTAGCTTGAACAGTAAAGAATCTGTCTGCTAAAGCTGGAAACCCTGGTTCTATCCCTGGTTCAGGAAGATCCCGTGAATAAGGATGTGGCAAACCACTCCAGTATTCTTGCTTGGAGAATTCCATGGACAGATGAGCCTGGTGGGCTACAGTCCTTGGGGTTGCAAAGAGTCAGACACGACTGAGCAACTAACACACACACAAGGATGTTCAGCATCTCTGCATTCTTCTCATTCTCAGAAGAATGCAGATTGAATCAGTAATATCAAACTATTTGGCCTATCAGTAGGAAAAAATTTAAAAGGCTTTTAAATTCAGTGTTGGTAAAGATGTGGGGAAATCAGCCTCCTAGTAGTAATCTGATGAATTTATTCCAACTTTATTAAACAACATATATGTATACATAGGATGAGAAGTCCTACTTTAAGAAACCTATCCTTCAGAAGAAATAAAGACATTGTTATATTGTATAGAATTGGATATATGTAATTGTTGTTGTTGTTATGGGTGCTTATTGCAGCTCTGATAGTGAAAATCAAAACTAAGCATAAATTGAGTGTTAACCAATGAATAACTGGCTGAAAAATCTTCTCATATATCCATAATATAGAATTTATGCCACTGTTAAAATAATGAATTTTTTGTTGTATCAGCAAGCATATGTTTAGAAGTATGAATGATAAAGATGGGGCAGCTACACAGTGGCAAACTGTGGAAGCCTGAGGGCATGCATTTTTATCTAGGGCTTCCCAGATGGCTCTAGTGGTAAAGAATCTTCCTGCAATGCAGAAGACACAGGAGACATAGGAGATGTGGGTTCGATCCCTGGGTCAGAAAGATCCCCTGGAGAAGGAAATGGCAACCCATTCCAGTATTCTTGACTGGAAAATCCCATGGACAGAGGACCCTGGTGGGCTACAGTCCATGGGGTTGCAAAGAGTTGGACACAACTGAGTGACTAAGCTAAGTTTTTTGTTGTATCCCCAGAATGCACAGAATAGTGCCTGGCACACTGTAGGTACTCTGTAAGTATTTGTTAAATTGAACTTCGATCTTATTTTAAACATGTCCTCCTATGCTTTTTCCATATCTTGAAAAGTAATGATATCCATATGATTTATGTAGAATAAAAAAGAGGAAAAAATCTAATTTCAAATAACATCTATAGTATGATAGTATTTTAAAACACTAAAAAAAACCCCAAATAAATTTATATATGCTTTTATTAGCATATTAAAAAGTTAGAGGGTATACAGCAAACTTAATGTTAGTTACTTTGGTGGATGGGGCTGGGAAGAAGATGATAACTTTTTGGAATTATTTGAAAGTCTTTTTAAAATTTCACTTTTTTTCTCAACTTTTTGTTCAACAGCCCCACAGTCTCTAGCCAATTTCCACCTAGGTATTGAAGAGGGTGTTAAACATGGAGTAAGAGTACTTCAGTTTTAATCCTAGCTCAGTCACTAATTGGTTTCTTTTATGCAAGGCACTTCAATCTTTGCATTTCATTTATCATTTTCTGCAAGATGGGAATTAAAACACTTCCTTCCCAATGTCATGAAAATTAAATGAGAAAAGGGAAAGCATTTGAAAAAATAAATTACTTTCCAAATATGAGGTGTTATAAATGCTGGGCAACTTGCATTAGGAATAACATTTGTGGAACAATAAAATGCAGCTTCTTAAGATAGAATTAATAAATGTCAAAGTAATAGCAAAATTTCTCATAATTGATATAAATGTGCAAAGAAGTTGGGAATGGAGTTTAATGGATGTGTTTGTATCTCAGTTCTGCTGATTACAAGCTGGCTGACCTTGAACAAACTAAGGTATTTAGCATATCAGTACCCCCTTATTTTTTAAAATCATTTGTTCAATGGTAGAATCAAGAGAGAATGGATAAAACCCACAAGAGTATCAGTAACGTATAGAAACTCAATAAATTATAGCTATTTTTTTGTCTGAAACAAAACTATAGTTTTAAGTTGTCTAGTATTATTATCTCAAACTGATGACCTTAAATGTTGTTTATCAACAAGGCAACCATTATTACCTTTTTTTGGGAAACTGATAAACAGGAGCCTGTTGGGCTATAGTCCATGGGGTTGCAAAGAGTCCATAACTAAACTAAACAATAACAAATATAGTTCTGTGGCATTAAACACATTCATTGTTTGTGCAACTATCACCCACACCCATCTCCAGAATTTTTTCATCTTCCCCAGTTCAAAGTTTCTTACTCTGTGAATGCATAGAACAATGGCAAAATGTCTGGCTGTAAAACAGTATTATAGGTTGTATCTGATTGGTAAGAAGTTTAGCAATGGGCATATTTTACTTACTAATAGATGTCTTTTAGCATGCAGGTGTTACAGCAATTTTAATAATTTTTGTCACAAATATAATACTATTTTTTCAAATTCACTTTAGCTGAACACCACATGATGCACCAGCAGATAATTATATTTATAGACTCTCTTACACAATTCTCTACTTTTTTCTTTTTAATATGCCTTGTGTTTCTTATTCTTTTATTTATATCACAACACAACACCTGAATTAGTTGGGACTCATTTGCAAGCAGTTCCAAGTTCTGTTCTAACCAGTTTAGGGAAAGCTGGGTATATTATGTAACAAAATAAAGAGTGGATGAAGCCATATGTAGCAGAGGGGAAGGCTCAGCTGAACCTCAGGAATCATTGGAACTAGAATTTTTAGAACTGAATGCTTGGAGAGAGAATCATTTCCCCCAATAAAGGGTGCTGTTTCCCAAAGAAGGACCAGTGAAGGTACTGCACAGGCTTCTCATTGCGGTGCCTTCTCCTGTTGTGGAGCACAGGCTCTAGGGTGTGAGGGCTCAGTAGTTGCTGTGCGTGGGCTTAGTTGCCTCTGCCACCCACTCCCTGCAATGTGAGATCTTCTCAGACCAGGGATTGAACCATGTCTTCTACATTGGCAGGTGGATTCTTAACCATTGAACCTCCAGGGAAGCCCTTTTAAAGACCTCTTGATGTTTGTTCTGAATTTAGAGTCCTCTGAATAATTGAGAAACACGTTGAACAAGGGAGGTTAGAACAACTGGGTATTTTCCACTTCCCACCCTTTGTCTCTCATTGCCTCCTGCACGCATGTGCCCACATGCTCAGGACTCACAAACCTCTTTACAATGAAGCAGAATGTACAATCCCAATCACTTTCTAAATGCACAGACGGTGTTTATGAACATTCCACTGTGCTGAAACCACAAAATACAATAAGATGATTTCCTGCTAATGACGACAGGCCTGGCTCCAAGCTTCTGTCAGGATCATGTGATTGACTTGGCAGAGTGAGTATTATTTTTTTTGCTTTTCCTGCCTTATGTTTTATAAAATGTCATCTTGAACAATCACAGGACCTTTAATACTGACAAGTAAGAAGCAATAAACCGTGGAATAGATTGTGCATTATAAAGGAAAGTCAGGTGACTGATCGAAAAATAAAGCACAATTCTCAAAGACAAAATTTATTGTGTGCAAAGATACTGAAAAGGGTGACTGAGGAGAGCTGGAGATTTATATAACAGGTTAAGAAGCAGTGACTAAATTTCTTATTTTTTCTTGAGAGGGAAGGATACTTTAAACCGCAAGATTCAGAAAATCTGACCAGTGTTTTATGGAAAATAACGTGTAGGAACATTTCCCCCCCTCTTCTTTTACTAGTTCCACATGTAACACAGACATTCCGAAAGCTGGAGTTAAGGCTTGGTTTCGGGGAGCGTCTTAGTACAGCAGGGTTTGTAGGCTGGACATCCACACAAGCTGTTGGGTTTGAGTCAGGGCAGAGGGTTCTTGAGAGCAGCAATATGTGAAGGGTTAGTGTTAGGAGCCCAACAGACCTTGGATGAATATAGGTGCTGCATTAATTTATGACTCATAAAAAATTACCCCCAGGCTTAGCAGCTACAAAACATACACAGTTTTTGTTTGTTTTTTCGGCTGTGCTGGATCTTCATTGCTGTGCGGGCTTTTCTCTAGTTGCGGCAAGCAGGGGCTACTCTCTAGTTGTGGCACAGGGTCTTCTCATTACAGTGGCTTCTCTTCTTGCAGTGCATGGGCTTCAGTGGGTAGAGCTTCTGGGCTTAGAGCACAGGCTTAGTAGTTGTGGTGCCCTGGCTTAGTTGCTCTGTGGCAAGTGGGATCTTCCCAGACCAGGGATCAAACCCATGTCTCCTGCTTTGGCAGGTGGATTCTTTACCACTGAGCCACCAGGGAAGCCCCATACACAGTTTTACAGTTTCTGTGATATTAGAATTCTAGGAGAGTTAGTGGGGTGATTTTATTGCAGAATCTCCCATGAGGTTGTATACAAGCTGTTAGCCAAGGCTGCAGTCATCTGAAGGCTCGACTGGAAGAGGAAGTTCTGCCTCCAGGCTCACTCTCATGGGCATTGTCAGGAGGCCTCGGTTCATCTCTGAACATTGGGTAGTGGCTTCGGCTCCTTGCCTTGGGGGGCCTCACCACACAACATGGCAGAGACCCGAGAGATAGCGTGCATCCAAGACGGAAAAGTATAGTCCTTATAACCTCATCTTAGACATTACGTAGCATCACTTCTCCCATATGCTACTGTGATATGGGAGGGGACTACACATGGCCCATGAACTAAGAATGGTTTTACATTTTCAAATGATTGGAAAAAAATTAAAATGTCATTATATTTAATGACATATGAAAAGAACATGATTCAAATTTTAGTGTCCATCAATACGCTTTCCTGGAATACACCTGGACACACTTGTTTAGGTATTGTCTGCGACTGTACTTAAGTGGACAGCAGAGATGAGTAATTGCAACTGATATTGTGGTAGTTCCTGCATGTCCTGACTCTTTGTGACCCCGTGGACTGTAGCCCACCAGGCTCATCTGTCCTTGGGACTTCCCGGGCAAGAATAATGGAGTGAGTTGCCATTTCCTGCTCCAGGAGACCTTCCAGGAATGGGAACACACATCTCCTGTGTCTCCTACTACCTGGGAAGCCCTGCAACTTAGACTATATAGCCTGCAAATTCTAAAAGATTTACCATCTGACTCTTTATATAAAAAATTTGCCAACCCCTGGTTTCAAAGGGCATTTAAAATAATGTCCTTGTTACTCATAATGGTAAAAGAATATGAAGAACTTTTAAATTGAATATAGAGTATGTCTTATGGATGAGTATTTGTGTAACGACATAGGGATAGTACATTAATCTTATAGTCACTCTGATATTGCTATGCTCATTTGGCTCATATCTAATTCAGATATTTAATGGACAGTGTGCTATATTTTAATAGATAATCGGAGACATTATCAAACACTTTAAGTGTTTGATGAGAATCCTTGTTTGCTGTATTTAACAGCTATTTAATCTTTAGTTTTAAAATAATATTTAAATTGTCATATTTTATATAAATTGTCAACTTTTTGAATATGTGTTACAGAAAAATCAGAATGTAATATAAAAATTGGAATATAATATCAAAGTCATAATAAAAGGAAAAGCAAAACAAAGAAAAATGTCTACAGTTTCACTTATCCTGTGGAATATAACCACTGTATAATTTTAGTGTATATATTTATATATTAGAGAGACAGCAAAGAAATTGTAGAATTTCCTAGAGCTTTTAATTTGATACAGGGCACTTTGCATATCCAAAAATATAACATAGTATGCAATGTTTCTCAAATGTAGTTGACTGCCAAAACTCTTTCCTCAAAACTAATGTTAATATCACCAAGTACACTAGTATTCTATAAATGAATGTGCCCATAAGTATTACAACGTACTGCTTTAGATGTAAATCTGAGGATATCGCCTTTCATTTCTCCTTTGTTGAGGGTGCAGAATAGACTCAGATAATCTATTAATAATTTTTAAAATAAATAGAATCAACTTTTATATTGCTTTAATTATGTGTAATATGAGCTTCTTAGGTGGTGCTAGCGGTAAAGAACCTGCCTGCCGATGCAGGAGATATAACAGACGTGGATTTGATCCCGGGGTTGGGAAGATCCCCTGGAGGAGGGCATGGCAACCCACTCCAGAATTCTTGCCTGGAGAATCCCATAGACAGAGGATGAGGTGGGCTACAGTCCATTAGGTCATAAAGAGTTGGACATGACTGAAGCGACCTAGCATGCATATATGTAATGTACTTAGAGGGACTACACCCTCCAGCCCAGTGTGGAATTTCTCTTCTCACTTCTCCAGGTCACCCTGTTGTCTTTGGCAGGATAAAGGGCAAGAGGGGCCTGGAGGCAGCAGAAAGCCACAGTTCTCAGTCTCTGATGTCGGCTCGGGAAACCCACCAGAATGCGAGTCAGCCCAGGGTTTCTTTCTCACAAGCAGTGGTAGTAGGCACGGGGCAACATAAATTAATTAACACTGGCTGTGACCACACAGAAAGGAGGAAAAACAGGTGGTTTGATAATACTCCTTTTTATCCAGTTCACTTTGGTGCTAACAGAAGCACCCCACACTCATTTTCACTAGGTCTTAGTCCCTGCCTGATTCCTTGCAGTCTTCGTGGGATTGCCAAGCACAGTGCTCTGTGCTGGCTGACAGGTAGTTTGAAGAGGAGTCCTAGGGAGATAGTGGTTTCCATTTTCTGAAGACTACCCTGGTTCCTGTGCATTCTGAGGCCTGAGTGTTCCACTTGAACTCTGGGTACTTACCAGATCCTTCTAATAAATACCTTTTATTGTTTAAATAACTGAATGGTAGCAGGATTTGCCTCCCCCAAATATGGCACTTTGGCATAACGATTAACTTGAGATGAAAGCATCTGAGAAGAGCAGATACAAGAAAAGCTTTCTGTCCTCCCCTATTTGCCTAAATGCAGGATGTAAATTCGTAAATATATACCCCTACTCCTCTCTATCAGAAAGGTCAGAAGTTAATCACCAAGGCCATTCTAGACCCTTATCAGCCCAGAGAAGGCACCAGAGATACCTCCATAACGAACCTGGCTGAAATGAACTCTTATCCACCATTCATTTCCCCATCTGTTTGCCTTCCTGTAATCTATTGCCCCTAGAAACTAAAAATCATTTTATCTTGTCACTTCTCTACAAAATTATTGTTCTTTGCTAAGATATTTTATAGTCTCACCAGGTTCTCCCAAGTCTGTGAGGTACTTGTTAGTAAGCCTTTGTTTGTTTTCCCTACTTAACCTATCTTTTGTCAATTTCATTTGCAGGGTCCCAGCCAGTGAACCTAAGATGGGTAGAAGAAAAAGAAAAATTCCTTCCCCTGCGTAAGTCCAAGTCAGTTTTTCCTTCTGGCAGTCAAATAATAATAATAAACTTGGGGTGAGGGTAGGGATGGTATTACCAGAAAATCTACAGTAAGGTTTCAAAAGTAACAATTGGTTTTTGTTTTTCATTTGCTGTGTCTATATTCTCTACAGTGAATAAGGAATATTTGTCACTCTTATGATTTAATATGAATCAAGTTACTTTTAACACAAGCAGGATCAGAGACAGAGGTGGGCTAGGCACCTGGGACACACTGGTTACCAGAAGTGAGCTTAGTTTAGATCTGACTCTTTTGGGAGTTAAGGAAAAAGAGTTGGACAGGAAATATATGGGTTATTTGGTCTGATAAAAAGAAGCAAACATACTTTTCTAACAAGGCAAAGTTTTTCCTGGCACTGAATTTGAGGTGAAGTTTTGTATGTGTGGGTTCCTGTTTAAGGTACACTGGGTAATTTAATAGATACCTAAAATATGTTTTTGTAAAAGACAGAATGTTCTTCAGATGAATTTTTATATTAGTATGCTGTAAAAACTATGAGACTTATATTACATCTTAATATAGTAAAGACATTTCTGCAAGAGATCTAAATAAGAAGCTCAAGGTAAGTTTCATTCTCCAGATATGATCAAATGTAGGTAATAGATCCTGACTCTCACTCTCACCTACCTCAGAGCCAAATTTAGAATTTCATTGGTTTTTCCAAAGTTGATACAAATTCACATTACTGTAAAACATAGACATATTTATAATTAGTTTATGAGCCACATCTCTCACCAAACAATAGAAACTTAAATCAGACTCATCCTGTAGAGTTTGTTTCTTTTTCCAGTTACCCTTTTTTCTTCTTCTCTTCCCCCCCAAATGACAAATCCTCTCTGTTTTCCAGGTTTGACTTTTTTCCTTGACTGAGGACAATCCAGCTCTTGTCTATTTTATTCAATAAAACAAAAGCCTAGTTTCCACTTGTTGTTCTCAAGCAAGACCCTAGAGCCTTACCAACCTACCAAGAAAGGAGACCTGAAAGTCTTTTGCTTTCGACGTGGTGGTAGACAGGATACTCTCTTACAAAACACCTAGAATTTACAGAGAACACAATTTTGTTATATTGTTTGTATCACAGCAAATAGAGAACTTTCCAAAGGAAAAAACAACAACTCAATGAACCTCATGCCTCTGAGGAGGCAAATGAAGTGATAGTATCTGTCCTACAATCCAGAAACTAAGCTGTTAGGTCAATGACAAGCTAGAGGAGGGGTAGAAAGGGAGGAATGTCTACTCCTCCTGACGCTCCAAATATGGTTTAGAAGTGACTGCAGGTTTGCAGCAGTCCCAGGCTCCTGGAAGACATGAATAAAAATCATATTTGGAGGAAGTATCCTCAACTTGGGCCACAGATTTCAAGCAGATAAGTATCAACCAAATGTCAGCTTACAATCAAACATCACCAAAGCCACATAGATAAATGAAAAAAGAATGAGATTCCACACAAACAATAAACAAGTTTAGACCACCAAGACCTCCAGATTTTAGAATACCAGACAGGAACTATAAAATAGTTATGGATGAAATGCTTAAAGAAACAAAAAGATAAAATCACATTGATGTGATAGGTCAAAAGAGAATGCTACAAAATAGACTCGGGTGGCTATGAAAAAGAATTTAAAACTCACTGAGACCAAGCAGTAGCAATCCATTGCCAAAAAAAAAATATTTGGGGGAAGAATCAAATATTCACCAGCAATAGAATGGATACATTTCAGAGAATAGAATACCATACTTCAATAAAAACCAGAGCTATATGCAGTAATACAAATCCATCTCTCAATGCCAAATGAAAGAAACAACCTCCTCAAGAATACAAATAATAGAATTCCATATAGTTCTAAAACAAGCAAAATCAAGCTACAGTAATCAAAACCATGTGGTACTGGCATAAAGACAAACATATAGACAGATGGAATAGAATAGTGAGCCCAGAAATAAACCTTTGCATATATGCTCAAATGATTTTTAGTGGGGCAAAGAATAATCTTTTCAACAAATGGTACTGGGAAAACTGGCTATCTACATCCAAAAGAAAGAAGCTGTGCTCTTAACTAAAGCCATAAAAAATTAACTAAAAATGGATCAAAGATTTAAATGTAAGACTTAAAACCAAAGAACTGTTAGAACAAAGCATAAGGGAAAATTTCTATGACACTGGATTTGACAATGATTTCTTGACTATAATACCAAAAGCATGGACAATTAAAGTAAAAAATAGATTAATTTGACTACATCAAAATTAAAAACTTCCCTGTGTCAAAGGACAATAAAGTGAAAAGGCAGCCCATAGAATGGGAGGAAATATTTGTAAATCATATATCTGATATGGTGTTTCTCAAAAAATTAGAATTACCATTTGGCCCCACAATATGGGTATGTATACAAAGGAACTAAAAGAAGGGTATTGAAGGGATAATTGTACAACCATGTTCATAGTAACATTATTCATGGTAACCATAAGGTGAAAGCAACTCAAATGCCCCATTGACAGATAATCTGATAAACAAAATGAGGTGTAGACATACAAAGGAATATTGTTTGGCCTTATAAAGGTAGAAAATTATGACATATTGAACATGGATGAAACTTGAGGGTGTTATAGTATGTGAAATAAGCTAGCCACAAAAAGACAAATATTGTATCATTTCACTTATATGAAGTATTTAAAGTGGTCAATGTTGTTTAACAAGTGTAAAGTTTCCATTTAGCAAAATGAAACATTCAGGAGCTCTGTTGTACAGTGATGTACACTTAGAAATGGTTAAGATGGAAAATGTTATGTTACATGTATTTTACAATGTAACAATGTATTTTACCTGTATTTTAAAAAATTTTAGAGGACTAGCAAAATTACTATACTAGTTAGAGATGCACTTCTATGTGCATTTGTATGTGCATATGAGGAAATACAAAGGAAAACAATCATTATCAAGCAGTCAACACAATGATAATCTCTGGGAGAAGTATATCATAGGGAGGGGTGTATGCAATTTCTAGGCTGCTGGCAATATTCTGTTTCTAGACTTGAGTGATGTTTACATACATATTCACTTTGTAACTTTTCTTTAAACTGTTTATATATTTTATTCATACAAATGTTTTAATGTTTTTCTTTAAAATGTGTGTATACATATATATGTATATATACCACAAAGACTGGTGAATAAAACATATAAACAGTTTAAAGAAAAATTATGAAATGAATGTGTGTATATATGTATATGCTTGTATGTATATATATGCATACATATGTGTTCATTGATTTTTCCTGCTGTAGCTAATTACAGAAAAGTTAGTGGCTTTAAACAATATAAATTTACTATCTTTCACTTTGGAGGTCAAAAGTCTGAAATAAGATGTTGGCACGATTGTGTTTCTTCTGATGGCTCTGAGTGATCCATTTCCATGCCTTTTCTACCTTCTAGAGGCTGCCTGCACTCTTGGCTCATGGACCCAACATACATCTTCCCAACCAGCAGCCTAGCATCTTCCATTGTCTCTCTCTGCTTCTGTTGTCACATCACTTTTTCCTGATTCTGACCCTCCTGCCTCCCTTTTGCAAAGACTCCTGTGGTTACACTGAGCCCAACTGAATAATCCAGGATAATCTCCCATCTCAAGATCCTTAATTTAATTATACTTGCAGGGTGTCTCTTGCTGTGCAAGGTAATAGTATCATATTCACAGATTCTAGGGATTAGAATGTGGGCATCTTTGGAAAGTCATTGTTCAGCAAATTTAATCAGCAAAGTGATTAATTTTTTGGGGACAATTTGTGCATTTGTTATTAAGTTTTGAGAGTTTTTCATATGTTTTAGACTTAATACAGAAATGTGCTCTGCAAATATTTTCTCCTGTTATGAGCTTTGTCTTTTCATTTTCTTAATGGTGTCTTTTGAGGAGCAGAGTTGCTAATTTAAAAGAATTCCAATCTGTTTTTTTTACGGATCATGATTTGCTGCCATATTTGAGAAATCTTTGCCTAATCTAAGGTCTCAAAATTTTTTTCCTATTTTTCTTCTGCAAGTTTTTTAATTTTCAGTTCGGTTCACTCGCTCAGTTGTGTCTGACTGTTTATGACCCCATAGACTGCAACATGCCAGGCTTCCCTGTCCATAGGCTTCACATTTAGAGCTGTTATCTATTCTTAGTTACTTTTTATAAAAGGTATGAGGCATAGGTCTTAATTTTTTTCAAGATTCAACCATATGGTATCACTTATATGTGGAATCTAAAATATGACACAAATGAACTTATCTAGAGACCACAGACTTGTGGTTGCCAAGGGAGGGGGATGGGGAAGGGACAGAGCTGGAGTTTGGGGTTATCAGATGCACACTATTACATGTAGGATGGAAGGACAACAAGGCCCTACTGTATAGTACAGGGAACTATAGTCAATGGATGATGCAAAGACTAAAGCAGAATGAGAATTAATTAGCTGTAGTAGTGGCTGGTATTGGATGTTCTATATTAGCAGCCTCTTGGCCACGGAATTCCTTCCCGAACACCAAGATTTCTCTCTTCATGTATGACAAGGCAACTATAATGAAGATAAAAATTGTATTTGTGTTCAACAAAACAAAAATCCACAAGCAGACAATTCCCCAAAATCGTATCAACAACAAGTACAAATACCTTCTATAGAAACCAGTTTGTGATGATAAATATTCTTTTCTCTGCCACTTTTTCAAATGTTTAAATAAAGGATTTATTAGAGACGCTGCACAAGAATAAGACTGACTTACATTGCGCTGTTTGTTTGAGGAGTTATATGAGAAGACCTGAACTGAACAGTACAATTTTTATTTATCCCAATGATATTTAAATACAGTTCAGTGTCTTAGAATATTGCTTGTTTGGCCAGTCCTTTAACGCAGCTCTTTGCTTCTGTGTCTCTTCTCAGATTTCTACAATGGAAAGAGATTTCCCTCTTATTATTATACTCTAATATTTTGTTCTTATATGGTTGAAATTTGGGATAGCAGGGAAATGAAACACGAGTTCTGAAAACACACTGGACCTTTAAATGCTTAAGAATTATTTTCATGTCTACTTTTGCCTTTTTTGTTTTCCATTGTGCATTTTTTTAAATAAGTGGTGACTTGTAGGTTTGTATGGATAATTTCTAAATGGACAGTCTCAAATGCTAAATGCTACAGGATCAAGATGGGACAACATAAGTCCTAGCACTAGATAGAAGATCTGGGCTTCAGTCCTAGCTTTGACACCTAATAGCCTTTAGAGAGTTTCTTAGTCTCACTGAGCCTCAGATTTCCCTTCTGCAAAATGGAGATAATGATAGCTTCCCGGGTGCACAGACTAGGCACTTTTTAAACCTAGTTATATAAGGGAGGCCTTGGAGGGTTGAAAGCGGGGCAGAATTCTGGGCTGGATCCTCAGGCATGGATGGGATGCTTTCTCTGACTTTTGCTTTTCACCAGCTTTTTTGTCCCTGTAACGAAGTAGTATCCCTTCCCTACCCCCTTGCCTGCTTTTGCTGTTACCATGGTGATCCAGGTTCTATATAGCCAAAGTCTGTAATAGGACAGATTGGTTTTGTGATCTGTGAAATCTCACTCTCTAAATTAAGGACCAGGCTGTGGCAGCAGCAGTATCAACATGGTGTTGGGTAGAGCTTCTGCGATCTCCCAGTCACATATAAGGTGGGGAAGCTAGTGCCAGCCTGGCTTAGTGCCAGGCAACTCCTGGATGTCTGGGTTAATCAGAAGGGGCTGTCTTCTGTTTGTTTTTTAAGTTTTTATTGGAGTACAGTTGATTTACAATGTTGTGTGAATTTCTGCTACAAAGCAAAGTGATTTAGTTATACAAATGTTCACTCTTTTTTAGATATTTTTTTTCCCTTACAGGCCATTACAGAGTATTGAGTAGAGTTCCTTGTGCTATACAGGAGGTTCTTACTAGTTATCTTATATATATATGTATATATAATTTATATATAGATATGTATAGGTATATGGAGAAGGAAATGGCAACCCACTCCAGTATTCCTGCCTAGAGAATCCTGTGGACAGAGGGAGCCTGCTGGGCTGTCGTTTATGGGGTCGCACAGAGTCGGACACAACTGAAGTGACTTAGCAGAAGCAGCAGCATGTATAGATATATAGATATGTGTAGATATGTGTAACCTGCCAAGTTCCTTTTCAGGCAAGAATACTGGAGTGGGTAGCTGTCCCCTCCTCCAGGGGATCTTCCCAACTTAGGGATCCAGCCCAGGTCTCCCACATTACTGGCAGATTCTTTGCCAGCTAAGTCACCAGGGAAGCCCAAGAATACTGGAGTGGGTAGCCTACCTCTTCTGTAGGAGATCTTCCTGACCCAGGAATTGAACCAAGATCTCCTACACTGCAGGTGGATTTTTTACCAGCAGAGCTCCCAGGGAAGCCCTTTTTATATCTAGTAGTGTGTATATGCCAGTTCTCAATTTATCGCTCCCTACTCCCTTATCCCCTGGTTGCCATAAATTTCTTCTCTACATCTATAACTCTACTTCTGTTCTGTAGATAAGTTCATTTATACCCTTTCAGGAGGTGTTTCTTCTGAACTGATAAGATACAGCCATTGGAAGATTGCCATTAGCTTGTTTCTTTTTCCTTCAGTTTCTTTTTTTTTTTTTTTTTACATCACATTCCTTTGTGTTCTGCCCTTTCTACCATAAAGGCCTGCTCTCAGCTCATTTGTTCTTACTCAGCTGACATAGTAGAAGTTGTGTAGTGGGCCTTAAACATAGAGGTTCTTATAATTGACTTCAGAAAACTTTTGTATTATGGAAAATTTCAAACATTAAAAAGTAGACACTACATACTTATCACCCAACCTCAATAATTATCCATTCATAGTCAGTGTTTACCCCACTGCAATTTCACTTTCACCCATATTTTTGAAATGAACTCCAGAAATTATATCACTTAGTCAGAAGCCCTAAAAGATAAGAACTGGTGTGTCTATGTGTATAAAACATGACCACAATATCATCATATCATTTAAATTGATCTAGTAGATACTCTTGGAGAAATTATGAAGAATAAAATTGACTTGTACTTCCTCTCAAGGAGATTTAACTGCAACAAGAATTTTTCTCCTGTAATGAAAAAAATGTAGAAAATTAAACAAAATATATGACACTATTTCCAGACAGTGGATGGCAGGTAGCATAGGACTGTGGAATACACAGAAGGGAAGCTCAACGGCTGTCCCAGCTTGGTGTCTACAGCCACTTCCAGGCCATAGAGCTGGAAGGAGAATGGGAAGAGTGCTTAGTGGCCTCCAGTGGGACTGAGGAGCAGAGATCAGCATTAGTGGAAACTGGCTAGAATGTACAGTACAGGGTATCAGTGAGGAGGGGTTTGGGGAGAGAGAGTGAGAGAGAACACTCTGGTTATCTGCAGGGCAGTCCTCGAGAATATTTGGCTGATGACTGAATCTGTGTGGGATGAAATCCCATGAGACCAGGACAGAACCACCAGAAAGCAGAAGGCTGAATAACTCCTGGAGCTCAAGGGCAGTGGGGAGGCGGGGGGTGGGGAAGCGGGAGTGGTTTGCACTGTTACCAGCCAGACTGGAAGAACCTTGTAATATTTGCTGCTTTTTAGTTGGACTTTACCTTTGATTTTGGGGAGCAAGCAGTGCTTGCTTCTGTAGACATGGGCCAAAGTCTACAGAAAACTTGTATAGACAAGCATTGTCTGATTTAGAGTCTGATTAAAGAACCCATCCTATGATAACCAGTTAGTAGGAAGCTATCAAATCACATGATCTTTCTGAGTGATATAAAGATAGGCAATGCTGTTACCCTATCTTTTAAGTTTATTTCTCAATGATTTTCTAACAACTCTTGGATCATCTGTAAGTTTCTCCTCATCTGTCCCATTTGTTACATAGGGAATAGAAAAAAAGCTTTCTCTGCTTCAATAGATATACTTTTAGTTGTTAAGAAATAGGAGTGTTTTTTGTTCTCTATGATCAGAGAGCTTAACACAAGCTCCTTCAAAGCCATTACTTTTTGTCAGCATCCCTTCCCTCACAAATTATTGACTGACATTCAACAGTTTCTTGAATTGAAGACCAATATGATTAGTTACTCTTGGTACATTACTTTCCAACCTGCTGTCTTGGTGGGATCACTGTGACTCTGTGTGTTACATATTTGCCTGTCTACTGCATCCCACCCCCAGCTTTGTTCAGAGCCTTTTAAAATTTTTCTTACTGTGGCATGTTTATGCCCTCAGAGAACTAGAACACTATACTACTGAAAGCAAATCACGGAGCTATCCTAGTAATATCAGCTTTGAGACTTTTCTAGTTCAAAGTAATTATTGCTGCTGATACACAACCTTGATTAGTCATTTACATATTTGTATATTTGGAACTGTTTTCCAAGAAGAATCTCTGTCCTGACATAAAAAAATTCTGCAACCACCAAATGCAGAAGTTAGCCTGTGCAGATGGAAGCAATATAATTTTTTTTTGCACAAAGGACAGCACGCAGTGTCACTATTGTGTACCCTGCACTTTTTCACTTACCAATATATTCATTCATCTATTAATTTATTCTTTAAATACTATTTATAGAACTTTAATGTGTGCCAGGTGCTGTTCTAGACGCTGAGCACACAGCCTGCTCTTTAGTGCTCTGTCCGTCTACCAGGAGAAGCTCCAGGTTCAGACTGGATAATCCAACTGACTGGACTCAATGAGACTGAGTCTAGTATGCTAAGCTTACTCTGTCCATAGAAACAGGTCCTGGAAAGCAACACGCAAAGCATCTTCAGGTTCATCAGTGATCCAACTGGGAGTGCAAACATAGTTTCCATGAACAAAGTCAGAAGATCTGTGATTCATCCTGAAACAGAAATTTTCTGCTCTAGTTCCCCTCCTGTCTCTCTATATGATTCTGGACATGTCAGTCCAAGGCTTGAGTGCCTGCTTCTTCCTCAGTAAACAAGTCAGAAAACAAAAACGTAGTATGTAGCAGTCCATCTTTATGAAAGGAAGTAGCCCTGTGAGTAAGCAAACCCAAGATCAATTCTGCAAGCAAGCCTGCTGGTCACCCTTTCTTCACACGCACACATGTGAGGGGGAGACAGACAAAACAGATTATTGTAAGAACAGTGTTATGATGACCAAGAAGGAGAAAGAAATGGAGAATGATGCAAGGTGCTACTTTATACTTCAATGAGCAGAGTTCTTGCATACTTCTTATTTGCACACAGGTAAGTATATCCATAGGATTTTTGCTCAGAAACAGATTTGCTGGGTCAAAGAGTATGTGCTTTGGGAAATTTTCATAAATATAGCTAAATTTCCTTCTGTGGAATTTGCTCTCCTTTAGACTCCTAGCCACCACGTGCCTTTTCCCCTACACTTTCATCAACTCAAGGTGCCATCTAAATTTTGATTCTGAGTCATCTCATAGGTAAAGAATAGCTCTCATCTCTCTTTGGTGATTCCTTTTATGGGTTCACATATTTTTCATATGTTTAGGAAAGCATTTGAACTCCCTTTCCTGTTTATGTTCTCTGCCCATTTTCTGTGGTCTCTACATTTATTTTTTTGTGTGAAGGAAATAAGTCTTTTGTCTGGGATGTGTAGTACAATGTTTTTTGACTTGACACATCTTTTTGCTTTGTATGTGAAGCTTTTCTCACACAAAGTTTTTAAAAACTTTTATGTAATTAAATCCATCAATCTCTTATGGCATCACTACTCTAGGATGATAAAAATAATCTTCCCTTGTGTTTTCTGAAGAGACTTTCTTGATATCATTTTTAATATTTATATTTTGATCCATCTGGAATTCATTGAGATATAAGGTGTGAAATGTAGAATCTAAATGTATCTGCTTTTTTCTACATGGCTATCACCATTTTGATTTATTGAATAATGTCTTATTTCAGAGGATATACATCTGCTCCTAATTGATCAGCTAGAATATATACACTTAAGTCCTTTGCCAAAGACTATAATCTTAAATTTTTATCTTAAGCACTTTGATGAAAGATGATTTACATGCACAATTGCTTAAAGAATATTCCTCTGAGATTTTACATATGTATGTGTGCATGTGTGTGTTTTCAAGTGTTATTTATGGATTATGACAGACAGGTTTATATATAGCTCCTACTGTTTTAACACCTTTTTGAAGGTATTTCTGTATCTCAGATTTGTTGAGAAATTTTAAGAAATTGCTGTCCAGAACACAAGATTGCATTTATTGTAGGAATATTTTATTCAGGAACTTCTATATAAAGAAAATTGAACACCAAAGAATTGATGCTTTTGAAGTGTGGTATTGGTTCTCCAATACTCTTGAGAGTCCCTTGGACAGCAAGCAGACCCAACCAGTCCATCCTAAAGGAAATCATCCCTGAGTATTCATTGGAAGGACTGATGCTGAAGCTGAAACTCCAATTCTTTGGCCACCTGATGCGGAGAGCTGACTCATTGGAAAAGACCTGGATGCTGAGAAAGACTGAAGGTGGAAGGAGAAGGGGATGACAGAGGTTGAGATGGTTGGATGGCATCATCGATTCTCTGGACATGTGTTTGAGTAGACTCCAGGAGTTGGTGATGGACAGGGAGGCCTGGCGTGCTGCAGTCCATGGGGTCACAAAGGGTTTTTCTCAACCGAGTGACTGAACTGAACTGATAGAAAAATACACAGTAAGCATTTTAAAAAAATAAAGAATCAATGATTAAGTTTTGTTTCTTCTGTTGATATGGTGGCTCTTTTGGGAGGCTGATGTGAATTTAATGATTGATTTCTCTTGGCTGCCAAGCACCAGAGCTTAAGGTGACTGTATGCAGCCTTAGGCTATGGAAAGAGGTAGACCTGGATCAAATCTCAGCCCATCATTCTTATGAGCTGAGATGCCTTGGGCAAGCCATGTATTTGTGTATGTATGTATATATGTATTTTCTGAAGGTTCTCATTTATTTTTATGAATAATGTTTGTCCTTTAAGTATTTTTATTGAAGTATATTTGACTTACAATGCTTCAGGTGTACAGCAAAGTGATTCAGTTATATACATATTTTTTCATTATAGGCTAATACTAGATATTGAATATAGTTCCCTGTGGTCTGCAGTGAACTACCCGTCTCCCTTCTTTTCCCTTTGGTAACTGTAAATTGTTTTCTGTGTCTATTTCTATTTTGTAAATAGTCATTTGTATCTTTTTTAGATTCTATATATGTATTCGTGGGTGTGTTAGTCACTCAGTCATGTCTGACTCTTTGCAACCCCATGGATTGTAGCACATTAGGGCTCCTCTGTCCATGGGATTCTCCAGGCAAGAATACTGGAGTAGACTGCCATTTCCTACTCCAGATAAGATTCTGTGTATAAGTAATGTCATATTATAATTGTCTTTGTCTGATTTACTTCACTTAATATGATAATCTGTAGGTCCTTGGGCAAGTCATTTAACATCTCTGTGCTGGCCTCCTCATCTGTAAGCCAGGAATAATAATCACATTTGCCTTGTTAGATTGGGAGGATTAGATGAGATGAAAATAAATGAAGGTTTTAGCACAATGCCAAAACATAGTAAGCATTCAATAAAACTTATCTTATTATTGTTGTTATTGATCAAATGTTTAGAAACTTGCCCTTTGAAAAATGGCTTATAGCATTTGGAAGATTAACATAAATCTTAGATGCATTGACCTCTGTCCTTCCCAGGAAGAGGGGAATTATTTCTCTTTTGCTATCATCTTTAACATCAGAAACTGGGGGCTTGAAAAAGTTAAACAAAGCAAATGTGAGTGAGTCCTATCCATTTCACAGAATTACAGAATCTAGGTGTCAAAAAACAATTTGTATGGTATGTGATCCAGTTTTCCTTTCCAGAGTTATTTGCTAAATATTTAAATAAACCTCAATTTTAACTTTTTTCCCTGTGAGACTAAGATGTCTTTTAAAGAAATGGGAAGTCAGTTTGAATCAGAATGAAATATACACTTACTATTTCTAAAGTGTCAAATATTTTCAGGACCAAGTCATGATCTGATATATTTGGTTTAAATTCTGTTGGAAAATAGTTTCCTCTATCTTTTATGGAAGGTTAGCTGCTAGAAGGCCCGTGATCTCACTGTGCTCTTGGCACCGACTGAGGTCAGGTTCCCACTGTGGTCCTGTGCGGTCAGGCAGTGCTCAGCACTGCTGCAGAGAAGGCATTCTGCTGACCCGGGAATAGCAGCTCTGAGCTGATGATGTCAGTAACTTTTAAAATAGCTTATTTAAAAACCTCTTCAGTGACGTCAGCTACACTTAATGCCACTTAGCTCATCGGGACATGGGCAAGAAATGTAAGAAGGATCGGTGACAACTGGAACTCCAAGCAGCTGTGTCTTCAGAAGCCCATTTTAGGAAAGAACTTGTCTGAACAAGTAGAAGATGGAAGATACCCTTGGTATCCAATGACTGTGATGCAGATATAGAACTTGTGTAGCCCCAGTCCTACAAGCCTGGGAAAATGAAGCTACCCAACAACAGTTGCACGTGGTATTTCTTGAGCTCTGCACATACTTTCAGTGATGTGAGCTTTGGCTCCCTTCCCTGGTCCCCTGTGTATTTTGGAAATTATGCAGTTGATTCACGTGGACTCATGGACAGCCCTATCAGTTACTGTGGATTTCCCCTGTTGGCCCTTCTTACCATTGTCTTCGCTGCCACTGCAGCAGGTGATGCCTGCCTACGTCTGCTGCATCCATCTAGGCCAGGGAGACGTAATGCCAAGGATGCTGACGTCTGCACTGAGAGCACGTTCCCTACTTGCAGAGGCTGCTGCTGCCATTCCCTTAAAAGCTGTGCTTGGTCTTCTGGAGCCTTTGGTGTAGCTGAAGCAACACCAAAGCAGAGGGCATTTTGACATTTGTTAATGCTATTCGTCTGTTAATTGGACACCAAAGCTATATTCTCAAATCTTCAGCACTCTGTACCTGTTACTAATGAAATTCTTATGGACCATTATTAAACATGCTCTTATTAAAAATGAGACAGTTGATTCCACAGCACCTAGATCATCACAAAACTCAACACTTTTCAGCCCAAAGTTCCAAATTTGTTGTGCAAAAATTATCACATAAGGTTTTGAACTGGTTTGCATCCTGTTTTTTCTACTTATTTCTGTTGAATACCTTTATTCAGTCTGTCTGGGCTTCATAATTCATTTGACCAACTTTTATTCTTGCACATTTAGATTTTGCCCTAATTTCTCATTCCTATTGTCCCCTGGTATCCATGGGGATTGGTTTCAGGACCACACCTCAGATACCAAAATTGGCAGAAGCTCAAGTTCCTTATATAAAATGGGATAATATTTTCATACAGCCTATGCATATCTTCCTGAATACTTTAATCATCTCTGAATTACTTATAATTCCTAATACAATGTAAATGCTATGTGAATAGTTGCCAGTACTTAGCAAATTCAAGTTTTACTTTTTAAAGTTTTCTGGAATTTTTTTTCTGAGTGTTTTTTTTATCTGCAGTTGATTGAATCCTTGAATTTGGAACCTGTGGATATAGAGGGCCATATTATAAACCATGCTGCAAAGAACATCCTCATGGTTATATTTCCCCCCACATGCTAATGCGTGCTAAGTCGCTTCAGTCATGTCTGACTCTTTGCAACCCTATGGATTGTAGCCTTCCAGGCTCCTCTGTACATGGGTTGCCATACCCTCCTCAAGGGTATCTTCCTGACCCAGGGATGGAACCTGCATCTCTTACATCTCGTGCATTGGCAGGCAGATTCTTTACCACTAGTGCCACCTGGGAAGCCCTGAGTCAAAGGAGTTTATTTTTTTTAAGGCTTTTGCTACACGTGATCTAGTTTGCCTCTCCAATGGTGGGACTGATTTACATTCCTACCATGCTCTTGACAACTCCTTAAAGTTCATTAAAATAAATGTTTATTGCATTAATACACAAGCAGGAATACATGTACTTCATAACAAGTTCAAATGATAAAGCAGTGATTAAACTGTAAAGTGAAAGCTTTCCAATTTCCCTAATTTCCTGAAACACTTTGGATTATGTTAACCAGGCTCTTCGCTGTGAAAGTGAGGAGTACTAACCACTGGACCACCAAACAATTCTCAATGTTTTAACAGTTTTGTGTGTTTCCTTCTGCTTTCCTGACCAGTGTACCTGCAAGAAGACAGTTCTGAGAGTTTAGCGTCTACCTTCTCTGATGTGATGAAAACAACTCTGTTGAAATATTAATATAAAATCCCTGCTTTTAATGGGAAACACTTAAAACATTAATTCACCTTCTTTCATTCTATATTTATCTCATTCCTTTCTGTACTGTCTGAAAAGTATACTGGTTTGTATAATCTAAAAAAAATTTTTTTTTATTTAGGGCTTCCCTTGTAGCTCGGTCGATAAAGAGTCTGACTGCAATGCAGGAGACCTGGGTTCGATTCCTGGATCAGGAAGAACCCCTGGAGAAGAAATTGGCAACCCACTCCAGTATTCTTGCCTGGAGAGTCCCATGGAGAGAGGAGCCTGGCAAGCTACAGTCTATGGGTTGCAAAATGTTGGACACAACCAAGCAACTAAGCACACAGCACATCAGGTCTTAGTTGCAGCATGAAGTATCTTCCATGCAGTGCTCAGGTTCTCTAGATGTGGCTCATGGGCTTATTTTCTCTAAGGTATGTGGGATCTTAGTTCCCCCACCAAGGACTGAACCCATGTCCCATGCATTGCAAGGTGGATTCTTAACCACTGGACCATGAGTGAAGTCCCTGGTTTGTACTATTTTGAAAATCCAATCAATCCTTGAGTTTATTTACACATATGTTAGAAACAGCATGACTGTTGAGGGATGTCACCTGTTACCCAAAACTATAAAAAAGAAATTTATTATATTATTGTAATGTATGCATATTATAGAGTGCTGAGAAAACTGTTAGAAATTTAGTTGAGGATTTTTCTGTTACTATCTAGAGTTAAGGACAAGAGATCATATTGTACCTTGTTTATCTAATCTGCAAAAAGCAGGAGTTCCATCCCTAAGATTAGGGGTGGGTAAATGGCACATGGGCTAAATTGTCACCTGGTTTTAAATGAACTGCAAGATAATAATGTCTTTTACATTTTTTATAGTAAAATAAAAAAGATTAATATTTAATGATGGGCTTCCCTGGTGGCAGTGGTGGTAAAATAGCGTGCCTGCCAATACAGGAGATGCCTGAGACAGGGGTTGCATCCCTGGGTCAGGAAGATCCCCTGGAGGAGGGCATATCAACCCACTCCAGTATTCTTTTTGGAGAATTCTATGGTCAGAGGAGCCTGGCAGTCTACAGTACATAGGGTTGCAAAGAGTCGGCCATGACTGAAGCAACTGAGCACACTGGTAATATTTAATGAGACAAGAACGTGATATGAAATACAATTTCAGAGTTCACATAGAAAATTGTATTGGCACAGGACTTCCCTGGTGACTCAGTGGTAAAGAATCCACCTGCCAATGGAGGAAACATGGGTTTGATCCCTGATCTGGGAAGATCCCACATGCCACAGATCAACCAAGCCCCTGGGCCACCATTAATGAGCCTGTGCTCGAGATCCAGGGTGCCACAACTACCGAGCCCATGCCATAACTACTGAAGCCCGTGTGCCCTAGAGCCTGTGCTCCACAACAAGAGAAGCCACCACAATGAGAAGCCCTTGCAGTGCAACTAGAGAGTAGACCCCACTCACTGCAACTAGAGAAAGCCCTCACAGCAAGGAAGACCCAGCACAGCCAAAACTAAATAAACAAATACAATTATTATTTTTTTTAAAGAAAATTTTATTGGCACACAGCTACACTCATTCATTCATGTATTGTCAGTGGTGGGTTTTGTGCTACAAAGGAGAGCTGAGTAGTTGTAGCACAGACCATATGGCTCCTACCACCTGAAATATTGGGCTGCCCAAAGAGTTTGTTCAGGTTTTGCTTGACAAAATCTTATGGAAAAATTTGAATGAACTTTTTGGCGAATCCAATATTTACTATCTGGCCTTCTATAGAAAAAGTGTATCAAGCCCTGGTTTACATTTTCAAACGTAAAAATAGATGAAATTTCACCACTAAGAGAACACATCTGTTTGTTAATTTAAAGATGAATGATCAACAGTATTTCAATTTAAAAAGGACAGATACAGTCAAAGAATAAAATGTATAAATATTAAGAAAAACTAAGATAAGTGATTTTTAGACAGAAATCAGAGAATCTGCAGTGCAGACCACAAGTGAAATCTTGGCAAGTAGAAGATATTTTTCTTAGATGGAGCAATGGTCCTTTATGGGATACACAAGTTGAAAAGCATACGATCTTTGGGGTAAACAATTAATTTCCCTCACATCATGTGTTTACATTTTGAGAGATACCAACTACATTGTTCTTCAGAGAAATTTCTACTAATTTATATTTTTACTTAATAATATAGGAAAGTGCACTCATGATTTCACCAATATGAAAAAAATTCAAGTCTGTGGGCAAAAAATGGCACATTCTAATTGTTTTAAGTTGTGTTTTATTTTTTAATTGAAGTGGAGTTGATTTTGGGGCTTCCCAGATGGTGCGAGTGGTGAAGAACCCACCTGTTAATGCAGGAGACACACGTTTGATCCCTGGGTAGGAAAGATCTCCTGGAGGAGGAAATGGCAACCCACTCCAGTATTCTTGCCTAGAAAATCCCATGGACAGCAGAGCCTAGCAGGCTACAGTCCCTGGCATTGCAAAGAATCAGACATGACTGAAGTGACTCAGCACCTAGCGTAGTTGATTTACAATACTGTGTTACCTTGAGGTGTTCAGCAAAATGATTTGGTTATACATATATTTGTATCTATCTATATTCTTTTTATTTTTCAGATTTTTTTGAAGTATAGTTTTGTAAGATATTGAATATAGTTCCCTGTGCTACATAGCTAAACTTGGCTGTTTCTTAAGTTGCATTACTAAAATTACTAAAATTACTACTGAGGTGATAAGTGTTTCATTCCTATTCGTCACTTATATTTATTGATTTTGTGAAATGTCTTTTTAATATCTTTTGCCCATTTTTTCTCTTGGACTTTCTTCCTACCTGGCTGGTAGGAGACCTTTTTATATTACGAAGAATAACTTTTGTGCTTGTGCATGTGCTTAGTCGCATCCGACTCTTTGCAACTCCATGGACTGTAGTGTAGTCCACTAGGCTCCTCTGTACATGTAATTTTCCAGACAAGAATACTGGAGTGAATTGCCATTTCCTTCTTCAGGGGATCTTTCTGACCCAGGGGTCGAACCTGCATCTCTTGAGTCTGCTGTATTGGCAGGTGGAATTCTTTACCACAAGCGCCACTGTATTTCATACTTATATTTAATAATAAGAAGAAATTAAGTAAATATACTTAATATTTCATACTTATTTAAAATATTTTTCCAGGCTGTTATTTATGCTTTAACTTACAAAAATTTATTAAGCACTTACGATTATACATAGCAGATACTCACCTAAAAGCTGTGCATACATTACATCATTTACATCCCATAGCGAGTATATGAGGGGTGGACTATCATTTATTTCTTTAAAATTTATTTTATTGAAAAATAGTTGATTTACAATTGATGTTCATTTCTGCTGTGCCGTTAAGTGATCCATTTATACATACAAATACATTCTTTTTAATATTCTTTTCCATTGTGGTGCTGTGGTTCACGGGGTCACAAAGAGTTGGACATGACTGAGCGACTGAACTGAACTAAACTGGACTGCAGCACGCCTGGCCTCTCTGTCCATCACCAACTCCCAGAGTCCACCCAAACCCATGTCCATTGAGTTGGTGATGCCATCCAGCCATCTCGTCCTCTGTCGTCCTCTTCACTTCCTGCCCTCAAACTTTCCCAGCATCAGGGTCTTTTCACATGAATTGGCTCTTTGCATGAGGTGGCCAAAGTATTGGAGTTTCAGCTTCAACATCAGTCCTTCCAATGAACACCCAGGACTGATCTCCTTTAGGATGGAATGGTTGAATCTCCTTGCAGTCCAAGGGACTCTCAAGAGTCTTCTCCAACACCACAGTTCAAAAGCATTAATTCTTTGGTGCTCAGCTTTCTTCACCGTCCAACTCTCACATCCATACATGACTACTGGAAAAACCATAGCCTTGACTAGGTGGACCTTTGCTGACAAAGTAATGTCTCTGCTTTTTAATATGCTGTCTAGGTTGGTCATAACTTTCCTTCCAAGGAGTAAGCGTCTTTTAGTTTCATGGCTGCAATCACCATCTGCAGTGATTTTGGAACTCCAAAAAATAAAGTCAGCCACCATTTCCACTGTTTCCTCATCTATTTTCTATGAAGTGATGGGACTGGATACCATGATCTTAGTTTTCTAAATGTTGAGCTTTAACTCAACTTTTTCACTCTCTTCTTTCACTTTCATCAAGAGGCTCTTGCCATAAGGGTGGTGTCATCTGCATATCTGAGGTTATTGATATTTCTACAAGCAATCTTGATTCCAGCTTGTGCTTCCTCCAGTCCAGCGTTTCTCATGATGTACTTTGCATAGAAGTTAAATAGCAGGGGGACAATATACAGCCTTGATGTACTCCCTTTCCTATTTGGAACCAGTCCGTTGTTCCAGGTCCAGTACTAACTGTTGCTTCCTGACCTGCATACAGGTTTCTCAAGAGACAGATCAGGTGGTCTGGTAATTCCCATCTCTTTAATAATTTTCCAGTTTATTGTGGTCCACACAGTCAAAAGCTTTGGCATAGGCAATAAAGCAGAAATAGATGTTTTTCTGGAACTCTTTTGCTTTTTGATGATCCAGTGGATGTTGGCAATTTGATTTCTGGTTCCTTGGCCTTTTCTAAAACCAGCTTGAACTTCTGGAAGTTCATGGTTCACGTATTGCCGAAGCCTGGCTTGAAAAATTTTGAGCATTACTTTACTAGCGTGTGAGATGAGTGCAATTGTGTGGTAGTTTGAGCATTCTTTGGCATTGCCTTTCTTTGGGACTGAAATGAAAACCGACCTTTTCCAGTCCTATGGCCACTGCTGAGTTTTCCAAATTTGCTGGCATATTGAGTGCAGTACTTTCACAGCATCATCTTTTAGGATTTGAAATAGCTCAATTGGAATTTCATCACCTTCACTAGCTTTGTTCATAGTGATGCTTTCTAAGGCCCACTTGACTTCTCATTCCAGGATATCTGGCTCTAGGTGAGTGATCACACCATTGTGATTAACTGGATTGTGGCAATCTTTTTTGTACAGTTCTTCTGTGTATTGTTGCCACCTCCTCTTAATATCTTCCACTTCTGTTAGGTCCCTACCATTTCTCTCCTTTATTGAGCCCATGTTTGCGTGAAATGTTCCCTTGGTATCTCTAATTTTCTTGAAGAGATCTCTAGTCTTTCTCACTCTATTGTTTCCCTCTATTTCTTTGTGTTGATCTCTGAGGAAGGCTTTCTTTTCTCTCCTTGCTATTCTTTGAAACTCTGCATTCAAGTGGGAATATCTTTCCTTTTCTCCTCTTCTTTTCACAGCTATTTGTAAGGCCTCCTCATTCAGCCATTTTTCTTTTTTGCATTTCTTTTTCTTGGGGATGGTCTTGATCCCTATCTTCTGTACAATGTCACAAAGCTCCATCCATAGTTCATCAAGCACTCTGTCTATAGATCTAGTCCCTTAAATCTATTTCTCACTTCCACTATATAATCTTAAGGGATTTGATCTAGATCATACCTGAATGGTCTAGTGATTTCTCCACTCTCTTCAATTTAAGTCTGAATTTGGCAATAAGGAGTTCATGATATGAGCCACAGTCAGCTTCTGGTCTTGTTTTTGCTGACTGTATAGAGCTTCTCCATTTTTGACTGCAAAAAATATAATCAATTGGATTTTTGTGTTGACCATCTGGTGATGTCCACATGTAGAGTCTTCTCTTGTGTTGTTGGAAGAGGGTGCTTGCTATGACCAGTGCATTCTCGGCAGAACTCTATTAGCCTTTGCCCTGCTTCATTCTGTACTCCAAGGCCAAATTTGCCTGTTACTCCAGGTGTTTCTTGACTTTCTACTTTTACATTCCAATACCCTATAATGAAAAGGACATCTTTTGGGGTTGTTAGTTCTAGAAGGTCTTGTAGGTCTTCATAGGACCATTCAAATTCAGCTTCTCCAGTTACTGGTCAGGTCAGAGCCTTGGATTACCATGATATTGAATGGTTTGCCTTGGAAATGAACTGAGATCATTCTGTTGTTTTTGAGACTGCATCCAAGTATTGCATTTCGGACTCTTTTGTTGACTATGATGGCTACTCCATTTCTTCTAAGGGATTCCTGCCCACAGTAGTAGTAGAATGGTCATCTGAGTTAAATTCACCCATTTCAGTCCATTTTAGTTTGCTGATTCCCCTAATGTCAACGTTCACTCTTGCCATCTCCTATTTGACCACTTCCAATTTGCTTTGATTCATGGACCTAACATTCTAGGTTCCTATGCAGTATTGCTCTTTACAGCATCGAACCTTGCTTCTATCATCAGTCACATCCACAACTGGGTGTTGTTTTTGCTTTAACTCCATCCCTTCCTTCTTTCTGGAGTTATTTCTTCACTGATCTCCAGTAGCATATTGGGCACCTACCAACCTGGGGAGTTCATCTTTCAGTGTCCTATCTTTTTGCCTTTTCATATTGTTCATGGGGTTCTCAAGGCAAGAATACTAAAGTGGTTTGCCATTCCTTTGTCCAATGGACCACATTCTGTCAGACCTCTCCACCATGACTCAGCCATCTTGGGTGGCCCCACATGGCATGGCTTAGTTTCACTGAGTTAGACAAGGCTGTGTTCCATGTAATCAGGTTGGCTAGTTTTCTGTGATTGTGGTTTCAGTCTGTCTGCCACAGTCCATGTGGTTGTAAAGAGTTGGACATGACTGAGTGACTGAATTGAACTGAATATAAATATATAATATATATTATATTTAAATATAAATTATGAAATAATTATATATATAATTATATAAAGTAATAATAAATGTATATATATTAGGGTATTTTTGCCTTATAGAATGCTATATAAAGGTATAAAAATGAATATATATATATCTACATTATCAACATGGATGAATTTTAGGAATATAATATTGAGAGATAAAGTTAAGTTACCTGGTGGCTCAAATGATAAAGAATCTGCCTACAATGCAGAATACTCAATTTTGAACCCTGGGTCAGAAAGATATCCTGGAAGAGGCACTACAACCCATTCCAATATTCTTGCCTGGAGAATCCCATGGACAGAGTAGCCTGGTGTGTTACAGTGTATGGAGTCACAATGATTTGGACACGACTGAATGATCAACACACAGAGAGGAATGGATATGATAAGACATTTCTGTTCTTATGTAATACATTCTTCTAACTCTTGGAGATTATTAATTATCATAAATCTTTTTCTTTACTTCATTGCATTATTTATGCTTTCACAGTTTCTTTGGTTTGCTTGTTTGTTTCCATTTCTGGTTTCAACTTACCATTTTTCTTCCTGTGTCTGATTATCTTTAGGTGCCATTCAGATTCGAAGGCACTCAAAGTCTACTTGTGCTTGGGTGAAAGTGAAAGTGAAGTCGCTCAGTCATGTCCAACTCTTTGCAACCCCATGATCTGTGGCCTACCAGGCTCTTCCATCCACTTGATTTTCCAGGCAAGAGTACTGGAGAGAGCTGACTTGTAAATGTACATGATGCCAAGGGGCTGAAAGGCAGAGATCTGGCCTGTTTTGCTAGGCTTCTCTTCAGTGTCCAAATGCAATGGTATTTCCCCAGAGACGAATCCCCAGATTATTGTCTTGATGGAGATCAGCCTGGCTGCCAGCATGGTTGACCCAAGCAGAGGACACTGTGCTTGGGATCTCATGGGTTAATATGCAAACTTCACCTCTCTGTTTTCAACATGTGCTTTATCTCCATTCTTAGTTGTGAAGGTGGTCTCTGAGAATCTTTTCTTATCTTTCTTGTTCAATAATTCTCAAGTGAGTAGTTCTCATAGTGTGATTCCCAGATCCTTGAGGTTCTCTGAGACTTTTGGTGGTTAGCCAGGTTAAAATTGTTTTTGTAATAAAACATTTTGTAAAAAAACAAATGTTGTTTACCTTTTTACCATGTCAACATTTGCAACACAAATGATGCAAAAGCAATAGTGAGTGAAATTGCCTGGCACAATCAAAGCAGTGACACCAAACTGTAGTTGTATATTTTTCACTGTGAAATAGCCACAGATTAAAAAATGAAAAACCGTTTTTACTTAAGAAGGTCTTTCATGAAGCAGTAAAACTTTATTAATGTTATTAATTCTTTACTCTTGAGTACATGTGTCTTTACTATTTTGTTTGACAAAATAAGAAGTATGCATAAAGTACTTTTATTGCATAACAAAGTATGGTGATGTCTCAAGGAAAGGTGCTTCTGTGATTCTTGGAGTTGTGAGCTGAACTAGCTTATTTTGTGCAGAAACACAATTTTTACATAATAGAATGATTGACCAGCTGGTTATTCAGACTTGAGTATTTGGCAGATATTCTCTTGAAAATGAATAAAGTGAGCCTGTCAATTTAGAGAAAATGGTATTCATTGCCAATGATATAATTCAAACTTCTGGGTGAAAATTAGAAATTTGGAAAATTTGTACCTGCTACCATGATCTTGATAGCTTTCCAATACTTTAAAACTATTTTAATGAGATTGATGATGATTTTTTTTAAATGTGATTTTAAAAATTATGGTAGAATAAACTGTCAACAATTGGAAGTTCTGCATGAGTTGGTGAACCAATATTTTTAAAATGATAAATGAGTCATGCTACAAAATTTTTCAGGAACTAAAAAATTCCATTCAAAATGCAAGATATATCAATAATTTTAATAGAATAGAGTACCCAAAAGCTCACTGATATGGTTTAAATCCTACATTAGGACTAACCTGTAAGAGACTTCTCAAGTTTTGGTGTAGTTTGTATGAAGAATATCTATAATTATCTAGAAGGGCTATTAAAATATATTTCCTTTCAGAAGAATATAAAAAATAATGTATATATATATAACCAAATATATATATGTATTATATATATACCTGAATCACATATTTGTACGTATATGTATAACTGAATCACTTTGCTGAAATTAGCACAACATTGTGACTCAACTCCATTTCAACAAAAAAATAAATACTCCCTTTCCAACTACAAATCTATGTGATGTCATATTTTCTTCATTTACTTCAGTGACAGCAGCATATCACAATGGTTCAAACACTGTAGCAGTCCTGAGAATCCAGTTTTGTTTTATTAAGTAAATCATTGAAGGACTTTGAAAAAATAGAAAATAATGCCACTCATCACTATTTTATTTTATTCTTCATTTTATTGTCAAATTATTTTTATTTCACTTCATCAGAACATGTTATTTGTGTTAACATGTAATGGGGTTATTATCATTATTTTTAAGTGAAGTAGCAAATGTTTTTAAGCATAATTTTATTTTATTTATTTTTATCATATTTCTGAAATTGAAGTATAGATGATTTACAATATTCTAGGTGTACAGCAAAGTAATTCAGTTTTATATATATATATATATTCTTTTTCAGTTTGTTTTCCATTATACGTTATTGCAAGATGTTGAATACAGTTCCTTGTGCTTTACAGTAGGTCCTTATTGTTTAATTATTTTATATACAGTAGTGTGTATATGTTGATTGAAAATTTCTTTAAACCAAAGCTCTTTTGAGGCTCTTTAGTAATTCTTAAGAGTATGAAGAGGTTCTGAGACCAAAATATTTGAGACCTATTGCTCTGCAAAATAAACCTTTACTACTGGAGTAAAAGTGGGCCAGTCTTTGGGTTGTGCTGGCTGGGAGAGAGTGAGGATGCAACCTTTTCATAAACAGACTTTCACACATACGTTTTGGTCACAGCTCATACTCTGGGCTTCAAGAGATGAGCTTCTCACTGATGTCCTTTCCTGTAAATGGTTTGGGTTATTTTGACTAATTTTTTACTTGAGTCGTATACTTCATCAAGTCATTTGTTTTTTTCTTTTTCAGAAAAAGTATGTGAGTATATCCTTTTCAAATCCTTAAACATATGAAGGTATCATGTTGATATTGAATATTTGAATATATATGACAGATTTGTTATGTGTTGTAGACAATTTTCGTAACTCGTTTTCTGTTTCATTGATTCACTTTTCTGCAGCTCCCAAGTGCTGTTCTTTTGAGCTGATGAACTTGTAACCACATGTTAAACCAGATCTTGGTGTTTATCCAGAAAGGAAGGAGGTAACTGTTGTTAAAAGCCTTTACATTCTGAGAGAAGCTGTAGACCAGGGGATTGACTCACTTTTTCTACCAGAGGCAACAGAGTAAATATTTTAGACATTTTGGGTCGCATAATCTCTGTCACAGCTACCTAACTCTACAATTTTAATGTAAAAGTGGCCATATACAAGACAGATGAATAAGTGGCTGTGTTCCAATAAAACTTTATTTATGATACTGAAAGATGAATTTCATATACTTTTCATGTGTCAGTAACTCTTTTTACAAACCATTTAAAAATGGAAAAACCATGCTCAGCTAACGGGCTCTACTAAAAACGTGTTGAGAGGCTGTGGCTTGCAGGCTGTAGTCTGCTGCCCCCATGCTAGATCATTCTCAGACCACTTGCAAAAGAGGCAAACAGGCTCTACTCCCATCAGCAACCACCTGGCTCCTACTTGAGTGCTGAGATTGGAAATGCTGTGGAGATTTCCTTGGGGCATCATCAGAGGGCTCTACGCCCATTCCTTCTCTCCATCTTCCATTTGGAAAGGGAGGACATGCTCCCCTCTCCTTGGACCAAGTGAAGGGGATGCAGGGGTATAGTAAGTCCCCTACATATGAACCTTTAAATTGCTAACTTCCATAGATGGGAACATGTCCCTGTATGCCAGCTGTTGTACTATACCACTATCCTTTTCAAGGTGCTGTACCATAAGGTTAAAAATGTTTTCTTTATTTTTCTGTGTTTGTTTTTTATGTGTGAAAAGTATTATAAACCTATTACAGTACAGTACTATATAGCTGATTGTGTTATTTGGGTACCTAGGCTAATTTTATTGGACTTATGAACAAACTGGACTTAAAACATATTCTCAGAATAGAACTCATTCATATGTAGGGGACTGAATGTACTTTCAGTTCAGTTAAGTTCAGTTCAGTTGCTCAGTCATGTCCAACTCTTTGTGACCCCATAAACAGCAGTACGCCAAGCCTCCCTGTCCATCACCAACTCCTGGAGTCCACCCAAACCCATGTCCATTGAGTCGGTGATGCCATCTAACCATCTCATTCTCTGTCATCCCCTTTTCCTCCTGTCCTCAATCTTTCCCAGCATCAGGGTCTTTTCAAATAAGTCAGTTCTTCACATTAGGTGGCCAAAGTATTGGAGTTCAGCTTCAGTCCTTCCAATGAACCTCCAGGATTGATCTCCTTTAGGATGGACTGGTTGGATCTCTCAAGAGTCTTCTCCAACACCACAGTTCAAAAGCATCAATTCTTCAGCACTCAGCTTTCTTTATAGTCCAACTCTCACATCCATACATGACCACTGGGAAAACCATAGCCTTGACTAGATAGACCTTTGTTGGCAAAATAATGTCTCTGCTTTTTAATATGCTGTCTAGGTTGGTCATAACTTTCCTTCCAAGGAGTAAGCGTCTTTTAATTTCATGGCTGCAATCACCATCTGCAGTGATTTTGGAGCCCCCCAAAATAAAGTCAGCCACTGTTTCCCCATCTATTTGCCATGAAGTGATGGGACCGGATGCCATGATCTTAGTTTTCTTAATGTTGAGCTTTAAGCCAACATTTTCACTCTCCTCTTTCACTTTCATCAAGAGGCTCTTTAGTTCTTATTCACTTTCTGCCATAAGGGTGGTGTCATCTGCATATCTGAGGTTATTGATATTTCCCCCGGCAATCTTGATTCCAGCTGTGCTTCTTCCAGCCCAGTGTTTCTCATGATATACTCTGCACCTAAGTTTCAGAGTGCTCCAAACCAGAAACATTTAGGGAAGGGAGCCCATGGATAGAATAGCTCCCACAGGAGATGGAGATGAAAGAAATGCACTGGAACAAAGCTGCAGTCTCCATGCCTGGGGGCCCAAGAGCCTGGATTCTGGGCCCAGATGTAGACCCTTTGATGGGAAGACTGTCTGGGGTGTCTTAAGAAGGATCCTGTCCACGGAGACCAACAGGATGGATGAAGAGACCCCTGAAGGAGAGCTTATCTGGTTAAACTCACTCTAGAGGCTGAGAGGGTAATGGGAAGGAACATTCCCAAGGGAGACCTTGTCCACCTCAAGGGGATTGTTGCCATCATCTGCAGTGTCAGAACCAGGATAAGCATCCTGAGAGACAAGGAGCCAGCCATACTGCATCTCCCAAGCAGGGGCTCCAGTGCCGGCTGGTGATCGTGCTGGTCAGGCCAAACCCAATTCAATTCAGTTCAGTCGCTCAGTCATATCCAACTCTTTGCAATCCCATGAACTGCAGCACACTAGATTTCTCTGCCCATCATCAACTCCTGAAAATTACTCAAACTCATGTCCATTGAGTCAGTGATCCTATCCAACCATCTCATCCTCTGTCATCCCTTTCTCCTCCCGCCTTCAATCTTTCCCAGCATCAGGGTCTTTTCAAATGAGTAGGCTCTTCACATCAGGTGGCCAAAGTATTGGAGTTTCAGCTTCAGCATCAGTGCTTCCAATGAATATTCAGGACTGATTTTCTTTAGGATGGACTGGTTAGATCTTCTTGCTGTCCAAAGGACTTGCAAAGGCTTCTCCAACACCGCAGGGTTGATCCAAAAGTCCTCAGGGAAACTAAGTAAGGTGGGCTTGTCATCATGAGTTCTCTTGAAAGGAGCCTGCATGGTTAGGGCTCTTTCACCTCCTTTAGGTTATCGTGAAGAGCAGAATTTTTCAAATGAAGTTTTTAAATTAATTTAGTTATTTTTTTACTGAAGTGTAGTTGATTTCAAATTAAGTTTTAATGATGTACAAAAATGAGGAATTAAAGCACAGTGCCTAATAGACTCCCCCCCCTACCCCTAAGCACAGGAGCTAAGGCAACTATTCTAGATGTTTGTTGGCCCAGGGACAGACCTGATGATATATCTTTCACCACATCTACCTCCCCCTTACATCCTGAGGAGTCCAGAAAGCCTGAATTAGCAAATAAGGTCAGAGAAGGAGCTAGGACAGTGTAAAGAAGCAGATCAGAAACTTCACTCTTTACTCCAGGTTTCAAACTAAGGATGAGGAAATGCTGTAAATTAAACAAAAATGTCTGGAGGGTTTACTATTATCCTGGACTATAGTTAATATGATTGTTCGACTGATTTGGATTGTTTGTTTTTAAAGCTAAGAGTTCTTGTGAAATATGTGGAAACTGCCCAAGATCTTATCCAAGGCGCTGAGAAGGAACTGTTTGTCAGAGGGAGGAATACCAAGGAAAAGAATAGGTACTTTGTAATTGTACCTTACTGGCTCCAGCTCCCTCAGGAACATGGTACAGTTGGCACTGTCAAATCTTTTCATATGTGCTGATTTTTGGGTTTGCTTGTTGTCCTTTAAGAGAGAGGACACTATATATTTCAGTGTCAGAGTTGAAATGAATTCTATCTTGGTTCATATCTTTCAAGCCAGGCTAGAACTTCTCTGCTCAAGGAAGTAATTTTAGACTAATTAGTGCTTTGTTTTTAAAAAACCAGAAGCCTAATTGTTTGGGATGGTGGCCAGGATATGGAAGTGAGGAGCTTCTTCAAGGTTCTGTTTGAGTTGCAGCTTAGCAGTTGTTTGGGAAACTCCCCTGGGCTGCAGCTAGCCTGTGAAGGTCTTTTCATGGCCAAAGGCACCTACTCTGGGCAGAACAACCTCATGACCACAGTGCTTAACTGGAGGAGGGTACTGTTGCGTATAACAAAAAAGCACTCCTTCCCCAGAGCAGCAATGCTGGGGATCTTGTCAGACACAGCTTGGATCTCGGCCTCTGATTGCGGCCATGGCAAACTGCGCATGTGTTCTGTGAGCCTGAAGCTGCCGCTAGCCCCACCCTTTCATCCAACAGTCCCCAAGGTCTATGGTAACACTGCACTTCTCCTCCTTCAGGTCCACTCACTGCACCAAGAGTGGGCTGATAGTAAGTGCCCAGCAGCACTGTTCCATGGTGCTTGGTTTGCTGCACTTCTCCAAATGTTCTAACAAGATTAGGATTTGATTGGCATCAACCTTCAGCAGAACGCACTTCCGAAAGTTAGTCCTTTCAGTTTGTCCATGTTAGTGAGATTCTTCTGGTTATCCATCCTCTTAGTTTTTGCTTGTTGGTGGTGATGGTGTAAGGCCTTTTTGAAAAATAACATCTTTAAAAATCTGAAATTTCTTTGACTCAGTGGACATGGATTTGAGCAAACTCTGGGAGACAGTGGAGGACTGAGGAGCCTGGCATGCTATAGTCCGTGGGGGTCACAAAGAGTCAGACACGACTTAGTGATTTAACATATCTTTAGACAACTAGAGACTTACCACCGCATTAAAATCTTGAACTTAACAAAGGTGCACTTTTCTAAAAAGCAGTGTTCTCTACCTTCAAAATGTTCAGAGGGAGAGGAAGAACTGATGAAACAAATTTTCCATTGCAAAAGAGTCCTGATTAAGTTTAAAGCCTTTCTGAACAAATAGGATGTGAACATAATAATATGGAAATGGTTACATCAGAATCTCTATCTGCACAGGATAGAAGTTGAGAAGATGAAGGTAAATTGGAAATGCTTTCTTTTTTTTTTTTTAATAAATATTGACTATATTTTAGAATAGTTTTAGATATACAAAAATTTATATAGTAGGGAGAGGTACTATATGCCCTCTACTCAGTTTCCTCTGTTTTTACATTCAGTGCAGTTCAGTTGCTCAGTCATGTCCGAATCTTTGTGACCCCATGGACTGCAGCACGCCAGGCTTCCCTGTCCATCACCAACTCCTGGAGCTTGCTCAAACTCATGTCCATTGAGTCAGTGATGTCATACAACCACCTCATCTTCTGTTGTCCCCTTTTCCTCCTGCCTTCAATCTTTCCCAGCATCAGAATCTTTTCCAATGAGTCAATTCTTCCATCAGGTGACCAAAGTATTGGAGTTTCAGCTTCACCATCAGTCCTTCCAATGAATAATCAGGACTGATTTCCTTTAGGATTGACCGGTTGGATCTCTCTCATTGCAGTCCAAAGGACTCTCAAGAGTCTTCTCCAACATCACAGTTCAAAAGCATCAACTTTTCAGTGCTCAGCTTTCTTTGTAGTCCGATTCTCATATCCATACATGGCTACTGGAAAAATCATAGCTCTGACTAGACAGACCTTTGTTGGCAAAGTAATGTCTCTGCTTCTTAATATGCTGTCTAGGCTGGTCATAGCTTTTTTCCAAGAAGCAAGCATCTTTTAATTTCATGGCTGTAGTCACCATCCACAGTGATTTTGAAGCCCAAGAAACTAAAGTTTGTCACTGTTTCCATTGTTTCTCCATCTATTTGCCACAAGGTGATGGGACTGAATGCTATGATCTTAGTTTTTTGAATGTTGAATTTTAAGCCAGCTTTTTCACTCTCCTCTTTCACTTTTGTCAAGAGGCTCCTCAGTTCCTCTTCACTTTCTGCCATAAGGGTGATGTCATCTGTGTATCTGAGGTTGTTGATATTTCTCCCGGCAATCTTGATTCCAGTTTGTGCTTCATCCAGCCTGGCATTTCGCATGATGTACTCTGCATCGAAGTTAAATAAACAGGGTGACAACATGCAGCCTTGATGTACTCCTTTCTCAATGTGGAACCAGTCTGTTGTTCCATGTCCAGTTCTAACTGTTGCTTCTTGACCTGTGTACAGATTTTTACATTAGTATGACCTATTTGCCATTATTGGTTCACTGATATCAATACATTATTATTAACTAAAGTTGATACCTTCTTTAGATTTACTTAGATTTCCCTTAATGTCCTTTATCCTGGGTCCCACCCTATGTTACAGTTGTCACATCTCCTTAGGCTCCTCTTAGCTGTGGTGATTTCTCAGAACTTCTTTGTTTCTGATGACTTTGAGTACCAGTCAAGTATTTGGTAGAATGTTCTTCAGTTGAGACTTGGCTAACATTTTTCTCATGGTTAGGCATCAAGAGTATATACTTTCAACCTGAGCTCTCACTGTTGGTATTGACCTTGATCACCAGGCTAAGGTTTGTCAGTTTTCTCCACCATAAGCATACTCTTTTTTCCTTCCTATACTATACTCTTTGAAAGAAAGTTACTACAAACAACGCATGACTAAGAAGAGGGATTTCTGCTCCATGTTCTTGAGGGTGGAGTCTTTACCCAAATTAGTTGGAATTCTTGGAATAGATTTGCTGGTTCTCTCATTCCTTTAATTATTTAATCCAATCATTTGTTTATCTATTTTATTCTTTGGACTATAATCCAGTACTGCTTTATGTACTTTGTAGTTCAAATTGTTCCATCTCTGGCCATTGGGGTTTCATTCAGTTGGCTCCTGTGTCCCTTTGACATGACCCCTCATTGCGGGTTTACTCATTTTAACAATTTTTGTACAAGTTGCTCCAGGCTCATCTTGTATATTTCGTGTCCTAGTCCTAGAATCATCTGTTTCTCCATAGAGCCCTCATTTCTTTTATTGGAGATAGTACATCAAGATCTGGGCAGTAGGTGTGTGTGTCTTAGTCAGTTTAGGCTGCTGTGACAAACTACCACAGTGTGTGTGTTAGTCACTCAGTTGTGTCCAACTCTTTGCAACCCCATAAACTGTAGCCTGCCAAGCTCCTCTGTTCATGGAATTCTCCAGGCAAGAATACTGGAGTGGGTAACCATTCCCTTCCCCAGGGGATCTTCCTGACACCAGGGTTCAAGCCTGGATCTCCTGCATTACAGGCTGATTCTTTACTGTCTGAGACACCATGTAAGCCCCTGGGAAGGCTGCTGTGACAAACCACCGTAGACTGTCTGATAAACAACAGAAATTTATTTCTTACAGTTCTGGAAACTAGATATACAAGATCAGGGTGCCAGTATAGTTGGGTTCTGTTAAGGGCTTTCTTCTCCACTGCAGACTGCTGTCTTGTGGTATCCCCATGTAGAGAAAAGCAGAGAGAGAGAAAGCAATCTCTCTTGTGTCTTTCTATTAGGGCACTAATCCCATTCATGTGGGCTCCACCCTCATGGTCTAATTACCTTCCAAAGCCTCCATCTTCTAATACCATCACATTGGGGATTAGAATTTTGACATATGAATTTTGGAGGGATATAAAGTCCATAGTATTGTGGCTGTTGCTACCAGGGTGTTGTTGTCTCTTGGCTCTCAGCTAACAAAGCTAGAAGATATACCTGTGGAAATGCTTTCATTGAAGCGAATGGGTATATGCATAGGTAAACTTTTATGTTTCTTTGATCATTTCCACATGAATTTGTGTCTCTGTGTCTGTTGGGAGGTTCAGTTCAGTTCAGTTCAGTTCAGTTGCTCAGTCATGTCTGACTCTTTGCAACCCCATGGACTGCAGTACACCAGGCTTCTCTGTTCATCACCGATTCCTGATGGGAGGAATTGCTGTTTAATATGTGTACTTGGTTCATTGGAACCAACTCATTGGATAAGACCCTAATTCTGGGAAAGATTGAAGGCAGGAGGAGAAGGGGACGACAGAGGATAAGATGGTTGGATGGCATCACTGACTTGATGGACATGAGTTTGAACAAGCTCCAGGAGTTGGTGATGGACAGGGAAGCCTGGCATGCTGCAGTCCATGAGGTCACAAAGAGTCAGACACGATTGTGCAACTGAACTGAACTGATGGGTGCTTGGTTACATATTTTGCACTGGAGGCCCACTGGGCAGAGACTAGATATTCTCTAATGAGTTTAAATAAATTAATAATTTAAGGCTTTCCTTTTATTGAGAGATACTTCTCCATGGATCTCTTGTGTTTCTCTACAATTTGCAAGCAGATTCACTGTCTTTTCATGGATGTTTGTATAGTGAAAACCAACCTTGGAAGGTAGAGAGAGGGTGTCTCTCCAGAGCAAGGGCAGATTTATTTACTGTCCAATATCATTTCACATGCTAGCAAGATAATGCTCCGAATCCTTCAAGCTAGGCTTCAACAGTATGTGAACCAAGAAATTCCAGATGTACAAGCTGGATTTAGAAAACACAGAGGAACCAGAGATCAAATTGCCAACATGCACTGGATCATAGAAAAAGTGAAGGAATTCCAGAAAAACATCTACTTCTGCTTCATTGACAATGCTGAAGCCTTTGACTGTGTGGATCACGAAAACTGTGAAAAATTCTTAAAGAGTTGGGAACACCAGTACATTTTGCCTGCCTCCTGAGAATACTGTATACAGGTCAAGAAGCAACAGTTAGAACTGGACTTGGAACAACGGACTGGTTCAAAATTGGGAAGGGATTACGTCAAGGCTGTATATTTTCATTCTGCTTATTTAGCTTATATACAGAGTATCTCATATGAAACGCCAGGTTGGATGAAGCACAAGCTGGAATTAAGATTGGTGGGAGAAATATCAACATCCCCAGATATGCAGATAATACCATTCTAATGGCAGAAAGCAAAGAGGAATTAAAGAACCTCTTGATGAGGGTGAAAGAAGAGAGTGAGAAAGATTGCTTAAAACTCAACATTCAAAAAATAAAGATCACAGCATCTGGTCCCATCACTTCATAGCAAGTAGATGGGGAGGGGGAATGGAAACAATGACAGACTTTATTTTCTTGGGCTCCAAAATCACTGTGAATGGTGACTACAGAAATGAAATTAAAAGGTGCTGCTCCTTGGAAGAAAGGCTATGACAAACCTAGACAATGTATTTAAAAAGCAGAGACATTACTTTTCCAACAAAGGTCTGTCTGGTCAAAATTTTTGTTTTTCTAGCAGTCATGTATGGATGTGAGAGTTGGCCCATAAAGAAGACTGAGCACTGAAGAATTGATGCTTTCGAACTATGGTGTTGGAGAAGACTCTTGAGGGTCCCTTGAACACCAAGGATATCAAACCAATCAGTCCTTAAGGAAATCGACCCTGAATATTCATTGGATGGACTGATGCTGAAGCTGAAGCGCCAATACTGACCACCTGATGTAAAGAGCTAACTCATGGAAAAGACCCTGAAGCTGGGAAAGATTGAAGGCAGGGGGAGAAGGAGGCAACAGAGGTTGAGATCACCGCATCGCATCACCAACTCAATGGACTTGAGTTTGAGCAAACTCCAGTTGATAGTGAAGGACAGGGAAACCTGGCGTGCTGCAGTTCATGAGGTGGAAAAGAGTCAGACCCAAGTTAGCAACTGAACAACAGCAATAGCAATAATAAAGATAATGTCTCCCTCTGAGGCAATGTTTGGGCAGGTTTGCTTGCAGCCTGTGATCAAAGATTCAGGTTCCCTAAGCTTGAGATTTCTCAGCTGTGATGCAAACCTCCTGCACGTGCAGAATCCATTTGAGCCATTCCATCTTGCCTCACAGTCCTTGCCTCACCCCCACAGTCCTCCCAGAGGTAAGAGGAACAACACAGACATGAAGCTTATCCTGCCTGCTGTGCTGTGAGTAACAATGTTCTTTGTCCCATCCTAAGGTCTGAAAGTCTGGTATCTGATGTCAGCTTATACGAAACCGTGGAGACAAACTTGTAAACTCACAGGTAGGTGAACCTCAGACTCCTCTCTGGTTTTGACACCTCCATTTAGGTTGAGTACTAGCAGTATTCTGATACTTCTCAGCCACATGTAAGGCTTTTTTGGAGTTACCCATGCTGAAGAATAAGTTTTTAGAAGTTTAAATTAAAAAAATTAAAACATCAAGATGAAATCATGACTCACATGTAATAAAGTGAAAACTTTATTTAGCTCATGAATTAAAGTGGGGAACCAGCCAGATATCACAACTGGTTCAAAGAAGAAGTCAGAGACAAATTCATATGGAGGAAAGGAGTGGGAAAGTCAATTTACAAATGGACAGAAAGTAGGCTTTTTCCCTGGCGAGTGGAGCGGGGTTGCAACTCCATCACAATTCATTTGCATGTTCATAGACAAGAATTGTTTGCATTGCTATCAGTTATCCACAATTTATAGGGTTGTGAAGTAATTCACATACAAGGAAAAGCACAAACTTCATAGAATTAGAGAACCTGCAAAGTTGTACCATAAATGATGCCTAGTTTTCCACTGGAGACACACAATAATCTTTTTTGTTTATTCCAAAGTCTTAAAAATTCGTTAAACCAATAAAATATACTAGAATAATTGTTTCCAAGGTACTGATCCAGTGTGGGAGAATTAAAAAGAATATGGTTCACTCACATTCAACTGTGTGTGACCCTATGGACTGCAGCCTGCCAGGCTCCTCTGTCCTTGGGATTCTCCAGACAAGAATACTGGGGTGGGTTGCTATACCCTCCTCCAGGGGAACTTCCCAACCCAGGGATTGAACCCATATCTCCTGCAGTGCATGCGGAATTTTTTTTTTTTTTACCACTTTGCGACAGAAGTCCAAAAGAATACAGAAAGAGACTTAAAAGTAAGTCTAGAGACATACACATAAAAAAGATATTAATGGAAAAGGTTCTAATTGTGTGATCTGGGAATGGCATCTACAGAGTAGCGGGCATGTGCGTGCTAAGTCACTTCACTCGTGTCTGACTCTTTGCGACCCCATGGACTGCAGCCTGCCAGGCTTCTCCATCCATGGGATTTTCCAGGCAAGATACTGGAGTGGGTTGCCATTTCCTCCTCCAGGAGATCTTCCCGACTCAGGGATTGAAACCGGGTCTCCCTCATTGTAGACAGACGCTTTACCGTCTCAGCCACCAGGGAAGTACCAGAGTAGGAGATTTGCTAAATATTCTGGTAAGAGAAGTCCTAGGAAGTCATTGATCCAGACAGTTCACCCTACTGACCACTAGGGGTAGCTAAGCAAGCGTAAGGACCCCTGGCAGGAGGGGGAGAAGCCAGGATGCTGGTATCTGATACACCCCTGGTAATGTTCAGCTGATGAACAAGCTTGGGATGTTCCTTGGTGGCATGACATTTTTACCTAGTTCAGGGCCTGGCACACATGGTAAGCATTCAATACATAGTCCTTTAAAGGCATTACTTGGATCTCAGGGGATGTTTTTACACTGTAGGCATTCCAGAGATAGATTTTGGAGAAAGGATTCGTTAAGACCTCTGGTGATATTAGGACAAAGAGAGAAAACATTATAAATTAGAAATCAGTGGATTAATTAAGCAAAAATAGATACATTTAGCCATGGAATTTGACTTGATACATCTATGATGTGTTGCCTGTATAAACACCTAAGCAGCAAAATACTTGTTTCAGTGCAGATGTGGCAAGTCATCCTTTTATTTGTTTCTGTTTTGCTTAGGTGTCATCAATGCCAATTCTTCCTCTCCTATTCCCCCCCCAAACCTTCCTACTAATTTTTTTTTACTAATTTTGGTACAATGAAAAACTGATAGCAAGTCACCTATAATTTTAGGGAATGGATTAGGGTAAAATGAAAAGTGAAAAATTAGAGGAACAGTGACTGCTGGTGAGGAGAAGAGGGAATCAGGAAGCCCTTAGGGAAACCCAAGAACAGATCTTCCTGCCCTTGACTTTCCTGGCTCCTCGCATGCCTTTTGTGGATATTTGTCAGATTTGCCTGCGTAGGGGCCCTTCACTCTTGTACTATTAGTAGTAGATTAATATTGATTTTACCCTGGGGATGAGTCCCTCTCCCAAGGCACTGTCCTGATGGGGCTGCTCAGATGACTGAAGGGTCAGCACCAAGTCAAGCTAGGCCAACCAAGGGCGAGGGGCCCTGGAAATTCTTGCAGAGCCTGAAAACCACAAGTTCTCTCAGTTTAGTGATTCAAGGAGACTGTTCCATTACCTCTTGCTTCCTAGAATCTCACACCTGTCCTGTTTTCTGTCCTTTCAAAGACTGGAGTCTTTATTTCTTCAAGTCCGTGAGCCACCCCACACTCTTCTAGTTAGTTCCTATTTGCCCATATAAGCCAGAGTTGGTTTCTGTGTGACTGCAGCCAAAGAATGCTAACTGATAAAATAGGGAAAGTGAACTAGTAAAAAATCTAGTCCTGTGTTACTCTATAATTTCAGCTGAACTTATCACTGAAAAGGTCTAGCCATAAAGAAACGGAGACTCCTTGAAAAGGAGGCATTGCTAACATTTATGGACACCTATTATGTTCCAGATACTTTTCTAGTCATTTACAAGTATTCTGATTTAAGAATACTTAGATAAGAAAGAATGCTTACATAAGAATTATTCCATTGAATAAACGTTATTATTCCCATCTTACAGATGAGAAAACTGAGGCATAGGTGATTAATCCAATATGATCACTTTCATATGGCCAGATTAACATCCTCAAAATTTGTTTTATAGAATACTAGTTTTCCAGAGTGTATTAGTTTCCTAGGGCTGCTGAAACAAAACACCAGAAACAAGGAGACATATGCAGGGGTTAACAGTCAGCCGCCTGTTGCTCTGGCTAAGCCATGAGAAAATCACCATGGGAAAACAATAAAAGCAAAATATAGCAATACAGCATAACCCAAATAAAAGTACATTGGGTTGATCAGTTGGGGTTGTCATGCCCTGCTAAGCAAAGGAAAAATGTAGTGTGGACCTTGGAATGCTGGTCAGCGCAAGTTCACAACACTGCTTGAGCATACCCTAAGATGTTTTCCCAAGGTATATGTGGGTCTATGACCTCCAGCTAGGTGATAGCCCTTGTACAAGAAAATAACAAAGATTAATTTAAAGTAATCAATAAAGCGGGAGACGTGACCGGGGACACAGGAGGCTGACTTCATCGTAACACAGCAGATACTTTCTTCTTGCCAAGACACTAAATAAAAGTGATGTGGTTCTGAGGAACAGGGCTCTTGACCCAAGAGGTCTTGAGTCCCCTGGTCCCATCTTTAAAACTTTAATTCTGTCTCTAGTTTCTTTTCCCCAAACTGTGCATCGACCACATTCGACCCCGACCTGCTGTGCTGGCCACAGCAGACATAAAACATCAGAAATTGATCGTTTCACAATCCTGGAGGTTAGAAGTCTGAAATCAACTGGCAGGGCCATGTTCTCTATGACTGCTGTAGAAGAGAAACTTGCCTGCCTCTTCCAGCTTCTGGTATTTGCTGACAGTCCTTGACATTCTTTGGTATGTAGAGATAGCACTCCAATTCTGCCTTTGCTTTCACATAACTGCCTTCTTTCTGTCTCACTCTTTTTTTTTTTATGTGGCCATTTTAAGAGTCTTTATTGAATTTGTAGCAATATTTTGTTTGGTTTTTTGGCCACAAGGCATGTGGGATTTTAGCTCCCTGACCAGAGATCAAACGTGCACCCACCGCATTGGAGAGTGCAGTCTTAATCATTGGGTGACCTGGGAAGTCCCCTTACTCTTCTTATTCAAAGAAACCAGTCATATTGGATGAAGGGCCAACCTACTCCAGTATGATCTCATCCTAACTAATTACATCTTCAATAACCTTATTGCCAAATAAGGCAATAACCTTATTGGCAATAACCTTATTGCCAAATAAGGTCACATTCTAAAGTACTGGGAGTTAGGATTTTTGTGTGTGTGGTTGAGGGTCATTTTTAGATATTTATGTTAAATTTGTTTTTGACGGTTTTTTTTTTTTCAATTCAATTTATAACAAGAATGTTGATAAAAATTGCTCAGAATTCTGTGGTCAAATAAATTTGAAAAACACATTTTAAACACCATGACAGTAGGATTCTTGGCTGTAGTACTTGTGTGGGGGGGGAGGGATCTTTAATTCGTACAATTTCTCAGACATGTTTGAATACTGGCTTCTTTTTACTGTGGAATTAACATTCTGTGTGACACATGCATCTCACGCCAGATGGGAGACCCCAGCACCCTGGTAAGGACCCTCCCTACTCTTCTGTCCTTACCTGCTGTGTGTCCTCAAGACAACTCTTTACTTCTCTGAGCGTAAGTGTCCTTACATCTTGAGAGTTTTACAGAAGGAACAGTGTACTGTCCCCTCTGGGTATCTTGTAACAGCTACATTAAATGAAGTCGGCTGAAACACACCTAGCACAGACCTTCACTTAATAGCAGTTGCCTTTATTTTCACCAAACAGTTTCGAATTTCTTGGCATTTTTATTAAGCATTTTGAGGCTCTCAGGAATAATTCCTAAGCCAGGACAATTTCCAGGAGTAGGAAATTCTTTCTTTTTCACTTTCGCCTTCCTTTCACTATTTTTCTCCCTTTAGGAGAACTTTCCTTTTTGGTAATAAAAATTGACCCTCAGGTAAATATTCAACCCAACTGTACTTATGGTAAGTCTCCAACATTAGCAAAGAATGGGTTGTTTCAAGCTGCAGTTCCTTATTCTGGTCTTCCACCCCAGTGAGGAGAAGAGGATGTGATCACGAGATCGCCTGCAGAGGGGAAATTGTGAAAGGGACCTCGCTCTAGAAAAGCAGCCCACAGCTGCCCCAGCTCTCAGAGGAGGGTGAGCTTCTGAGACGACTCATCTGCGAGGGCATCTGGCTGTCTGTCCATCCAACATGGAACCAAAGCGGATCAGGGAGGGCTATCTTGTGAAGAGGGTAAGCAAAGCGTCGCCTGCAATGGTGACCCTGGGCATAAGTGGGGGAGGATTGGGGTCCAGCTTTGCACTCTCTGCCACCGAAATGGGAGAGTACTGCAGGTTGTGGGAGATTGTGGGGAGAAGCCAGTATGCATTCCACTGCCTTCTGGTTCTTAAGGTGGAAGGTTCCACCTCTGGGGTCAGCATAGCTTGATTATGTGGGACTGAGAATTCCAGAAGGCAGGGTCTGGAAATCTTTCATGATTTAGAGCATCCTTTTCAAGAGTCATGCATGTGTGTTATGCCGGAAGACTCAAACTCTTCTATAGAGGTTACTAGGAGAAACTACTTATTTGTTAGTTAAATTCTTCCCCCTCCTTTTTATTTTTTTGGAAAGGAAGAAGCAGCAAATGATTAAAGATGAGCTGATACAGTGATACAATAATGGTAGCTTATTCATCTTTTTTTTATTGGACTGAAATCTCTTTATTGGCACTTCTTAGTGAATTTGTGTAATATGCTGTTAAGATGGTAGGTAGCTTTTTAAAGCTTAGAAAATAGAGACAGGAATTTACTCAAAAAAGCTTAGTTTCACTGGTTAGGCGTCAGGAAACTGAATTTCATTAGCACTGCTGATTTATCTTCTGATGGTGGGTGTGTGCTGTGTCACTGTGAATCTTCCCAGAAGGGTGAGTTCTCACAAAGGCTTGTTGGCATCCTGTGGATAACACCTCTATGAGCAAGTAGTTCACAGTGACCCAAGTGACCTCAGGGTGTTAGAAGTGGGCCGAATTCAGTACATTCTTTTAGAGGCCCAGTTTTTTAATTGATGGAGTGCATTGTGGGACTCTGTTTAGGCCATTCCTGTTTTAACCTGAATTTTAGCCTGAAGTGTTCTACTAAGAGGGGGGTCAAACTGCTCACATTGCTGCCTGATTCTGTTTTGATTTAAATCTAGAAGGGACCTTAGAGCATCTGACCTTATCCCCTCATTTCCACAAGAGTAAGCTGAGACCCAGAAGCTGGTGACTACTCAAAGTCACATGGCTGTGACAATGTTGGGATCAGAAACTCACTCCCTTTCTCCTGGCACTGAGCCTGTCTCCAGTACACTGGGATTTTCAGAGTCAATTCAGCCTAAATTAGGGTTTGTGATGTGTCTGTGGTTGTGAGAGTTATAAGTAGGTGCTGGAGGATAAATGAGCCCTCAGCTGGTAGTCTGTCTCATTAGCCCTATTTTGAAACATCCTTTGGAAAAGATGCACATATATACACAGAGGTGTATGTAGATACTTTGCAGTAGGCTCTAATAATCTCTTTGAGAACCAGTAATAATTAATGTTGCTATTTCTTTCCTGCTTGCTTAGGCTAATATCCTGACAAGAGCAGATGAAAGGAAACATTTTCTGCAAAGGCTTTCTGTTTTTTTTAAAAACAATTTAAGCATCTTGTAATTAACATTGCTCTTATATGGTATACTTGTATTTTTAACTCTATAAATTAATTTCTCAGAGAGAATAAGTGACTTGCCCATATCCAACAACTGATAAGAGGACAATCTGGAGTTCAAACCCAGGCTTGCCTAACTGCAAATGCTATCACCATCTTGTTGATCCCAGGCAGCCTTCTGAAAGGCAGGTTTCCCCAGCCAGTAAAGAGAGGTGAGATGAACTTTGCAGAGCCAGAGTAGGGCCTGGACAAATTGGCCTGTGGGCAAGAGTGTGTGCAGTGACCTCAACCTCTCTTTGTCTCTTACTTCAGACAATAAGCATAAACATATTTTGGAGGTCCTTGAAAGCATATCACTGATTTGGATATGTTTGTAATCATAGCTTAAAAGAAGAGAGAGGAGCAGGTTATGTGCAATAACTTAGACTCCACCAAGTCACCTCCTTAACTAACCTCATCTCTACATGATTCATGGAATCAACTGTTGTTTCTATGACAACCAATCCAGCCATCATGTTGAGTGGCAGGACTGATCCAAAGAGTGTATTAGGAATTTAGGTGGCCTGTGAGGCTGAGGAAAGCACAGGAATAGGAGTGGTTAGAGAGAGGACAAGGGACTTTTTTAGGAAAGGAAATGGCTGCAAAAGACGGAAGCAGAAAGAGGAAAGCCTGGGGCAAAACAGAGAGCAGGACTCAGTGGTCTCCACCCAGCAATTCTTCCAAGCCTTGTCTTCCAGATGCCATGAGATAATCCTCTATGATCTGCACCCATTGAATTATCATTATCAGAGTAGCCAGCATATGTGGCCCTTACCTTGTAGCAGAGACAGATCTAACCATTTAATGCACTTTATGTTCATATAATGGGTACAACTATTACCTTTACTTTACGGAAGAGGAAAGTAAGATCTGACTTTCATGGACTGTAGCCCGCTAGGCTCCTCTGTTTATAAGATTTCCCAGGCAAGAATACTGGAGTGGGTTGCTATTTCCTTCTCCAGGAAATCTTCCTGATCCAGGAATTGAACCCACGTCTTCTGCATTAGCAGGCAGATTTATTACCACTGAACCACCAGAAAGTAAGGTACAGAGAGGTAAAGGGCTTTACCTAAGGTCACACAGCTATTAAGTGGCAGAGCTGGACTGGAACCCAGCAGTGTGATCCCAGTGTCACAGAAAGCCGTGCCTGATCATGTTTCATGTGGTCCTCATGGGCTCAGACTGCAGTGATTTTCTTTTCGAAAGTGAAGTTGTTGTGACGGGTGGTACTGAGGAGAACTTTAGTCCAGAATGACTTCACAGTATTGCCTACAAAACTGTTTTATCTTATCTGCCTGTATGGTTACCCTTTTTGACCATCTACTACAAGCTAGGTGTAAGTTATCAGCCCTTTCAGTGTATTATCTCATTTAATCTTTGTAGCAATGGGAAATTGGTACTATATTATTTTCATTTTACAAGTGAGGAGACTAAGGTTTGGAAAAAATGAAATAACTTGCTTAAGGCCATATATCCTGGAAGAGACAAAGTTGAGATTTGAACCCAAGTTCTTAAGGCCCCAGAAATCATGCTGTTAAACACTTTGTGTCATCTCTCTGCTGCTAACCTAATATGTTTTCACTGGGAAATTGTCCAACCTGGAAAAGTTTATTTATATAAAAAAATAGACTGCTGAACAAATTAGTTTCCTTGCCTTCAAAGTATTCAAACAGGAACAAAATGACCACTGATTTAGGATGTTATACCCATGATGTCATGGATCAGACTGGACAACTAAATGGTGCAATCCATGATGTAGCAGAAATAAGGACTTCATTGACTGCAACACCATACTTAAAATAACATTTCCCACAAGCATGGGAGAATAGATGATACTGACTCACAGTTCTGCTTTAGTTCAATACGTAGTTTTGACCATGAAATAGTTTTCCTTTGAATTCTACCTGCATGTCAACATGGGAAAAGGGAAGTTTGGGGAAAAGGAGAAGTGAAGGGAGGTGTCTGGGAGGGGGTTCCACACAAAATCAAGCTTCTCCACCTTTGGCAATGAGTCATGACTTCTTTCTGTGAAATTGCCCATGTATAGGAAGGCCTGTCTCAGTTTGTGCATTATCACACTGACCTGGAATTGCAGGTCAAGGTCACGCTCTCCCTGTTAGACTGAGCATTTTGAGAGTAAAGATAGCATCTTGTACATTTTTTTCACCACAATACAAGGCAAATGTCTTAAATGTGGGGGCTGCTTTATTATTATTTATAGAGAAACCAATTAGCAGGCAAAGGCTAAACAGAGTTTTGCCAAGAGAATGCACTGGTCATAGCAAACACCCTCTTCCAACAACACAAGAGAAGACTATGCATGGACATCCCCCAATACCGGACATGGTCAATACCAAAATCAGATTGATTATATTCTTTGCAGCCAAAGATGGAGAAGCTCTATACTGTCAGCAAAAACAAGACCGGGAGCTGACTGTGGCTCAGATCATGAACTCCTTCCTGCCAAATTTATACTTAAATTGAAGAAAGTAGGGAAAACCACTAGACCATTCAGTTATGACCTAAATCAAATTCCTTACAATTATACAGTGGAAGTAACAAATAGATTAAGGGATTAGATCTGATAGAGTGCCTGATGAACTATGGATGGAGGTTCATGACATTGTATAGAAGGGAGTGATCAAGACCACGCCCAAAAAAGAAATGCAAAAGGAAAAATGGCTGTCTGAGGAGGCCTTACAAATAGCTGTGAAAAGAAGAGAAGCAAAAAGCAAAGGAGAAAAGGAAAGATATACTCATTTGAATGCAGGGTTCCAAAGAATAGCAAGGAGAGATAAGAAAGCCTTCCTCAATGCAAGGAAATAGAGGAAAATAATAGAATGGGAAAGACTAGAGATCTCTTCAAGAAAATTAGAGATACCAAGGGAACATTTCATGCAAACATGGGCTCAATAAAGGACAGAAATGGTATAGACCTAACAGAAGCAGAAGATATTAAGAAGAGGTGGCAAGAATACACAGAATTATATAAAAAAGATCTTCATGACCCAGATAATCACGATGGTGTGGTCACTCACCTAGAGCCAGACATCCTGGAATGTGAAATCAAGTGGGCCTAAGGAAGCATCACTATGAACAAAGCTAGTGGAAGTGATGGAATTCCAGTTGAGCTATTTCAAATCCTAAAAGATGATGCTGTGAAAGTACTGCACTCAATATGCCAGAAAATTTGGAAAACTTAGCAGTGGCCACAGGACTGGAAAAGGTCAGTTTATATTCCAGTCTTTAAGAAAGGCAATGCCAAAGAATGCTCAAACTACTGCACAATTGCACTCATCTCACACACTAGGAAACTAGTGCTCAAAATTCTCCAAGTTAGACTTCAACAGTACATGAACCATGAACTTCCAGAAGTTCAAGCTGATTTTAGAAAAGGCAGAGGAAGGATGTTGCCAACATCCACCAACATCCAGAGAAAAATAGTTGGAACTAGGAATTGGGGCAGAAAGCAAAGAAGAAATAAAGAGCCTCTTGATGAAAATGAAAGAGGAGAGTGAAAAAGCTGGCTTAAAATTCAACATTCAGAAAACTAAGATTATGGCATCTGGTCCCATCACTTCATGGCAAATAAATGGGGAAACAATGGAAATAGTGAGAGACTTTATTTTTGGGGGCTCCAAAATCACTGCAGATGGTGACTGCAGCCATGAAATTAAAAGACACTTGCTCCTTGGAAGAAAAGCTATGACCAACATAGACAGCATGCTAAAAAGCAGAGTCATTACTTTGCCAACAAAGGTCCATCTAGTCAAAGCTATGATTTTTCCAATAGTCATGTATGGATATGAGAGTTGGACTATAAAGAAAGCTGAGTGCCGAAGAACTGATGCTTTTGAACTGTGGTGTTGGAAAAGACTCTTGAGTCCCTTGGACTGCAAGGAGATCCAACCAGTCCATCCTAAAGGAAATCAATCCTGAGTATTCATTGGAAGGATTGATGGCTAAAGCTGAAACTCCAATACTTTGGCCACCTGATGCGAAGAACTGACTCATTGAAAAAGACCCTTATGCTGGGAAAGATTGAAGGCAGGAGGAAAAAGGGACGACAGAGGACGGGATGGTTGGATGGCATCACCAACTCAATGGACATGAGTTTGAGTAAGCTCTGGGAGTTGGTGGAGGACAGGGAAGCCTTGTGTGCTGCAGTCCATGGGGTCACAAAGAATAGGACAGGACTGAGTGACTTAACTGAGCTGAACTGTAGAGAAACCAAAACGTCAGGTGTTCATATTATAGTAACTTAAAATTTTTCTAATGGAGTCTTGGGGGTTGCTTTTTATTGTATTTCTTGCAGATGAGGCCCAAGGATTCAGATGAGGATAAGGAATTAGAAGACTAAAGGCACAATAGGGACAACAGGTTTTTGGAACAGATGTGTAGAATCTGAGAATTGAAAGGAATGTGAAGTATTTTGATAATTATTTAATTGAACTTCTCTTCTGTGGCCTACTTTCTTTTGCTAATCTGTTCACAAACATGCTAGAAGACCTCTTGTGCCAGGGAACTCACTAATTTGACTTTCTCCCGTAAATTATGCAACAAACTGTTTTTTTTTTTCTGAAACTTTCATCTGCTGGGACTTCAAGACAGTTCAGTGTTTCACACCTCTGAAGACAGCCCTCATCTACTCTGTCTGTCCTTTTTTGAGCTCAAACTTGTCCCTTTTGAGCCCAAATTCCCCCAGAGAGATGCCATTTTCTCTCTCTCTATTTAAAAAAAATTTTTCATTGGAGTATAGAAAAGGCTTCATTTGATCTGAAACTTCGAGGTTTTCTGAGCTCAGTTTCATTCTCCAGGTATATCTATGTGGTTAGCCCATCAGTCGTGTTTGACTCTTTTGTGACCCCATGGACTGTAGCCCTCCAGGCTCCTCTGTCCGTGGGATTTCCTAAGCAAGAATACTGGAGTGGGTTTCTATTTCCTTCTCCAGGGGAATCTTCCTGACCCAGGGTTCAAACTAGTTTCTCCAGTGTCTCCTGCACTGCAGGCGAATTCTTTACCCACTGAGCCATCAGGAAAGCCCTGAGGTATATCTATAAACACAGAATTACAGGGATGCTTACTATGTTCTGAATATTGCCCTTAGCAATTTACATAGATTATTTTAATCTCCCAGTCATCCTAAGTAATACATAGTAGCATTATTCCCATTTGTCAGAGGTAGCAAATGAGGTTTAAGCATTCCTCAAAGTCACAGTCCTAGAATGAGGCAGAGCTGGGATTTGAGTTTGGGCTGCCTAGTTCTGTGGTCACTACTGGTTAGGCTCCATTTAAAGTTACTTTCTTACTTTCCTATGCTTCTATTTATATAGCCCACAATTGACTTCAGTCATTTTGACATCCCACATCAAAGTGCTGACTCACAGAGCTTCTTTTTGTCCTCCACATGCTAATTTCCCCAAATCTTCATATATTTTAAAAGTCTTTTAAAAAAACATATTAAAGAACAAGATTATATTTTATTTAATTTGTATTTGTTTGAATGTTATTGAAGCAGTGCATTTTTGCATTTATTGGACCCAGATGTTTTTTTCTTGAAAATTACCTGCTTATATCATTTGCCCATCTGAAAAAATTGATAGGGTTTGTATATTTCTTATTGATTCTAAAGGGTTAAAAATATATTAAGGATATTAATCTTTAATTATTTGATAATTTGTTATAAATTTCCACACCTTTTAATTTGTTTTTCAGTTGTTCAGGGTTTTTGTTGTTATTGTTGCTGTTTGTTCATTTGTGTTCTTACTGTACAAAAATTCAATTTTTTTATATAGTCAAATATCTTGACCTTTAAGTTTTCTTCTTTTGGAGTCATGCAGTGTCAGACTTTTATGCATGAAACTAGCCATTTCCATGATGATGTACGGTGACTCACTTGGAAACTTTACATTTGATTCAGCACCTAAAACCTGCCAATTCTGACACTAATAGATTTTGGCCTATAATGGAAGAAAACAGACATGTGCCACATATATATTTATTTATATGTATGAACCTTATATATATATATAGTATTATAAAGCATATATTTTATATATGATCATGCTATGATGTGATTTATGATTTAGATATGTTTTATGATTGATGAAGTCACAAAGAGTCAGATATGACTGAGTAAGTACACACACATGATTTGATACACATACACATATAGATGAGGTTATATATATAGCTGGCTAAGTGACCTAAAAATTGATTTAGATTCCAATATGACTCAAATTTATGTGAGAACCAGAATGAAGATGGCATCTAAGAGGAAGTGGAAAGAACATAAAGTTGGGTATCAGGAGACCTCGATTCTAATTTTGATCTCACATTAACTGGTCGAGTGTACTAGGCCTAGTTACTTAAACTAGCTTCAACTTTCTTACTTGTGTGATGAGGGTGATGGTAGATGATACTAAATGTCTTTCTAGCATGGACACTCTGTGATCACACTTGCGGGTTTGCTCTTGTATGAGCACCAAGAGGGTTAAGAATAGAGAACGGTAAATACAGGGATTGTGGAGGGGAGGTGCTGTCAGGTTACTCCAGGGAGAAGCTGGCAGATGCAGAGAGCGATGACCCAGAATTCCATCATCCTAACCTAACTAACCACTACCAAGCCCGGAAGAAAGTCTCCACTTTATAAGCTCTGCGGATTTCTCTTGTTTTTACCAGTATCAGCCTCCTCAATGAGCACAATGGCCCTGAATCCCAAATGAGACCCTCCTCCGAATGAGCAGACAGACCCTGAGGCTACATTTGGATTAGGAGAGCACAAACTCATTTTGAACAGTTGGCTGCATACTAGTTTTATTTAAGCTGTCTACAGAAGGAATGCAGTGTTGGCTGACTTCTCATTTTTTGCCAGTTCCAAGGTCAAAAGCCCTGAGTGACTCTGGCATTTATAAATCTTTGATAGGTGAGAAGTAGAATCTAAAATTTGAGCCTTGAAAGCCATTTCAGCAGTCATCTGGTCCAACTTCTACTCCTAGCTCTGTGAGTAGACCTTTCACTAGTTTCAGATACTTGATTTTTTTAGGCTTGTCTATACATTTCCCTAAAAACACATCCCAAATTTTAATATGTAGTAGTGTCATATTGTTAATTTATTTATTACTTTTTGCTGAGTATTTTGAAAAATTTCAAACTCACAGAGAAGTGGAAAAAATAGTACAGTTAGCTATATACTCTTTCCCTAAATTTATTCGTTGTTAATGCATGGCTACATTTGCCTTTTCACTCTGTATTCCTATATAAATATATACACATATTTTTTTGCTGAGATTTTTGAGAATAAGCTTCAGACATCTTGTCCCCTCATGCCTAAGTGTATCACCATATATATTCTAAGAATTAGAACATTCTCCATAGTTTTCCTAATTGAATGTACCATATTGCTCTCCTGCCAGCCATGTATGGGAGTTCCAGTTATCATCTTTGTGAAGTCTTGCTTTGGTCAATCTTTCAGAATTTTAGTTGCTCTAGTGGGTGTGCAGAGGTATTTCATTGTGGTTTTAATCTGAGTTTCACTGATGGATAGTGATATTGAACATATTTTCAGTCTTTCTGGATATCCTTTCTAATGAAATGCCTCTTTCAGTTTTTTGCCCATTAAAAAACAGATAATTTGTATTTTTTCTTATTGATTTGCAGGAGTGTTTTATATTCTGAGTTTCTCTCCAGTAGATGTAAAACAGAAAGACATTTGATTGAAATTATTTCATATGCTGGCATAGTGTCTGATCTTGTCCATTTTTTTTAAAAAGGAAAATAATCCAGTGTTAGCATGAATAGTTATTCTGCCTGTACAAAAAAGAGATAGTGTGTTTTAATTAAAAACTTTTTTTTTCAGTAACTAAAACAAAGGAAACACATGGACCATCAAAATGATAGTTCCATGAGCATTTATCTTCATTGCATAAATAGTCTTCCTTTTGGGCAACTGGACCTTTATATAGAGGCTCTTGGTATTTTCAGATAAACAGCAGGATCTTCTGGGAACTGGTTGATACCTCCACTTTTGTGGTAGTCATGACAGGGTGACAATCAGGAGTTCAAAGATGAGAGCTGAAGAACCCTATTCTCTTCTTTTTCCAAAGTCCTCCTAAAATACAGGAAAGAAAGAGAGACTTTCTAGTCAGAATGGTTATTTGTTACTAAAGGGGCAGTTGGCATCAACCAAAATGGAAAACTTATTTTTTTTAATTTTCTTTACTTTATTGTGTTGGTTTTGCCATACAATGACATGGAACCACCATGGGTTTACATATGCTCCCCCTCCAGAACCCCCCTCCCTCCTCCTTCCCGATTCCCTCCCCCTGGGAAATCTCGGTGCACCAGCCCCAAGCATCAACCCTGGGCTGGCGATTGATTTCACATATGATAATTAACATGTTTCAATGCCATTCTCCCATATCATCCCACCCTTGCCCTCTTCCACAGAGTCCACGAGTCTGCTCTATACATCTGCGTTCCTTTTGCTGTCTCGCATGCAGGGTTCTCGTTACCATCTTTCTAAATTCCATATATATGCACTAGTATACTGTATTGTTGTTTTTCCTTCTGGCTTACTTCACTCTGGATAATAGGCTCCAGTTCCGTCCACCTGAGTAGAACTGATTCAAATGAATTTTTTTTTAGTGCTGAATAATGGAAAACTTTTAAAGGCAGGATTGACATGGTAGCATCATGCTGGCATCAGAGACCATTCTGCAAGTGATTTTCATCCCTCCTAGCCATGCCTATACACAAGGCTGTGCTCTGAGTTTCTTCTTGACATTCATACCCAGATAAAGTCTGGTTAGACCAAAGGATGGAAAGTAAGTGGAGCTTCCATGCTGCCATTAATGGACATGCTACCAATGGTGGCGCTTTTCCAGTGAGTCCAGTTTCAAGCACCAGCTACTATGCAGTCTGAGTTGGCACTTGAGGTAGATTCTTTTGCCATCCTTAAGTTGAACTGAGAACAATGGCAGGATTAGAAGCAGAAAATAAGCTGCAGAAAGTCAGTCTGAAGTGCACAAGAAGGAGAGTTGAGATCCCTACCATATTCCCTTGGTAATGGCCCAGAAGAAGCCTGTGGGTGATTGATAGATGTGTATACATTTTATATTAAAATTTTTTAAAGACAGCAGAACTTCATTCCCCTTCTTCCCTGGTCACACAAATGTGGGTCACCTGCGTCCACACTGGCCAAAGTTAGGCTATTTACTGAGCCCTGTGGCATCTACAGAAGAGCTTTAGAAAACATCCTTACCCACATCTTTCTGTTGGCATCACAGGGAAGCATGTTCAACTCTTGGAAACCCATGTGGGTTGTATTGTTAGAAGATGGAATTGAATTTTATAAGAAGAAGAGTGACAACAGCCCCAAAGGAATGATTCCCTTGAAAGGAAGCACTCTGACCAGCCCTTGCCAGGACTTTGGAAAAAGGATGGTGAGTTGACATCATTAACCGTGATGAACACCTTGTCAGGCGCTGACCTTTGCATAGCCTACTAATGTGAATGGAGCTCCCTGGGCCAGTCCCTTTCCCCACCACTCATCCTGCACCCAGGGCATTTGGGTCTTTCTTGGCTAAGCATTTCCAGAACAGGGTTGGCTCAACTCCTGTGCTTCATAAAAGCCCTCACCCCCTTGAAAGGAGTCATTCCTAATGGAATGTGTTTTGATTTCAGTTTGTGTTTAAGATCACTACAACCAAACAGCAGGACCACTTCTTCCAGGCAGCCTTCCTGGAGGAGAGAGATGCCTGGGTTCGGGACATCAAGAAGGCCACTAAATGCATTGAAGGAGGCCAGAAGTTTGCGAGAAAATCCACCAGGAGGTCCATTCGACTGCCAGAAACCATTGACTTAAGGTGACTTTCTATATTTACTTTCCTTCACTCTTCCTTCCTCCCACCCAACTCCTTGAGGCAATCTCACAGCAGACCCTACTCCAAGGCCTGCTTTGGGCACCTTTGAAGGCTGTATCCACCCTTACCAGTCCTTAGTACTTGCACTTGATGTACTAAGATGTTAACCTGGCTCTGAAGGAGTGATCATGGGTTCTCCAAAGCCTGACAGCTGAGGAGAGGAGGCATGGGAATTTAAATTCCCTCATGTCTGTGTAATCTTGGCAGAGAGAGGGACAGTGAGAAGGAGAGACAGAGAAAGAGGAGGGAGGAGAGAAAGAGATAATATATCATTGCATTTATAAAGTAGCTATAGTAAATTACTCTTAAAAGAAAGCTTTGGGATCTATACATAGGCAGGAAAAGATAGGAGCTATGTGTGTAAGTAGGTAAGGTTTTTTAAGTTCAAGTTCACATATTCAGCAGGAGTAAATATCTCTCCTAGGCAGAAACCATTTGTGCCACAACCTAGCTTAATGACCTCTGATATTGACTGTCCTGGACTTTCAAGCGATAGCTGTTGCCTAAAGATTGATATCACTTAAGTTCTTTTCTTTAGGAATGTCTTTATTTTTTACTGATTTTTGCTTTTATGTGGAACATACCCTGTGACAGGAGCTCTGCCAGGAAGAATTTCATATTGGCTACTTACAGCATCCATCCAGAATTCTGTTTACCAAACACGGGGAGTCCCTAGGAGAATGGAAAAAGTCCCATGCGCACCTAATGCAGGATTTGGCAGGTCATAGGAGTTTAATGAAGTTTGCACACTGAACTTAGAATAAGCGCTTTCTCTCACCAAGAAAGCTTTCTGGTAAAGACCCAAGAGGAGTTGCCTAGTCCAGCTGTGGCTGCTGGGTGGGTGGTCCAGTGACTGCATTTCTGGCCACAACTGGCAGAGCTAAGTGGGAATGATGTTTGTGCTACAAAACACACAAAATTGTTGCTTGCAATTTTTCTGATAAGGTTATCTTTATTACTCAAAGATAAAATGAGAACATCTCACTATTTTGTTTTATCTCTTATAAATTTTAGGATAAAGGATAAGTTTAGTCAAAACAGTCAGTTTCTTGGGACTTCCCTGATGGTCTGGTGGTTAAGACTTCACCTTCCATTGCCAAGGGTGTGAGTTCGATCCCTGATTGTGGAGCTAAGATACCACATGCCTTGCAGCCAAAAAACTGAAACATTAAAAAGGGAAGCAATATTATAACAAATTCAATAAAGACTTTAAAAATGGTCCACATTAAAAAAAAAAAACACTTTAACCCTTTGTCACTTCCCCCTACACCCCACCAAAACACATTCACTTTCTTGAAGTCAAATGTCTACACCAGATGGCCTCTTAAAGGGTACAAAGAACTGGGACATGAATATTGAGGCCTGAGAACCTTTAATCTTTGACACCTCACTGGGGACAACTCTCCATCTCGGATACTAAAAGTTAAATTAACAGAATTTAGTGAATTTAAGAACTATTAAATACCTTCCCAGGACCTTTTGCTGAATGCTGTGCAGGCTGCAGAGTTCATGCAAGTATGAGCTCTGCCTTCTAATGACCTGCTTATGATCCAGTGGAGAGATCAGGTTCAGGTTTCACCCGGGGAGGGGGAAGAACCCCTCCCGCTCATCCATGTGTTTTCATCTGTGCAGTGCCTTGTATTTGTCCATGAAAGACACTGAAAAAGGAGTAAAAGAACTGAACCTAGAGAAGGACAAGAAGATTTTCAATCACTGCTTCACAGGTAAAAGGCCTTGTGCATCTGATGTGTGGCTTCTGGGGCAGGCAATATGGAGGTCTTGCTCAGCCTTGAGTGTGTGTTGGGGGGATGTGAAGCGAGGTGGGGGGGTTGGTCTCATGGAACACAGACTGGTGGGCATGATCATTGGACCTCCCTAACATGGAAAGAGAAAGAAAGGTAGGCCCATACTCTGTGGTTCAAGGTAAATCTTAGAAGTTCCAGCTATATCCATCAAATGGTCATTTTTTCCCAGTAAATGGCAGGATGTTGAAATAGACACAGATTTGAGCAAGATGATAAATAAGAATCAAGACACCTAGCGTTAGATTTAAGTGACAATATTAGGGATGTCTGAGGCTGCATAGTGTTTTGTTGTTGTTCAGTCACTAAGTTGTGTCCGACTCTCTGTGACCCCATGGACTGTAACATGCCAGGCTTCCCTGACCTTCACTAACTCTCAGACTTTGCTCAAATTCATGTCCATTGAATCATTATTAAAAGAGATCTGTAATTACCTCCCTACCTCTTTTACAAGGTCACTGCAAGGATTAAAAACAGAAATGCAGTATTAATTGGTTTTTTCTTACAGAGAAAGAAAACTAGGCAAAGCCTTGTCTATGAAATTCATGAAAGGTGCACTTATCAACTAACTGCTTTCACTTTTGTTTCAAAGATGGTATACCTTATTGCTCTGAGACCTGGGGCCTGTTATGTTGGCTCTTTGGTTGGCTATATTTGTACAGTATATATTGTAGAGCACAGGGAACTATACTAAGTATTTCTAATAATGTATATTTAATAACATAAATATATATATGTATAATATATGTAAATGTTTGAAAGAAATTTGTTTTATTTACTTTTATTGAAGTATGGTTGCTTTACAATATTGTGTTAGTTTTATAGGTGTATAAAACTAGGTGTATGGTGCAGTGATTCAGTTGTACACACGTATATATTCTTTTTCAGATTCTTTTCCCTTACGCATTATTACAAAATACTGAGTATACTTCCCTGTGCTATACAATAGGTCCTTGTTGGTTGTACAAAATATTTTTAATACAGAGCTTCACTGTAGCCTATTAATAATCCAGTTGGTGGGTCAATTTCATTTTATTCTCCTTGCAGCCCTCCCTTGATTCAGAAGGCTGATTGAATGACTTTTCAAAGTCCTTGCTAGACCATGCAAAGGTGTGACATTTGAAGTAAGGGATGACATCAAATCTAAATTGGTACATACACATACTAGCACAAGTTGTTTTCTGCTTAAAAACTTGCAACAGCTCCTCATTGCCAAATTCTTAATGTATCATCAAAGCTCTCTCCACCCATCCCATGTCTTCCTCTCTTGTCTTCTTTCCGCCAGCCCCTCTCCCACCATCCCCTAGCAGGGATCCCTCATGCCTGTTTGAGTCTGTTCACACTGCTGCTCCCTCAGCTCTTGCTGGTTCCTCTGGCCCCTGCCTAAGTAAATGCTTGACAAACATTGTCACTTCCTCTGTGAAACAGTACCCATTGCCCCACCCACCCCTCCACGCCTTCCTGCAGATTTGACCCAGCAGCTCCTCTGCACTGACCTCACAGCAAGGAACTTGTTACAATACTTACTCATTACCCAGATCTTCCTTTCAGACTCCGAGGGGAGCCTCCCCAATAGCCATTACTGAACTTAGCTCTCAGCATAAGTTCTGGTCTGACAGAATGTGGTCCACTGGAGAAGGGAATGGCAAACCACTTCAGTATTCTTGCCTCGAGAACCCCATAAACAGTATGAAAAGGCAAAATGATAGGACACTGAAAGATGAACTCCCCAGGTCGGTAGGTACCCAATATGCTAATAGAGATCAGTGGAGAAATAACTCCAGAAAGAATGACGGGATGGAGCCAAAGCAAAAATGATGCCCAGTTGTGGATGTGACTGGTGATAGAGGCAAGGTACGATGCTGTAAAGAGCAATATTGCATAGGAACGTGGAATGTTAGGTCCATGAATCAAGGCAAATTGGAAGGGGTCAAACCAGAGATTGCAAGAGTGAATGTAAACATTCTAGGAATCAGTGAACTAAGATGGACTAGAATGGGTGAATTTAACTCAGATGACCATTATATCTACTACTGTGGGCAGGAATCACTTGGAAGAAATGGAGTAGCCATCATAGTCAACAAAAGAGTCCGAAATGCAATACTTGGCTGCAATCTCAAAAATGACAGAGTGATCTCTGTTCGTTTCCAAGGCAAACCATTCAATATCATGATAATCCAAGCCTATGCCCCAACTGCTAATGCTGAAGAAGCTGAAGTTGAACGGTTCTATGAAGACTTACAAGATCTTTTAGAACTAACACTCAAAAAAGATGTCCTTTTCATTATAGGGGACTGGAATGCAAAAGTAGGAAGTCAGGCAATACCTGGAGTAACAGGCAAATTTGGCCTTAGAGTACAGAATGAAGCAGGGGAAAGGCTAATAGAGTTTTGCCAGGAAAAACGCACTGATCATAGCAAACACTCTCTTCCAACAACACAAGAGAAGACTCTACACATGGACAACACCACAAGGGTCAACACCAAAATGAGATTGATTATATTATTTGCAGCCAAAGATGGAGAAGCTCTATACAGTCAGCAAAAACAAGACAGGGAGCTGACTGTGGCTCAGGTCATGAACTCCTTATTGCCAAATTCAGACTTACATTAAAGAAAGTAGGGAAAACCACTAGACCATTCAGTTATGACCTAAATCAAATCCCTTATGATTATACAGTGGAAGTGAGAAATAGATTTAAGCTACTAGATCTGATAGACAGAGTGCCTGATGAACTATGGACGGAGGTTCGTGACAATGTACAGGAGACAGGGATTAAGACCATCGCCATGGTAAAGAAATGCAAAAAGCAAAATGGCTGTCTGAGGAGGCCTTACACATAGCTGTGAAAAGAAGAGAAGCAAAAAGCAAAGGAGAAAAGGAAAGATATTTCCACTTGAATGCAGAGTTCCAAAGAATAGCAAGGAGAGATAAAAAAGCCTTCCTCAGTGATCATTGCAAAGAATTAGAGGAAAACAATAGAATGGGAAAGACTAGAGATCTCTTCAAGAAAATTAGAGATACCAAGGGAACATTGCATGCAAAGATGGGCTCAATAAGGGACAGAAATGGTATGGACCTAATAGTAGCCGAAGATATTAAGAAGAGGTGGCAAGAATACACAGAAGAACTGTACAGAAAAGATCTTCATGACCCAGATAATCATGATGGTGTAATCACTTACCTAGAGCCAGACATCCTGGAATGTGAAGTCAAGTGGGCCTTAGAAAGCATCACAACAAACAAAGCTAGTGGAGGTGATGGAATTCCAGTTGAGCTATTTCAAATCCTAAAAGATAATGCTGTGAAAGTGCTGCACTCAATATGCCAGCAAATTTGGAAAACTCAGCAACGGCCACAGGACTGGAAAAGGTCGGTTTTCATTTCAGTCCCAAAGAAAGGCAATGCCAAAGAATGCTCAAACTACTGCACAGTTGCACTCATCTCACACACCAGTAAAGTAATGTTCAAAATTTTCCAAGCCAGGCTTTGGCAATACGTGAACCATGAACTTCCAGATGTTCAAGCTGGTTTTAGAAAAGGAAGAGGAACCAGAGATCAAATTGCCAACATCTACTGGATTATCAAAAAAGCAAGAGAGTTCCAGAAAAACATCTACTTCTGCCTTACTGACTATGCCAAAGCCTTTAACTGTGTGGATCACAATAAACTGTGGAAAATTCTGAAAGAGATGGGAATACCAGACCACCTGACCTGTCTCTTGAGAAACCTGTATGCAGGTCAGGAAGCAACAGTTAGAACTGGACATGGAACAACAGACTGGTTCCAAATCAGGAAAGGAGTACGTCAAGGCTGCATATTGTCCCCCTGCTTATTTAACTTATATGCAGAGTACATCATGAGAAATGCTGGGCTGGATGAAGCACAAGCTGGAATCAAGATTGCCAGGAGAAATATCAATAACCTCAGATATGCAGATGACACCACCCTTGTGGCAGAAAGTGAAGAGGAACTAAAAAGCCTCTTGATGAAAGTCAAAGAGGAGAGTGAAAATGTTGGCTTAAAGTTCAACATTCAGGAAACAAAGATCATGGCATCTGGTCCCATCACTTTATGGTAAATAGATGGGGAAACAGTGGAAAAAGTGTCAGACTTTATTGTTTTGGTCTCCAAAATCACTGCAGATGGTAATTGCAGCCATGAAATTAAAAGACGCTTACTCCTTGGAACAGAAGTTATGACCAACCTAGGTAGCATATTAAAAAGCAGAGGTATTACTTTGCCAACAAAGGTTCATCTAGTCAAGACTACGGTTTTTCCAGTAGTCATGTATGGATGTGAGAGTTGGACGGTGAAGAAAGCTGAGGGCCGAAGAACTGATGCTTTTGAACTGTGGTGTTGGAGAAGACTCTTGAGGGTCACTTGGACTGCAAGGAGATCCAACCAGTCCATCCTAAAGGAGATCAGTCCTGGGTGTTCATTGGAAGGACTGATGTTGAAGCTGAAGCTCCAATACTTTGGCCTCCTGATGGGAAGAGTTGACTCATTGGAAAAGACCCTAATTCTGGGAAGGATTGGGGGCAGGAGAAGGGGATGACAGAGGATGTGATTGCTGGATGGCATTACCAACTCCATAAACATGGGTTTGGGTGGACTCTATGAGTTGGTCATGGACAGGGAAGCCTGGCGTGCTGCTGTTCATGGGGTCGCAAAGAGTCCGACACGACTGAGCGACTGAACTGAACTGAACTGAATGGAAGAAATGGGTAGGTTAGTAAAAAACTATTTATTTACTCATGCATTATTCTTTAAGGAGCATGTAGATGTTTTTTGAAAGCTCTTACATGGTTCCTTTTATTTCTAGATATCTATCTCACTAATTTCATTTTTCCTTCTTGGAGTAACAGGGACGATGAAACAAGTAAGACACTCGGTTGCTCTGCAGCTCTCTAGGGGCACCTGTAGTTGCCTTGTTCTTTGAAAAAGACAGCTAACCTTCTTTCTGATGGTCCCATCCAGGTAACTGTGTCATTGACTGGTTGGTTTCCAATAAGTCTGTTCGGAACCGCCAAGAAGGCCTCATGATCGCCTCCTCTTTGCTCAATGAAGGGTACTTGCAGCCCGCTGGAGACCTCTCCAAGAATGCGGTGGATGGAACTGCTGAAAACCCTTTCCTGGACAACCCTGATGCCTTCTACTACTTTGTGAGTGGGGGAGCTACCCATCTACTCCTCCGGGCATGGGGGTTGACCTGGGTGGGTTCTAGGTTGATATCAGTTCATATCTGCTGATGTGAAAGAAAGCACCTAGCCCTACAGCTCTGGTCCATGTCTTTGACTTGATAGCTGTCCCTCTCCATAATGCCTATCACATCCAGTGAGTTAGTCTAAAGGAAAATACTGTTTACTTGACTAGTTTTCTTTATTTTTGTTTAAAAGTCTGCTATATTTATTTCCGTTTTAAGCAAGACTTTCTTTTGTAAAAGCTTATTAGGCCCTAGTACATGCGAGGTGGTGGCTCAATGGTAAAGAATCTGCCTGCCAATGCAGTAGATGTGGATTTGATCCCTGGATCGAGAAGATCCCCTGGAGAAGGAAATGTCAACCTACTCCAGTATGCTTGCCTGGGAAATCCCAAGGACAGAGGAGCCTGGTGGGCTACAGTCCATGGGGTCACAAAGAATTGGATGTGACTTAGGGACTGAGCACATGCCAGGCACCCACTTAGTCAAAGTAGATCCAGTAGTAGAAGGGAAAAACCCCGGCAAAATTATGGCCCCTGGGAGTCCAAATATACACTGAAATACATGACTCAATACAAAATATGTTCATCCTTATCCCTTCCCCGTGACATCACGGGTACCTCCAGTGGCATGCTTCCCACAGACTGGGGAACATTGTATGGTACCACATGGACTTAATCTTGGGTCACGTGAGACATCTGGCAGCAGTGGATTTCTAGGGGGATTCTGGCAAATTTGTTTCTATTTGGGGTCAGAGCACAAAAGTAAGGAAGCTCCTTATAAAAATGAAGTGAATATACCAAAGAGAGTTTCATTTCACTTTGGGGAAATTCCTCTGTCAGAATTTCAACCTAGTTGTTTATAGCTATTTAAATGTAACTCTAAAAAAAATGTAGGTCTAAAAATACTGAGCATAGTGGCTTGTGTGATTCACTGGTCTCGTATAGCTGAGCACGGCCCAGTTCCTGCCTGAACTCAGAGGATGTGGCTAGACCTGGGCTCTTGGTCTCTTAAGGTGGGAGAGCCAAGTGGCAGGGGTCATATGGAGGTCATGTTGTATGCACAGTGTCTTATAAGCCAGCCAGCTTGCTGGTGATGTGGCCATGAGGTCCCGGAGAAGGAAAGCTTTGAAAGGAGAGATGTGCTGAGCTAGACTTCCAACACAGCTTGGGAAACCCAGGAAAATGAAAGTATATTGACAAGATCATACTTGCATGGAGACAAAGGAGCATTGAGCAACAAAAATAAGCATCTAGATGGGACTTCCCTGGTGGTCCAGTGGTCAAGACTCTGTGCTTCCACTGTAGGGGACTCTGGTTTGATCCCTTGTCAGGAAACTAAGATCCCACATGCTGCATGGTGCAGCCAAAAAAAAAAAAAAAAGAAGAAATAAGCATCTAGAAATAAGAAAAGTGGAGAGGGGAAACAAGCTAACCAAGAATAACCTTTTACATTCAGGTTGGGATGTGAATCACAGGGAGAAGGAGTGGCTAGAGGGAAGAGGGAGATGAAGTTGCTATAATTAGCACTATGCCTAAGACTGGGAAAAAACTGGTTCTTTGGTTCCTCAACAGCCAGACAGTGGGTTCTTCTGTGAAGAGAATTCCAGTGATGATGATGTGATTTTGAAAGAAGAATTCAGGGGAGTCATTATCAAGCAGGGGTGTTTACTGAAGCAGGTGAGTGGTCACTATATTCTACCCTAGGCTTTCTTCCTAACCAGGCCCTTTGTATTCTATAGGATCAAATGGTATTTTGTATTCTATAGGATTAAATGGTATTTTGTTTGTTTGGTGAATAGTCAACTAGAGAATGAAACTGACCTAGTGAAAGATAGACAAGTAGTTCAGTAGATGATCAAAGTGGCATTAGGTCAGGAGGACTGAGGCAGGCAGGGCAGAAGCACTTAAAAATAGGGAAATTTCTATCAATGTTTCAGGAAAATGCTGACCTTTTCATTAGTTGGAGGATATCAGTTGACAAAGAGATGCCATCCAAAAGACAGAGATGTTTCACAATGAAAGCTCTTCCATTGTCCTATCCTTCCTCCCTACAAAGTAACCAGGAAATAGAAACAAGCCGCACCCAGAAGAGGAACATCATAAACCAGTGACAGCAAGGAAGTACCATTCCAGACTGTGGGTAGGTCACAGTGAGACCATACCCAGGCCAGCTCTGCAGGAGCAGCAACAGATGAAGGTCAAATCAGGTCAGAGGGCAAAGACTCAGTCATTATCAGGTATCATCAGGTATTGGCCACTGTCAGGCTGGGAGACAGGGGCTGGGGTGAGCTGAAGAGCTCTGGTCAGTTACCAAGTGCAAAGGCATGGGACACCAAGAGGTAAGAGAACCTATTGGCTGGAGCTGAGTGAGGAAGCCAGGGTCAGCACCTGGTAGAGAAGAAGCAATTGGAAAACAGGAATATTCAGAGTGAAACAACTGATGCTAGTATATGTTGTCATAGAAGCCTAAGCTGCTTTATGAGGCCAAGGTCTTGCCCCTTGTGATTGTGCCATGACCTGTCTCAAAGGCACCGCTCTGTGTGTGTTAATAAAAGAGAGAATCTGGCTGCTGCAAGATTTCTGTGCATTGTCTATAGATCTCATGGGACTGAGAGATTTGACTTATCTCATGATAGAAGCCTGAACTTCCGGGTGAAGAGGGAAGAACCAAAGTTGAGTACATATTTACATTTAAAAAGGAGAACTTTGTGTTGACCAAGTATAGATAGAGAATTTTGGGTTTCACTAGAAGTAGAGCATTAATGCGGAAAACTTACCTTCACATTTTATTTTGAGAGAACAGGGTCCTAAGAAATAAAAAAGCCATAGCTTAGAAAGAATTCTAGACTGTTCTAATAACTTGTATGCCCACTGACTAGATTAAAGAAGGAGCAAAGGAGCAGGGTCAGCCTTACACAGGGTAGGTTCTGGAGGTTGCCCATAGGCAGAGTTTGCCCGTCACCTGCTTCCTCACTGGTTCTGACAAATGTTTGTATGTATATGGCTATGATCATAGGCTGTTAAGGCAGGAGTCACTTGGCAAGGAGTTTCATTATTCTCTTATGATATCTTCTATAATTCTATGAACAACTTATGAACAACTTTTCTTGAGTTAGTTGATCTGACAAGCCTTAATTTAGAGTGGAGCCCTGAGGAAACTGAACATGAAGGTTGAATAGGGATAGATGAAGTCCAGGGTGGACTGGGTGAGGTCTGGGCAAAGGATGCAATGGAGACGCCAGATGGTCAAAAGTTGGCTGAGGGTTGTGGTGTGTTTATGTTGAAAGTAGTGGGACTAGATGTAGGCTTACTCCTCCATTTTTCTTCATCTTCTTTATGTGGTCTTTGACAGGTCAGCCTTCAATAGCTCAGGTGGTGTACATTTGAATCTTCCAGGGATCTGTTAAAATTGCACCCCAGGTCAGTTAAATCAGAGTTTCTGTATGTTACAGATACCTAAGAGATTCTGGTGTGTGGCCGATGTAAAGAATTACAGAGCTAACCATTTTCTTAAAAGTTAGTTTATCCTATTATCGAACTGTCACTGTTCGATAGTCATAAACCTCCTTTTATCATGAAGAAGACAGAATCTTTTTGCATTCAGGAATTTTGTTCTTTTTCAATATTCCCCCCACCTCTAATTTTTAGGGAAGGGAGAGGGAAGAAAAACCTCTTCTATTTGAATTGATAGTCTGCCTTTAATGTTTCCCATCCCTTATCTCAGTGGTTTATAACCCTAGTTCATAGCAGGATCATCTGAGAGATTTTTGAAAATCTTTTTAAGTACCCAGAAAACTAACCAACCCTGCGTCTTCTGTTGTGAGTTAGCCCAGGTTACCTGGTAGACGCCTGATCTCAAAAAAGGCCACCTGTTCTCCACACTTCATAGGTGGAAAGTAGATGCATCCACGTGGGGGTCAGTCCCTACCCTCATTCTACCCCCTACACTAGTTCCAGAGGCATTCATTCTGCTTGGAGGACATAGGCAGTTTGAGGATGAATGATACTGGATTATATTCAACATAATCCTTTTTATATAATTCATTCTGTGACTATGATTAATAAAATACCTCATTTCTCAACCGCATGTAGATTCTTTGATGAGAAAGGACAATGTGTTATACATATTTTTCTTGTATCTGCCGCAGAGTTTAGCATCCTTCTTAGTCTGTAATAAACAACAAACATTTTTAGAGTGAATTAAGTTGAATGTAAGTACACCCGTTCCTCAGTACCCACAGAGGATTGGTTCTAGGACCCGCCATGGATACTGAAATCCATGGATGCTCAAGTCCTTTATATAAAATGGTGTCGCATATAGAAGACGTTGACAGGGTAGCAACGATTCTTGGAAACCCCCGCTGTGCATACATTCCTTAAAGTGCCTCAGGAAACACTCATTCAATAAAAGACAACTCTTCAGCACCTCACATCATGTGCCAGTGAGGACCTCAAGACAATGTGGGAGTTGGCCAGGGTTGGCTGATTTCACATCCTCCTGAACCTTCGTCTTCCACTGACTCCTGAGTACTTGATACTCACCCAATGATTGTGTAAGAGAACATGATTTGTGTGCCTATAGATCTAGAGAAAATGGTGTGGTAGAGCAACCTTAGTGTTCTTAGCCTATGGGTACCTTCAATTAAGGCAAAGAGCAGGGACTCATAACAAGAATTTTAGAAGTTGATGCTTTACAAAAGCCATATAATATTGCAGATAGAAATATTCTGTTTTCTCCCATATGACTCTGCAGTGTCCTTGGCTCCATCCTTCAGGCAAGTAAAGTGTTCTTTGGAGATGAGCTCCTTGACCAAATGCTCTGCCAAATAACTTAAACCCATTCTTCAGAGTGCTCTGACCTGGCATTATGAAGGAGGCATCTTTTGCTAAAATCACAGACATTCCATTGCTTTCTATACAAACACAGCAAAAAACTTTGGAAGCTTTCTCTATGTGCCTCTTAATACATGGTGCTTCAGAAATAACACATAATATTCTTCATGTTGGCAACATGGAAACTATATATTTTCTAATTAACTTCTGGAGTTAAAAGTCACTTGATTTTACTGTAGGAAATCATAGAATCGGGTTTAGCACAACGTTTTAAACAACTACTATCAGCTAATTGAAATAACTGGGTAATTCAAGGCAATTACAAACAGATATGAAGTGGCCCCCACATGCCAGGCACAGTGCTGGGCATAGGAGGAACAAAGAGAAACAGACACAAATCCTGCCTCAAAACGCACAGTCTACACAATGTCAGTGTTTGACATTGGAAGAGTCAGTGGTTCTCTAGGGAAGGGCCAAGTCCTGTTCTTCCTCATCGTGTCTGTCACAACCACTACTGCTGTTACCTTCCATTGCTGCTCCCTGTTGCTAGTCCCCGCTAATTTTATGCTGGGATTGTTGTAATCATTTCTTGGTGGTCTTCTTTCTACTTTATTATATTTCCCCTGGCTTTATCTCTAACCCCTAGCTGATCCATCCTGTATGGATGTATTGTCACCATATTAATCTTCCTAAAATGTTACAGTAATCTTTTTGCTTCCAACTCAAAAGCTGTCAGTGACAACAACCCCCGTGTCTTCTTTTTACTGTCCCCTTCCACTTTTCCAAACTTGCCTCTGCTATACCTCGTGAACCCTGCCTTCTAGCCTGATGGTCTTACTCGTCAGGGTCTGAATCTGCCTTAGACATTCCCACCACTGCTTTTTTTTTGTCAACGGATCTTCCCACCCACCTCTTTCTCACCCGTCTAACTCCTGTGTGTCCCACATGGGTAAGTGAAGGATTTTATGAGGCTCTCTTTGACATGCCAAACCACAATTATATATCCTTCATTTAAATCTTTTGAAACTAGGACCTGCTGTATAGCACAGGGAACTATATCAATATCTTGTAATAATCTATAATGGAAAAAGAATAATATACATGTGTGTGTGTATAACTGAATCACTTTGCTGTATACTGGAAACTAACACAACATTGTAAATCGCTTTTTTTTTTGTAAATCAACTATATTTCAATTAAAATTAAAAATATCCCAAATGAAGTTTCCAAATAATAAATAGTAAATTAAAAAAAAATCCTTTGAGTCCATATATATGGAATCTAGAAAAATGGTACTGAAGAATTTGTTTGCAGGGCAGCAATGGAGAAACAGACATAGAGAATAGACTCATGGACATGGGGAGAGGGGAGGAGAAGGTGAGATGTATGGAGAGGGTACCATGGAAATTTACACTACCGTATGTAAAATAAAATGAAAAATTCTTTGAAAAACTCTTCTCTATAGAGATTAGTTGATTTGGACATTTGCTATTTTATATTTCCACATAGATTATAAACTCTTTGAAGAACAGGGCCATTTCTTAAATCTCTTGATAGCCCCACATTACCTCACATAGTATGTTATACATAGTGCTGTCTTATATGATGCTAAAGCTGTGAGATGATCTTAGAAATAATTTAACCCACAATTTACTAACATCTAAATTGTTCATTGGTTCTAGTGCTATCTCTGACAAGGCCTGGATTGTGGCCTGGATTCTCCTGGAGATAGAGTGTCATCTTTATTTTTTTCTTTTTTCAATTCAATAAGACTTATCCTGTAGGGACTATGTGTACTGAGTGAGACTAAAAACTCATCCTTCCTTTTTCTATGTTGATCCTGGATATAGGGCCATAGGCGGAAGAACTGGAAAGTGAGAAAGTTCATTCTGAGAGAAGACCCTGCCTATTTGCACTACTACGACCCTGCTGGGGTGAGAAACTGTGCTCCGTAAACGCTCCCCCTAGAAGCTTGCACTGCTCCTAATCACAGGGCTGCCCAGGCCCTTCCTGCTCTGCTCCCTTCATTTTCACCCTCTCTATTCTTTTTCCTCACCCTCCTCTACCTTTTCCAACCCCTTCTTATTGCAAAGATCTGAGACCTTAGGCTTTGAGGCCAGCAGAATCTCAGGGGATGGAAGAAAATATCATTATATGGTCATTTATTTGATCAACACAACATAACTTTTTGTTACTTATCCCAAGCTGATATTTTCAGAGGAACTCAACTAATCCAACACTGTGCTCTTGGTTTAATGTGCAAAAAACGGATAATTCCTCTTCTAGGCCTATTTTAATGAGAGCATCCTTTGAGCCCAACCATTCAGGCTGTTGATTATTCAGAAGAGGACTTTTTCCTTAATAAGTTGAGTCATGTCTATCTGGGTTGGGTCCTCAGCGTCTGCAGGGCTCTCTTGAGTCCCTCCTATGAGGGTTCTACTACTATGTCTGTTGCTTGGAGCCAAAGGACTCTGGAGATACCTAGCCATTCTTGTGTGGGGTGTGATGATTCTGGCTCATTACCTCCCCTAGCTGTCACTTTCCTCCAGATGCGAAGCTCAGGCTGACTTGTGTCTCCTCATCCAGCTCCCCGCTTCCCTGCTGTGTGAAGTGGGAGGAAGGGTGGAGGATCCAGAGGGTTCCCTTTAAACCACAGTGAGTCTGTGTGGCTCTTGCACCAATAGGATCAAGTATACACCTATATTTTACTTTGGAAACATAATGAAGGATTCCTTTCTCCTTTAGGGGGAAGATCCCTTGGGAGCGATTCGCTTGAGAGGCTGTGTGGTGACCTCAGTGGAGAGCAACCCAGATGGTAAGAATGAATTTGGGGGGGAGAGAGGTGCGCCTCCCCAGGCTCCCTTCCCACACCTGTGCACCCTGAGCCAACAGCAACCACTCCCTCACTCACTCCCTTACTCAGGCATGAATGAGTTCACTGTCTGCAAACTTCAGAGAGACCCAAAGCTGTTCTCTCTCAACTGCTGCCCTGGCTCTCTGGGTCTTGGGGAGCTGTAGTGGTTTTGTGGATGCCTTGAATACATCCTAGCACAATGCTGAGAAAAAGCTGTCACCTCAGAACCGGCTTGGGTAGGGAGACTTTTTACCTCCTGGTGCCTGTGATGGAGCCCAACATTCCTCAAAGTGCACCTTTACAGACCAGGAAATGTCCTACAATAAGAGGAACATTTGTGCCATGAGGCCGTGTGGAGAACAGGAAGCGCTCCGGGGTTATGTTAGGTCTAGATTACTTAGTTAGGGGCACAACTTTGAATGAGCTGCCTAACTCATCTGGGTTTTGGTTCCTTCTCTGAGAATGATGGAGTCCTACCAGCTGGCTCTTGGGTCCTGATCACAAGTCTATGATTCGGTGGTAAAATGACCATCTTCTCAGGTGCAGGAATGAGTGAGTAGTGTCAGCAGGAAGATGCGGTTCAGACCCCTAGACCCTGGTTTCTCTTTGTCCTTTTGGGCTAGTGATGCTATAGAGGTGGACTGGAAATGCTGCAGCTGCAAATGCCTAGATTTTAACTGTTCCTGGATCTGCTCCCTCCCCTCTCCTCTTAGAGTCATCCTTCACTGTCAGGATAGGGAGTGTGCTCCTTTTTGATCTGAGATAGATGTGTTTTGAGTCTTGCCACTGTATTGGCCAGTTTTCTGCCTTCTGATCTTCCAGTAGAGATGCTCACTTGGGGCTTGGTAAAAACTAGTTTAGACTATACTGATGGTACTGGTGACACATCTTTTTTAAGAAAACTAATATTGAAGTCAGCTCTTGGTTTGTATTGTGAGTGGAGCAAAGGTACTCACTGGACACTATTACAGGTTACTCATTATATACTGTGTGCAAAAGTGAGAAATTTAGTTTGCTTATAATAGAAGACGTTTCTCCTTGAGTGTTTTACTTACTTCTTAAACATACAAACACAATCACACTACGTACCTCTCTATATAAGTACTATATATATATATAAAAGTCATACATATGTAAATGTGTAAGCATACAATAATGGTAAGTTTGAAAGATCACATTTAATTATCTTAGACCACTTGGAAAATGGGGATTTCATTGCTTGCAGAAGGAGGGCGAGCTAGGTGGCCTTTCTGGTGCCCATGCTCACTGTCATCACTTTCTCTCTCACCAGGCAAGAAGAGTGAAGAAGAGAACCTCTTTGAGATCATTACGGCTGATGAAGTTCACTACTTCCTGCAAGCAGCCAGCCCCAAGGAGCGCATCGAGTGGATCAAAGCCATCCAGGTGGCCTCCCGGACGGGGAAGTGAAGACACTCCCTCCCAAGGGAACCACATGGATAACCTCAGTCCAGGGCCTGGCCACTTCTGCAACAGAAGGCCCAGGGGTGGGATATGTCATCCTCAGGGGTCCTGAATGTAACTAACCGCATGCCCCGTGATGTTTGCCCCCACTGACCACGTCACTCGCCGAAGCCTCTCTGCCACTCTCTGTGTCCCCTGGGCAGACATGCCAAGCTGTGTGGCCTGGGAATGCTGCTTACCCTCTCAGGCCTCAGGTTCCCCCTCTGGAAAATGAAGGAGTTGAACTAAGGGAGTCCTGTCCTCCCTAGCTTCAAAAGCCTGCCAATCTAATACCCATGGCAGGGCAGCTGGAGTCCCTCCATGACCAGGTCTTGGCCTTCAGAGCCTGAAACAACTGTCCCCTTTGTAGCCATTGCCCAGCTGTACTAAGAGCGCTAGCACAAACCTCTTTTGTTCCCTTTTGCTGCCTTCCCTTGCTCTTGGCACAAGTTCATGCATTAACGCCAAGGAGAACCCTCTTCTTCCTTCTTTGCCCGCCCCAGAAACTTCTAGACAGCCAGTACTGCAGTGGTGGTTTTTAGCTTGAAGCCTTGTGACTTCAGTCTGGAAAAGTTTTGTCTTCTGAGAAAAAGACCCGAGGAAGCCAGAGGTAGCTGGGGGTCCTCTCCTCTCCCCGAGGCCTCTCAGAGCAGGTGCGTTACACTCCACTGGGGGCTGGTCAGACAAGAAGCTATCTTTGCCTCTTTCCAGAGAGTATTTTTAATTAGGAGCAGGAACTCCAAATCTGTGAGATTCTGTTTCATTTGAGTGTTTACAGAAAAAAGTGGCCAGAGGGGTTTTCTCTATGGGGGTCTCTGCTTGGGTGAGGGGGCTGGACAGCTGCCTGATTGAAATGTCCCCTCTGCCCACCCCTCCCCATCCCCCTGCCCCCAGCTTCAGAGGGTGGAGGGCCTAGATCACAGGCCAGCTGATGGGATGATGAGTTTATACAAAGACAGCTCTGAAAGGGCTTACGTTTAGCTTGCAAATGGAGGTGGCCATCACATTGCACCATGCCTTCAGTTCTCAAGTTGTTGAGATTGTGGTCTCGCCTTAAAGCATGTGCTTTAAGCACAAGCTGTCCTATCTCCTGGTTGGCCAACAAGGGGCCTCATGGGCCCATCATCATTCAGAGGTATCTGATCTAGACTCAGATTGTTTACCTGTTTCCAGTTTGTTTTTTTATCCTGTCTGCCAACTAATGATTCTAAACCAAAATTGAGAAAGAAATTAAACGTTTGTGAAAATGTATTTTCCGAATTTAGATTTTTAATTTTAAGGCCCTAGTGAGGAAAGAAGAGTAGAAAGTTCCTTCTTGATTTTATCAGCTTCTTTTTCCCTCCCCCAAGTCCACATAATATCCTTGAGTCTATTCTTACCCCCAGATTGTTTTCTCATTGAACTACCTTTTCTGTGATTCTTTAGTAAACTGTATTAGAACATGCACAGTAGTTTTTCTACATTCAGTGTTAGAAGTATTTATTAATGTGGAGTCAATTTTAAGTTTTTTGAAATAAATGTTACCATGTTGAGTGTCATCTTGGTGTGATGACTCTGACATTTTGCCTGTCATTAGTGACTCTCCTTTTCTACCACCTACTTTCCCTTACTGATTTCCATACCATCTGTCATCTATCAAGTCATCCCAATGACTTTAAAATTGTTTTAAAAACAAAGTCAGTATATTCTAGGGAGCAAGATTATAGGGAAAATAAAGATAAGGCTTAGGGAATAGAAAGATATATGGACAGCATATCTTTCTATTCCCTAAACCTTTATCAGTGATTTAAAAAAATAAATTACTTGCATTATACACTTTTTTCTTTTCTTTTTTTAATTTATTTGGCTGCATCAGGTCTTAGTTGTGGCATGTGGGATCTTCATTGCATCATACAGGATCTTTCACTGTAGCACTCAGACTCTAGTTGTGGCCTTAGTTGCTGCTCAGCATGTAGGATTTTAGTTCCCCAACCAGGGATCAGACAGAAGTCCCCTGCATTGCAAGGCAGATTCTTAACCACAGGACCACTAGCGAAGTCCCAGTAATTTTTAAATTATGAGAACTTGATTATAATGTTCTAGGCAAGCAAAAGAGTCCATACATGGCCATTACCTATTAAGAATGCTAAAAACTATTTACATTAGGAGGAAAGAAATTTCTCACTGAAGGGCTGCTCAGTATGGTTGAGCAGGATGTGCACTGCTCAACTTCAGGGGGCCTTATTCACTCTGTAGTCTAGGTGATTGTCATCCCTTGGAATTTGCGTTACACAATTTGCATTACACATTTGAATACTGTGGTCTGCAAAGAATTCAAAGCATCATTATGGCTTCCTAATGGGACCAACTGGAATGAAGGTATCACTTGCCAAAGTAGATATTTAGAGTATAGGTATAGATATTATCCCAGAGTAGGAAATTCCACTCCAGTATCCTTGACTGGGAAATCCCATGGACAGAGGAGCCTGGTGGGCTACAGCCCATGGGGTCGCAAAGAGTCAGACACAACTGACTGACTGAGCATGCATAGATATTATGTCTGAATTGCTTTGGCTTAGAAATCATCTGTGTGAGCATGCTTAGTGGCTTAGTTGTGTCTGACTCTATGCAATCCCATGAACTGTAGCCTGCCAGGCTTCTCTGTTCATGGAACTTTCCAGACAAGAATACTGGAGAGAGTTGCCTTTTCCTACTCCAGGGGATCTTCCCGATCCCTGGAGTAGAGAGCCATGGATCCAACCTGAATCTCTTGCATCTCTTGCATTGGCAGGCATATTCTTTCCTACTAGTAAACAATCGGCCTTTCAGTGCAGAAATAAGCAAACCACACAGGGCAGAGCCCCAGAGTGATGAATATTGCCCTCAGTGATGTGGCTGAAGGAATGTACTACCTATCATTTCATTTGAAGAACATAAGAAGCTGGGAAAAGGGCTGCTCAGCATTTACCCAGGATTCCAATTTAGAGTGGGGAGAAAAAAAATTGGAAAAGAATAATTTATAAGAGAATTAGGAGAATATATATAAAGTAGGAAAATGGATTCTTACATCATGTAACTGACAGCAAGTCAGAAAAATAAAGCATTAAGTCTGCTAAATCTAACACACTTCTGGGAAACAAAAAATAGGAGGAAGACATGTAAGGTGAGGGCTTCCCTGGTGGCTCAGCTGGTAAAGAATCTGCCTGCAATGCAGGAGACCCCGGTTTGCTTGCTGGGTCAGGAAGATCTCCTGGAGAAGGGATAGGCTACCCACTCCAGTATTCTTGGGCTTCCCTGGTGGCTCAGATGGTAAAGAATCTGCCAGCAATGCAGGACACCTGGGTTCAATCCCTGGGTTGGGAAGGTCCCCTGGAGAAGGGAACAGCTTACCCACTCCAGTATTCTTGCTTAGAGAATTCCACAGACAGAGGAGCCTGGCAGGCTACAGTCCATGGGGTCACAAAGAGTCTGACACAACTGAGAGATTTAGTTTGTGAGGTGAGAATCTTACACGCAGGTGGAGAACCCAAGACTAACATAAGGATAGATGTTAAGTGTCTCTAGAGTGGCTAAAATCCTACCAATGGGAGATGTCTTTCAAAACCAGAATGAGGAACAGGCTTAGACTGAAATAACAACCAGTTTCCCAGTGCTTGCTGGTAGACATGTGAGAGAGCTAAACAGCACATCCATATCATTTCCTGTGGATTTCAGGTGAAGACCCCTATGGACAAACCCCCTCTCATCCCCGGCTACCCACCTATGTTACCCTTAGGGTAAAAAGAAAACCACAAAAGAATTATTTAAGATTTTGTGTTCCATTTGTGTCCTGCTCTGAATAAGAAGTTTCATGACTGCATAGGGCGCTTCCCCATGTACACTGCAGTATTATCTACAAAAACCAAGATCTGGAAGCAACCTCAGTGCCCACTGATTGATGAATAGATAAAGAGGATATGATGTATATGTTCAATGAAATGCTACTCTGTCATAAAAAGGAGTGAAGTCTTGTCATTTGCAGTAACATGGATAGACATTAAGGGTATCACACTGATCGAAATAAGCCAGAGAAAGACAAATACAGTCTGATTTTACTCATATGCAGAATCTAAAATGAAAAAAAGCAAAATACAACAAAATCTCTTACATACAGAGATCAGATTAGTGGTCACCACAGGGGAAGTGGGTTATGGGTTGGATAAAATGGGTGAAGAGGGTCAGCTGGATGGTAATGGATGGTAACTAGATTCATGGTGATTATTCTGTAGTATATACAGATGTTGAACTATAATGCTGTACACCAGAAACTTCAAAAAACAAAACTGCATAGAATAGATTAGGAGATGTCACAGAGAAAAGGGTGGAAGAAAAAGAAAGTCGGAATAAGCTTGATTATAAGAATAAACTCCACTTGAAATGATGGCCCTCTGATTTTGGCTCAGCTTCAGGGCAACTCGGATTTCACTGGAGGAGAGAAATGGGGATGGGTGAGAGTGTTTACGATGTCACTTTTGCTAGTGGACTTTGAACTGCACTAAGATACAGGGAAAGATGTCTGGGTGTTTCTGGGGCAATCATGTGATACAGTACAAAGTACAGTCATTCTGACTCCTGGGACTCGGCTTTGAAAACCCCCACTGTGACTTACAGGCTTCCCTTGTGCCTCAGCTGGGAAAGAATCCACTGGCAATGCAGGAGATCTGAGTTCCAACCCTGGGTTGGGAAGATTCCCTGGAGAAGGGAACGGCTACCCACTCCAGTATTCTGGCCTGGAGAACTCCACGGACTCAATAGTTCATGGGGTCACAAAGAGTCAGACACGACTGAACGACTTTCACTTCACTTCTGTGAGTTACTGTGTTTGCCACACATCGAAGTATTGACTTCTTTATCCCTGAAATGAGAATCAGAAAGTACCCCCTCACTCGACTCTTATTAGGACTCAATGGAAAAATATCTGTCAGTCCCCTGGCACATGTGGGCACTCAGCAAATCCTAGTTTTCTTCTTCCTGACCCCTCTGCCAGAGAAGTTGTCATGGTAATCCAAGTTTTTAAGGCTTTGTAGCAATGGAGCTCAACTTCCAGTTTATATCAGAACAGCCTGTGGAATTCTTTCCCTGAGCCTCTGTGTCAGAAATTCTGATTTCCTAAGTGTGCAGTGGGATCTATAGGTTTGCATTTATACTTTTTAACAAAAATAAGACTGGCAATTTTAATCAACATTAAAGTTAAAAACTACCAGTAAAGTGCTGGAATCCCCACTGCTTCTAGTGTAGACACTGAAGCTTAGCTTTAAAGACTTTTCAAGAGCTGGCCCTCAGTACCTTTCCTAAGTAATTGCTCCTTTGCCCCCAGCTCAGGACACGGGCCTTCTCTCTGATCCTGAGAGACCAGCACCACCACGGGACCCTTGAGGCCCAGAACATTCTCTGCTCCCTGTCTTTTTGGCCCTCTCATTCTTCTTCATCCTTCAGGGTCCAGCTGGATTCCTTAGCGCCTCATCCTTCTCTCATAGTCCTCTCTCCACGGCCGTGGTCGACCTTACACCTCTGAACTTCTCCATTATCTGCTTGCATCAGGCATTTATAAACAGTTGCATACTGTGTTGGCTGAAGTTACCAACTCTACTTCCTGTTTTAGGGTTTGTGTTCTTTGGGGTCAGAGAAGTACCATGTCTTTCAACTCTTTCAATCCTTCCTAACACTTGTGTAGCAGGCACACTATAAATAGCTGTTAGTTAAGTAATGTGAATGAATTAATTGCTAGTCTGACACGACTGAAGCGACTTAGCAGCACAATCAGGAGGCTCACTACACTGTCTTGGGCTTAGAGAGATCACTGCAGCTGTAACAAGAAATATTTCCTATTTGCTACCACCATTCTAAAGACTTTGCAGACATGAACTCAGCTAATGTTCATAATAAATCTAAGAGGTTTATCTCATATTATTCCCATTTTATGGATGAGAAAATTGTGCCTGGAATGGTGAACAGACTTTTCCAAGGACACACAGCTAGGAATTGTCCAGGTTGAAATTCTAGCCAGGTCGGGCTGATCCCAGAATTCATGCTTTTAACCCTTACTTTAAATTTCACCTTCATAAGAGCTGGAGTTTAATTAGCGCTGACTATGACTGCTAGGAACTTGGCTACATACCATACGAGTTTTCCACTTAAGTTGTACAATTCATTTTTTCTAAAACTTGGAGATGTATTTGAGTCTAGGTTTTGATTTTAACTTGCATCATTTCACTATAGTTAATAACAGTTTGTGGTAGAATGGCCACACTTTGAGTTAACCCAACCATGTTGTGACTCCGTGTCTGCCTTTTTCTAAGTGAATGCTATTTTTCATCATCTTTTTCAAATTGATCTGATAAGCTTTCAAAAAAAACTATCTTCCTTATACTCAGTCTACAAGTAATGGAAGACATTACTTTGATTGGAAAGAAGAAAGACGTCGCACCGTCTAGAAGTGTTCCCTGTGGTACAGCGTGGAGGAACGATTGGAAATGGGTTGGGTATTTATTGGGTTGCGTCCCCAGTTTGCAAATGAAGGAAATGAGTTTAGACATACTGGCGAAGGGCCCCAAGCTGGTCGCCCAAGGAGATTCAAACACAGATCAGCCTGGCTTCTGAATCCCCGCGCTTAAGTGCTCTGTTCTGTAGCGGATAGATCTCACTGCCTTTGGTTCTTTATCTTGTTGCCAAGGGAACACCTGGCTTACTCCACCCACCCGCCTGCCGTATCAACTGCAGCCGTTTCCTGTCAGGCCACGGTTACCCTCCAGGCTTTTCTTAAGGAAAACCTCTATGGTTAGATATAGCTATGCAAATAGCTCTGCCCTCCTGATACTGGTTTTGAGGCTTTTGAGGATTGTATTCTTAATGTTACATGTGGCAAAACATTTCCCGAGTTGATGACTGTGTCTGTGTCTATATATGGACACATATGCAGTATATATATTTATTTGTATGCTTATGTGTGTATTTAAACTTTTTAAACCTGATATCACTGGGTGGATACACAGGAAAAATTGCTATGTGGTCAAAAGCCATGTTTTGCCAATAATAAGAAACTAAAACATAACTCAGTTGGTAAAGAATCCACCTCCAGTGCAGGAGACCCCAGTTTGATTCCTGGGTCCGGAAGATCCACTGAAGAAGAGATAGGCTACTCACCCCAGTGTTCTTGGGCTTCCCTTGTGGCTCAGCTGGTAAAGAATTCGCCTGCAATGTGGGAGAGCTGGGTTCGATCTCTGGGTTGGGAAGAGCCCCTGGAGAAGGGAAGGGCTACCCACTCCAGTATTCTGGCCTAGAGAATTCCATGGACTGTATAGTCCCTGGGGTTGGAAAGGGTTGGACACGACTGAGTGACTTCACTTTCAAAACATAATAAAAGGGGGACATTGTGCTGAAGATGTTTGGTTGGCAAATAAGCACATGAAAAGATGCTCAGAATCATTAAAGAAATGCAAATTAAAACTGCAATGAGATGCCAAGGCATTTCTAGTAGAAAGTCCAGAATTACAAAGACTGACCACTCCAAATGTGGGCAAAGTACAGAGGAACTGAAACTCTTGTATGCTGCTGCTGGGAAAGTAAAATTATTACAACCACTTTGGAGAACAATTTGAGAGCTCCTAAAAAAAGTCGAACATACACTAGCCCTTCTACTCCTGGATATATTTCAAGAGAAATGAAAGCATATGACTATACAAAATTTATATATGAATGTTCATAACAGCTTTACTTGTAATAATCGAAAACTGGAAACAAACCAAATACACCATAAAAGGTTAATAAAGAGACAAATTATGTATACTTATACCAGGGAATATTACTCAGCAATAAAAAGAAATGAATATTCAACATGGTGGTGTTGGTTTAGTCACTAAGTCATGTCTGACTCTTGTACCCCAAGGACTGTAGCCCACCAGACTCCTCTGTCCATGGGATTCTCCAGGCAAGAATCCTGGAGTGGGTTGCCATTTCCTTCTCCAGGGGATCTTCCTGACCCAGGAATTGAACCCAGGGCTCCTGCATTGCAGGCAGATTCTTTATGGACTGAGCTATGAGGGAAGCCATGACATTCAACATGGGGTGAATGTCAAAATAAATTGTGGTGAGTGAAAAAAGCCAGACAAAAAGCGTACCTACTGGACTCCTCTGGTGGTCCAGTGGTTAGGAACCCACCTACCAATGCAGGGGACACAGGCTCAACCCCTGGTCTGGGAAGATTCCACATGCTATGGAGCAACTAAGCCCATGAGCCGCAACTACTGAGCCCTTGTGAAGCAACTACTGAAGCCCGCATACTTTAGGGCCCGTGAGCTACTACGTCTGAGCTCGCGTGCTACAACTATTGAAGCCTGTGCACTTACAGCCTGTACTCTGCAACAGTCGGAGCCACGGCAATGAAGAGCCCGCACACTGCAACTACTAGGAGACTTTCTCTTAAATACCCCATGCCCCTGCTCCACACCCAATCTCTCACATTGACCTACTGTTTTGTGACTTGCTGCTTTATTTTAGACTAGAATATAGAAGACAGTTCCTGTTATTTTGAAGTTCTGGTCAGTTGGGTTTTGTTCAGTCAAATATTTCCGGTAATTTTAATAATCAAATTCCCTTTGAATGACAGTTCAGAGGAAATAGATTGTCTGATGGGCACAAATCTTGAAGCTGAACACACTTCCAAGAAAGGCCAGAATGACAGAGATATGCTGAGTGTGCTGGTGAGCGCACATTAAAGTTGAAGTGTGTTTGGCTTCATGATCAGACAAGGAAGCCTGAAGTTCCTCCCAACAGCACATGTCTAATAGATCAACCCATTGAAGTTGAATAATTTTAAATAATTGTGAATTTTTCTACCCCTACTACAAAAAGGGATTTTACCCACAGTCAGTAGGCAGATCAAATGCCAGACTTCCTTCACCAAATCCTAACCTCTCTGAGCCTTGCATATATATCTGTATTGCGGAGAGGTTGACATTGACATTGCACCATTCACATAACAATTAAATAAGGTCATGGAAGTGAAATGACTGACGTGGGCATGAATGGTCAATATACGGTAGTTTAGCAACATGTTAAAATAGGATCCTTTTTTTTCCTAATTTGGTGATGCCCTTAAAATGTCCTGGTACTGTACTCCCACGTCAGAACAACGCTACACTTGCGAAAGGTAGACAAAAGCCAGATGTAGGATTCCTTGTTCTTTTCCCGTCTAGGAGATCTAAATAGAAAGAATATAGAAACATCATTTGGAAATCAGGGAGACTGTTTCTTTGGGGAAAGCACTTGCAGTGCAATGGAATTTTCCTTTTCACTACTTGAGGGTGGTGTGAGGGTACTTCCCTTCACCCCAAGTAGACAGTGAAAGGCTTTAAGAAGACTCTCACCTTGGCCTGAATCTGGTGGAATCTGTGTAGCCCAGAAGTTGATGGCAGATCACACCAGAGGCTGTGACTGGTGTGTCCTGGTGGCAGGAGCAAGGAGCAAAGGTTATACTGGAATTGGGCTCTGCTCCTGGATTGCTGAGGCAATGGCTATTTGAATGAGTGTGTCCCAGTATGGGCCACAGGCAGGAGAAGGCCATGTGGGGCTTTAAAAAATCCTGCAAAAGAGGACTGCCTGAACAGAAAGAATACAGCCTCAACAAATGGAATAGACCATTGGATTCTCATGGGCTAAAGGAGAAATGCAGGCAGCCAGCCATGGGAACACACATGGCAGGCCTCATGAAAAGTTCTTCTTAATGTTGCTGGGGGTGTCTATGAGGGCAGTGTCTTTGGGAACCCACCAAAACCTCCCTGAAGAGGCAGCTTTGAACCTATATAAGTTGAGAGGAGAATAACACAAGATAAGATTGGTAACCAGAATGCAAAACCTTTTCTTCCCTTGCCTCCCACCTCCTCCAACGCTTTTTACTTCTGGAGGAGCTGGAGGAAGCAGGGGCAGGGGTAGAGGGCAAGGAAAGGGAGAGGACTTTACCCACCATCACCCTTTCTCCTACAGAGATCTTAAGCACCCCCCGCCCCAGGACTGAAGACAGCCTCCTTACCTCTTGATGAGTTTTGGAGTACTGTACAGAACACTGCATTTTAATTACCCAGTTGAGATGGTTTTGTGACTTGAAGTAACTAGAGGATTTTTCATTACCCCAGAGGCTGAAAATATGATTGAACCTGCCTGATAGTCCATCAAGAGTGGAGAAAGACGTAGTCTCAGAGAACTGATTTAAATGGGTTATGGGAGTGGGGCTTATCATGATTGCCTCCCAGGAGACCAGCTTTCCAACATAATGGTTACAGTAGCTATGGTTATAACAAGAAGACAGGTTATTCCTGGAAGGCAGGAATATGTGGCAGTCCTGAAGGCTGCTCACTCTATCGGCTCAACTCTCTCTCTTCTGGAAACCTGGAAGGACTGCACTTCTCAGCCCCTCAGGGTTGGGTGTTGTCATGTGGCAGGTTCTGGGTTAAGCATTTCAATGTGGTACAAGCCCTTTGGGGTTCTCTTTTCTCTTATCAGTGTCCAGATCCACCCTGTAGCCACCTTGTAGTCACAGGGAGCCCCTGAGCACTCAAAAGTGGCTAGGCCAAACTGAGATGTAAGTGTAGAAGACATATCAGATTTCAAGGACTTAGTACTCCCCAATGCTTGCAAATACCTCACTAATAATTCTTACGTTTATTACTTGTTGAAAAGATACTATTTTGAATATAGGGGGTTGAATGAAAACATTCTTAATTTCATGTTTATTTTTACTGTTTAAAATATGACAATGAGAAAATTTTAGATGTACATACAACTTTATGTGTTTTAAAGTTTATTTTAGTGAAGAATAGTTGATTTACAGTGTTGTGTTAATTTCTGCTCTACAGCAAACTGCATTATGTTTTTATTGGATAGTATGTTTCCTACATCAGTCTTGAGGGTTTCTAAAGCGAGGTTATCAGAAATATGAAGGTCCTACAGTCAACCTATAATGAAAGTGTCATGTGAGCAAGAAATAAACTTTTGCTGTTTTAAACCATCGGGGTTTGGGGTTGTTTGTTATGGCAGCATTAATCACCTAGCCATTCTGATTGGTTCAACATAGAAGAGAAAAGCAGCAGAAATGAATTTCCTATCCTCCCAAATCTCCATGAACATCTATTTTTCTTCTTTGGACTCCATATCTCCATATCTCTTCTTTGTTCTTTGGTCAACAACCAAAGATGTCAAAATCTTTAAGGATTTTCCTTGTCTTCTGAAAAGAATTTTGTTCTAGTAGTCATTCAGAAGGAGAATCGCAGATCCAACATCACTGTGGATTTCTCTTTTGTGGCAGTATCTTGACACACGGGAAGAAAACTTTCCAGTTGTCTTTGGGTTAGTAAATGAGTCAACATAAAAACGGAAGACTCAGTGACCCAGTTTGCTCACTTGTTTCCTGCCACAGTGAGTGATCCAGTTGGATAAACAGTTGCTCTTTCTGTTACGCCTTCCTTCCCGTTCCTCTGGCTCTCTAGGCCTCTCTGTGCATGGTTTGCATTAGCATTTTACAAGCTCATTCTGACCACAATGTGAGTATTTGGAGCTGACTGAGCATCTTTGGGAGAATAGTGGCAGTAAAGCTCATTACTATAACCCAGGTGAGAGGTAGCAGAATCACAGCCGTCAAGGTGAGGCAGGTGAGAGTCCACTTCAGTCAACAGTTGAAGAAATATCTATAGAAGGTGCATCATATGTCTGGATCTGTGCTAGAATGAGAAATACCTACACCTTCCTCTCTGCCCTCAAAGAGCTCGTAAGCTGATGATTTCAGTACCCTGTGACTGCTGAGTGTTCTGATGGGCAGATTAGGAAGGGAAAATGGGCTGTTTAGGGTAGACTTCCTGGAGGTGGTGATAACTGAGTGAAACCTTGAAAGATGATGGGTAGGATTTACTTAGGCAAAGAGTGTAGGAGACAGATTTGACAGATACTTTTAGGAGAAAGAATCAATCTTTTCATTAAGAAATCTAAGATGATTTCCAGTTTCTGACATAGCAACCTGGAATTCCGATGACCATTTTGTTGATGAGCATAAGAAATAAAAAAATCCAGCCTAGTTAGTGGAAAGGATAATGCATTTAGATGGAAAAATATTGAATTTAAAGTCCTAGTTAGGAATCTAGGAATGACTGCTCAGTAGGAATTAGGAATCTACAGGACTGGAGCAAAGAAGAAGAGTCAAAGTGGAGTTTGAGGTTTTGGAGTCATGAACTTGTCTGTGGGCATTTGAAGCTGTAGTAATGAGGGAGCACATGAGTCCATGTGTTCCTTCACTCACATATTCAACATTTACTGCGTGCCCACTGTGTGGTAACTGAAGAACTGTGAGATCAATCTGGGTCAGTGTTTTAATGACAAACAAGAGTGTAGACTCTTCTTCCAAGACTCTTGAGAGTGCAGAGAAATAGATAAATAGCTGATAATTAGAGATGGGATAGAAAACCATCCTTAAAACTCTTTAAGGATGAGATAGACTTTTTGGAGTTGAAAAGTTGAATACAGCCTACACTTGAAAAAATGTTTTGCCAGTGAGAGAATATAACTTAAAAATTTCAATTGATTGTACATATAGTTGTTAATATTGTTAAAATTTGCAGAGATTTCAATAATCTTTATTAATGATTATAATTAATTCATTTACATCTATGCATTTTCTGATTTGTCTATTTTGTACATGGGCACAGAAGACTTCTGCTTCAAAAGAAACTGGCTGGACCAACTTTAATTGACCAACTCCTGAGCTAGGTCTTATGCAGGGGCACAAAAATCAAGACCCAATCACTCCCTCTGGGGCATAGTGTCTGTTTATAAAGCTTAACATGAGTGAACTGTATAGATGATCCCTGTGATGAGACCACAGTTGTACTTAATACCATAAAAAGTAAGAAAGCGGACATATCAAGAGAAAATTGGTTTGTGGCTGTTTATACTGAATTAGTAACTAAGGAATTTGAACTTTCCCTTTTTCTTTGGAGGCAATGGGGAGCCATTTGTTCAAGGCGTCCTGGATGGAGGTAACTTGGGAAAAGGTGACCCATAGACTAGGAAATTAGGTAGTAAACTTTTGTTTATTTGAATTGCTGGTATTAAGAGTGTAGGCAGTAGAAATAAGGATGAAGATAACCATTTCAGAGGAAGAATCCAGATAGTGCAGACTGAATAAGGTGGTGAGAGTTGAGAAGTACTTAGAACTGTAGTATTTTGATCCTCTGAGAAGAGCAGCTCTTTAGCAGAAAAAGGAAAATAGCCTGAGAGTGGGTTTGGGACATGAATTTGTTGTAAGAAGAGTGGAGATGTAGGGGTCTACTTAAACTTATAGACAAAGAAGGGTTGCAGTCCTAGTAGATGGGTTCCCCAAAGGAGAGAATGTAGAATTAAGATATGAATACAGCTTTATGTTGTAGAACTGGGATGACCTATGGATGGAGTTCAGGAGCAGGAAGAGGATCCAGCAAAGGGGTTGGTCAAGATGTGGTCAACAGAAGAAGGCTTTCAGAAGCCTTGGGAGAAGCATGATTCTGCAAGAAAACAGAAGTGGTCAACAGTGTCAAAGGCATGGTGGGTGCCTGGTGGGTGAGAAGGCTGAGAGGCCTCTAGAAGGCAGTTGGGTGCGGTCATGAAAGCACAGAGTAGTGAAGTTTCAAAACGATAGTGAGGGGAAAGTCACAACACAGTGAAAATGGGGTAGGTAGTATTAATAAAAAAGGGAAGCAGTGGTTGCAGATGATTCATTCTATAACTTTGTTACATTGTATTATAGGGTAGAGAGCTGGACTGTAGCTTCCAGAAGTATACTAACTCACAATAACTCATTCATTATTTGTTCAATGAGCCCACATTAATTAGAGTCTATGAGTGCTTGTTCACTGCTAGGTGAGTAAGGCAGGTAAGATCCCCAGGATTAGGGAGTTTGCATTCTAGTGTAGAGGAATAGTACGTAAACAGTCAAGACAACTTCAGATACTGAAAGTGCTATTGATGAAAATAAAACAAGGCAAGAAATAAGTACACACTAGTCTGTGGAAAAAGAAAGTGCATAGATCTGGAGGCAGAATTGAGTGTTGCATGATCAAGGAACAGAAAGAGGGCCATTGTATCTGATGCTTGATGAACTAGGGGAAAGTGATAGGAGAGATCAGAGAGACAAGGAAGGAATTTGGGTTATATTCTCGGTGCAAGAGGACATCATTGATGGATTTTAAGGAAGTGACATGTTCAGATTGACAGCTTTCAAATTCTCGTTGGCTTCCTCAAGAATGGACTATGGAAGCAATTTAAATCTTGGGAACATGGTAAGTTGATGACTCATTCAGTAAGGGGTAAGGTTGGTTTATCCATACGGGTAGCACTGAAAATGGAGAGAAAGAGTTAGAATGAGGATATGTTTTGGTGGTAGAATGATCAATTAGAATATGCTAAATGAGTTGAATAAAAGGAAAAGACAAATGAAGGATGACTCCTAGGTTTTTGACCTGAGTGACTGAACAAATGGTAGAGTATTTGCTGATATGAGGAGCCTGGAGGAAGTACAGATGTGGGGTGTGGTAGGATGTTAGCATCAGGGGTTTTGTTTTGCTCACAGTGGCCTATTCTGAGTCATCCAAGTAGAGCTGGGGTCCAAATGATTGGTCAAAACCAAGTGAAAGATTTTTTGTTTATGTGGAACACTGAATCTTTGTAAATTGTAGGCTGAAGGTAGGGATATGTTGGAGAGGATAAGAAAGGATGACATGAGGAAGGAAAGTTTTGGAGGTGGTGATGAAGGGTTATATTGTGGGGCCGGACAGAACATTTTTATGGAAAGCAGGAGTTATACCACTAACATGAAAAGAGAAATAGAGACAGATGTAGAAATAGATTTCTTTAGAAGTTGAGAGTAAGAAAGAAGGAAGAGGTTATGCTGATTGCCCTTGACATCTCTCTAAAGCAAGACAGGAAGTCACTGCAAAGGGGGGTTTGAGTGAGAGGAATTCTTGGGGAGCTTGAGGAGAGTGGTTTGGAATAGACGTTTTGGAAACTTGATTGAGAATAAAGAGCATTCATCTCTATGTAGTGCAAGGAGGCAGAAAATCTTTTTGACCTCTTTCAGAAGTTCTATCACTAAGATCCTAAAGTAAGAATGAGGAATCCAATGGAAATGAATCTGGACACACAAGTTGGTTGAGTTACTAGCAGGAGGTCAAGCACATGTTGGTAGAGTAGCTGAAGGGCATGTGTGGGATCTGAGCAAGGGGTCTGGAGTAACCAGAAAAGCCATGTGTGCTGAGATGGGATGAGGAACCAGTTAGGTTCCTGATGTAGGCCAACATGGAGTGAGTTCACTGTGGGACAGAGATGTGAAAGTATGGCTATAAGAGTGGTCCACAGACCGGCAGCCTTAGCACCCCCTGGAAGTCTGTTAGAAATGCAGAAGCTGGAGTTCCAGCCCAAATCTTAGAGTCAGAGCATTGGTTTTAACTAGATTCATCAGATGATGTCCTATGCATATTACAACTGGTAATGAGCTGCTCTAGGGAATGAGCTTGAAAAGGTCAAGTATCTTTAAAAATAAGACCTGTGTGTTTCTGCTGAAGATCAGAAGATCTCTCAGGTTCAGTTGTTCAGTTGTGCCCAACTCTTTGTGACCCCATGGACTGCAGCATATCAGGATTCCCTGTCCATCACCAACTCTTGGAGCTTACTCAAATTAGTGTTCATCGAGTCAGTGATGCCATCCAACCATCTCATCCTCTGCCATCCCTTTCTTCTCATGCATTCAGTCTTTCCCAGCATCAGGGTCTTTTCCAATGAGTCAGTTCTTCCCATCACGTGGCCAAAGTACTGGAGTTTCAGCTTCAGCATCAGTCCTTCCAATGAATAGTCAGGACTGATTTCCTTTAGGATGGACTGGTTTGATCTCCTTGCAATCCAAGGGACTTTCCAGAGTCTTCTCCAAACCACAGCTCAAAAGCATCAATTCTTCAGCATTCAGGTTTCTTTATAGGCCAACTCTCCCACCCATACAAGACTTCTGGAAAAACCTTAACTTTAACTGAACAGATCTTTTTCAACAAAGTAATGTCTCTGCTTTTTAATATACTCTCTAGGTTGGTCATAGCTTGCCTTCCAAGGAGCACACTTCAGTCACCATCTGCAGTGATTTTAGAGACCAATAAAATAAAGTCTCTCACTGTTTCCAGTGCTTCCCCATCTATTTGCCATGAAATGATGGAACCAGATGCCATGATCGTCATTTTCTGAATGTTCAGTTTTAAGCCAGCCTTTTTACTCTCCTCTTTCACTTTCATCAAGATGCTCTTTAGCTTCTCTTCACTTTCAGCCACAAGGGTGGTATCATCTGTGTATCTGAGATTATTGACATTTCTTCCAGCAATTTCAGTTCCAGCTTGTGCTTCCTCCAGCCCAGCATGTCTCATGATGTACTCTGCATAGAATTTAAATAAGCAGGATGACAATACACAGCCTTCACGTACTCCTTTCCCGATTTGGAAACAGTTTGTTGTTCCATTTCCAGTTCTAA